>RJVU01035287.1:1127535-1198679 GCA_003731715.1 Anabarilius grahami
TCTATGACANGCATACACACATGTAGATAACAACGAGAACGGACAAGGAGTGAAGGAGAACACAGGGTATATATACAGGTGACTAACAAATGGAGCTAAACAAGGTGACGGGATAATCAACAAGACACAGGTGGATCAAATGAACTAATCAACAGAACGGGGAAACTAGGTCACAGGGGAAAGACTGGAACATGACATGTAACAGTTTGTAGCATGATCCATTAAAACGTACAATATATATATTTCAATTCAGACCTACTGGAGTGATACTATTATTACTATTACTCCACTAGGTCTGAAATATATTGTTCGCTGTAAATATGATGATCTTAAATTTATTAATTATTAATTTACTATTAATAAATGTGTAAAGTTGCATGAAATGGAAATACTCAATAAAGTAGGCTAACTACGTTACCTCAGATGGATGAATGGTTGGATTCCACAGCTGGTAAAATAAAACATATATAAGACAATACAACATTTACTGAAGGAGCTATACAATTTACTGATAACTTGTTCAGTAAATTGTGCTTCTTTTGTGCTTCTGATTTGGCAGTGAATTCGTGACATCTATTGACTGTTGCCCACAAAGTATCAGAGTGTTGCCTCTTGGGTTCTATACTCTTTGGCTGAACTGAACATGTAATACACATGCTCATGACTTGTTTTCAAAAGTTTCCATTTTCAGGCCCCCAAAACACCATTGACATGTAAATGAATATCTAAAACGCACCGTTTTCCACTTCTAGTGTACTTTTACACGACAATGATGTACTAAAATCGATGTGCTAAAAGTTTTTCCTTTGCGTTTTTTTTGCTTACAGACGACAACGTTATCAAAGCAATCCCATTCACATGAATCCACAAAAACAGTTGTACAAATGCTGTATTATTTCATGCCAGGCCAGTAGTTGGCGATGTCACTTTGTAAAGAAACACTATATGCCTATAGACTGAGCACGTAACACGGATGCGCATGACATCACCTTTTTCACAAATGCGCATTTTTGTAGTTTACACGGAGACGATAAGCTGTCATTTTCAAAAACGTGCACTTTTGGCTAAAAAAAGGTGCAGGCCATGCTCAGATTTTTCTTTTACTGTTTACAAAACCTAAGGGCTGTCACAAAGACAAATGTGATTTCTTAGGACACCTATTTGAGTGATACACCACCGTTTAAAAGTTTGGCATTAGTACTTTTTTTCTTTTTTTGAAAGAAAATAATACTTTTATCCAGCAAGGACACATTAAATTGATCAAAAGTGAGAGTAAAGAATTTTAATGTTGCAAAAGATATCTATTTCAAATAAATGATATTCTTTTCATCAAATATTAAGCAGCACAACTGTTTTCAATATTGAAAATAATAAGACATGTTTCATGAGGACCAAATCAGCATATTAGAGTGATTTCTAAAGGATCATGTGACACTGAAGACTGATCTAATGATGCCGAATGAAGTAATGATGCCGCAAATTCATCATTTCTATCACAGGAATAAATTATTACATATTACATTACAAATTACATTAATATATAGTTTAAATTGAATCAATATTTTACTGTTGTTTTTATTTTATTTTTGATCAAATAAATGCAGCCTAATAAATGAGCATGATACTTTTTTACCGAAACTTTATGCAACTTTATGCATAATGTTAAAAGAATCACTTACAGCAGCTCTAACATGGCTTGTTCAAAGTCCTTGTTCATAACTCATTCATTCTTTGTGCATTTATTTTTTCTTTCATGTGTCATGCTGCACCATGATGCCACTTAATTAATCCCTAAAGCACTTTGATTTGCTGTGCTGCCGAGAGCATGAAGAAACACCATCAGAAATACAGTCCACATGCACTTAGTCAGAGCGCTAATGCATGTAAACGTGTCTTGCTTTTCAGTTTGTCACCCAGCCAGAGCCCCATCATCTTGAGTCCATGCAGTCCAGGCAGCCCCTGCAGTCCTTTACAATCCCTTCATCCCTGGAGGTAAGACAGCCGATTCAGACGCCAAAACATTACATAAACCTGCTCCGGTCCTGCAGAGAGGCAGAACTGTCTCCATTTAGTCAGCATGACAAACGCATCTTTATTGATTTTTTTTTTTTCTCATTAAATGGGACCTACATTCATATCTATATGTAAAGCTCATGTCATATGCTTATGATTCATATGGAAACCAAAAGCACCTGCATTTTTCAAATGCGCATGACTGACTCCTAGCTGATATTAATACTGCGTATCTCCTTTTTAAAATCCCATTCAGTAAGATAATATTATGTAGTATGAGAGTATTATTAACTTAAAATTCGACTGCACATGTAAAAGCAAAACTTTTGCTTGATATATGATATATATATATATGGAACAGGCTTGATGCTTATACTCCCACATGTGTGTACATTTTTCATCACATAAAACTCAACCACTTTTTTTACTTAGAAAAAGAAAAGTACACATTTTAACTTTTACTTAAAATAGATGTACGCATAAATGAGTACACCCCCTCTGAAACTTCTGAAAGTCAGCAATTACTCAATTACTTAGAAGACATGTTAGGGTTTTTTAGAGATATAATGTTCCAGCAAGTCTGCTTAATTAATTACCAAAGAAGCATGTCAAAATTATTCTGGAAAATAAGATTTTCTTATCAAGGTTATAAAATGTTGTGTAGCAAAAATGAGTACAACCTCCTAAAAGTTACTAAATAAAACGAAATAAAAAATTTCTGGTGTAAGTTTAAGGCAATGTTTGATCAACAGGTAAGTATGTTGAACCAAAACATTTAAAGAGAAGTAATTTCTTGACAATTAAAAGTGTTAAGCCCACTGAATCATTCTCTGACTTAATCTGACTTAATGCTGACAACAATGGAACCTGTTAGAAAGGCCGAGTTCTGTGCGCATGCGTTGATTCCATCAGTCGTCATTGAAGAGAGAGTGATTCAGCAGAAGGTGCGAGGGCGCTGTGTGTATGCAACGTGTGCGTTAATAAACAAATACCACATCCGAATTTATACACATAAAAGCCTGTAAAACCTGTGTACTGCTGTGTTGTGTACCACCCAAACTATCAGCATTAAACCTCTTTTCATGGAACTGATCTGATTCAGTGTGTTCTAACCGACACCCCATTAAGGAAAGCTAGAAACAGACCATCACCTAATACAGTCCGACCTTTTAAAACCCTGCTATCGAACATATGGTCCTTCGAGCCGGATCTGGCATTTCTAATGGACAAAGCCTTGATCAGTGGCCAAATGCAGCCTGAAGAACATTTACATTTACATTTACATTTATGCATTTGGCAGACGCTTTTATCCAAAGCGACTTACATTGCATTATACTATACATTTGTATCTGAGTATGTGCAATCCCTGGGATCGAACCCATGACCTTGGCATTGCTAGTGCCATGCTCTAACCACTGAGCTACAGGAAAGCTGTAGCTCAGTGGTGAAGAAGCATCAGCACAGATTGTAAGACCCAAACGTCAGGTTCATCCACCTGCCTACCTTAAAGACTTTGATCTTACGACTGTGCGTCATAGAGTAGTTAGCCAGCCGGCATTGCCTGACACAACACAGCATACACAGGTTCTTGGAGATCATGCAGAGAACATTCCTACGCCCTCTACCAGAGCATCGAGTCCCATAAGTCAAGGTCCATGGGATACAGTGGATAAATGGTCCATGGTCGGTGTAAGGGCCCCTTCCTTTCAAGTTATGAATAATACTGAACTGCAACCACCTAGTGCCAGATATAGCCCAATGCAGCCAGTTTATCATCCTCAGTCTTCTTCATATCATCGGCCATGGGAAGAACAGCAGTCCACGCCTTTGACTCAGATCTCCTATACTCCACAAACTAAGAGAAACCCACATCGTGGGCAAGCATTCTACCATCCGTCGTCTATGTTATCTCCATCCTTGGGTCCACACCAACCCTTTCCTATCAACCCTGGTGGCTCCTCACCCAGTTTGAATCAAGGAACTGGTTATCATATTATGCCCAACACATCAATGGGGAGAACAGTCGAGCCTCAGAGTGCCACTAACATGCTAGACATTTTAGGAACAATGATGGGTGAACTTCAGATTATGAAAGATCATATCCTGGCTGCCACACCTACTGAATCGCGCATTGATCTAGCCACGAGTGGTGAACGTCCTCACCTTAATACCCCTCCCTGGCAGCATCCTGATAAACCCAAATATCAGAGTACAGCTCAACCAACCCCAGACTTCTATGCTAATACTCCTGTCCCTCACTGGCATTCAAGAACATTGTATGAATCACCTAGGGAGAGGAGGGAATATCCAGAACAAGGGTGTTATCAGAACAAGCAACCCACTGGGCCAAAGTTAGCACCTAGAACTAATTTCCTTAACCTGAATCCTGCAGGACAAGAAAGCACCTACCGAGGTCCAGTGCCAACTATCCCTAACTTCTGTACTAAAGACCCCAGCGAGTTTACCCGATTAAAGATAGCCCTTGATAACCTTTTACCACCAGATGCCACAGAACTGTTCAGATACCAAATCCTGTTGGATCATCTGAAGCTAGATGAAGCACGTCTGGTGGCACATTCCTATCTCAATTCATCATTCCCCTACTCGGATACCATGGCTGCTTTGAATGAGAGGTTTGGCCAGCCACACAAGTTGGCACTTAAGAAGATTGCAAAGGTGATGGATTCCCCAGATCTCCGACGAGGAGATATTGAGGCCTTTGACAGATTTGCTCTACAAATTAGGGCTCTTGTTGGTATGTTGGAGACTCTTGGAGATGAAGGAGAATCAGAGCTTCAATGTGGGTCACATGTGGAGAGACTGTTGAGTAAGTTACCTGCTGAAATGAGATCAGTATTCCGAAGACAGATGTATCACCGTCCTGGGTCAGTGTATAACCTCCGTGAATTTTCTAAGTGGCTCCAGTATGAGGCTTGGTGCCAAAGCAGTGAGTCACAGATCAGTTACAAGAGCCAAAGACCAGAGCATAAACCAGAACGCAGGCGAGAAACCAAACCTACTGCTCGTACAGCTACTATCCTTCATGGGGCAAATGACACGGTCACAAAGGTACCCCCTGCAGCAGCTCAAGTTAAAGTGGAGAAACCCAAAGTCCCACCTAAATCCTTCTGTCCTTTCTGTGACAAAGATGACCATTTTCTCAGTCAGTGTTTGACCTTTAAGTCCTTTGATAAACAGCAAATGATTGACTGGATCCAAACCAATCATCGTTGCTGGCGATGTGGACGTGCACACCAAGCAGCCCAATGCACACTGAAGAAGCCTTGTAGCATCTGCAAAGGGAAGCACTTGCAAATCCTGCATGAGGTCAACACCAGGTGTACCAGAGAGGGTTCCTGTCTGGTTAGTTCAACCACTGAGACATTATACTTAGATAGACCCACTGACTGCAAACGTGTTCTGCTTAAGGTCATCAGGGTTCTGCTGCGCTATGGAGGCAAGACGCTAAACACTTATGCTGTTATGGATGATGGGTCTGAGCGCACAATTCTTCTTCCTGATGCTGCCCGTGTACTTGGCATACAAGGTCAAGCTGAAAACATAGCTTTGCGGACTGTCCGCCAAGATGTGCAGACCATCAGTGGTACTTCAGTTAACTTCCACATATCTCCTGCAACTCAACCTCAGAAGACATTCAAGATCAATGCAGCATTCACTGCTAAACACCTTGGTCTGGCCGATCACTCTTATCCAGTGAGTTTGCTGGAGAAATACAAGCATCTGAAGGATCTCCCACTGCAGGCCTTTGAAAGAGTGAGTCCTTCACTTCTCATTGGTGCCGATAATACCCACCTAATCACACCTATTGCACCTGTCCGGATTGGTCCTCTTGGTGGTCCGGCCGCCATAAAGACGAGGCTTGGATGGACACTGCAGGGACCAGCCAAAATCCTGGAGACCCAATTGCAGCCACAACAGTGCCTTTTCCTGTCTCTCACCCCAACTGAACTAGAACTCAAAAGAGACGTTAAAAGGCTATGGCAACTTGATATTTTGCCTTTCCGCTGTGAGAAGCAGGTGACAAGGTCCAGGGAGGATCAGGAGGCCATAAATCTCTTAGAGAGCAGGACAACCCGCGTGGAGGTGAATGGAATCTTCCGCTATGCTACACCCTTGCTGCGTAGAAAGAATTCACCCATCTTTTGTGCCCCCAAAGAAGCTGTGATGCCAAGTCTTCGGAGCATGGAACGACGACTGGCCCAAGATCCAGAGAAAGCAGCAGTGTACAATGCAGAGATTGAGAAGTTAGTACTGAATGGAGCAGTTACCAAACTCTCGTCGAGCGGTAGCAATGTGACCGGAGAGACCTGGTATATCCCACATCATTTAGTCAGCCACAATGGCAAGGACCGCATTGTGTTCAATTGCTCCTTCCAATATAAGGGACTAAATCTTAACAATTCCTTGATGCCTGGTCCAGCCCTGAGCCCCTCTCTCCTGGGTGTCCTACTCCGTTTCAGGGAGCACTGTGTGGCGATTAGTGGCGATATACGTGGAATGTTCCACCAAGTCCTCCTCCTACCTGAGGACAGGCCCCTCCTGCGCTTTCTGTGGCGTGACATGAGACGAGATGACCCCACTGACATCTATGAATGGCAAGTACTGCCGTTCGGAACCACATGCAGTCCTTGCTGCGCCTCCTTCGCCCTCCAAAGGCATGTCTTGTCGCATAGCACAGCAGATGAAGATGTGAGGCATTCTGTAGAAAGATGCTTCTATGTGGATAATTGTCTGCAGAGCTTACCATCTGCTCAAGAAGCAAGACAGCTACTAGACAAAATTCGCAAGTTGCTGGCAACAGGAGGATTCGATATCCGCCAGTGGGCCAGCAACGTGCAAGAGGTCGTCAGTCACTTACCCCCAGAAGCCAGATCTCCTAAGTTAGAGCTGTGGCTATCACATGATAAAGTGGACCCACGTGAATCCACCCTGGGACTGAATTGGCACTGTGAGTCAGACTGTCTAGGATTTCGGCACAGACCTGTTCCTTACCATGCTCTGACGATGCGGAACATATATCGTGTTTTAGCAAGTCAATACGACCCCCTTGGTGTCATTCTTCCGTACACTACACGCGCCAAAGTGATTGTTCAACAACTCTGGACTAAGGACAGAAACTGGGATGATCCACAACTTCCTGAGGATCTTCANTGATGACATTATTATTTGAATTATAACTTAGTAATTTGTCTTTGGACGGCTTTTGTCATTCAAACACATTTTTATTATAATTTTTTATATTTTAAAATTATTTATTTTAATTTATTATTATTTATTTAATTACTAGCTTTTAATTAAACTCACAAACCCCCTGCAGTTCCTTCACAAACCCCAGTTTGGGAAAACCTGCTGTAATATAATATTTAATGTAGCCTACTTCATGTTGTTAATAACAAAGAATGGAATATAATTTATATTTTCTTCTTTTTTAGATCAACATGGTACAATATTATCCCATTTAATTCAATGTGATAAACAGTTAGATCAAAAGTAATCTCAAAGTAATCAAAACTAGTCAGATTAAAATGTGTAATGTAGTGGATTACGTAACTAACTACAATTTTTGTATGTAATTTTGAATCGGTATGACTACAATTTGCACTGTAGCTCTCACGTGAAGATTTGACGTCACTGGTGAAACGTTTACGTTAGGTCATACCATCTTTGAGATTTGATACTGCTTCTACCTTATTCATTTAACGTGGAAAATATATATTTAGAAGATGAAAACTTTATATTTATTCGACAAATAACAAAAGGTTAGTCCGTCAAAACAGAGATGTTTAAGTCAGAGCCTCGGCTAAGTCTCCTCTCCCCCTCTTCGCAGCGAGATGGTACATCCCAAGCTTATCACCCGGCAATCAATCAACACTAGAGAAACAACCTCCTCACAGCATCTTATTCACAAACATGGGCTCACTCCGTTTGTGCAATACAAGTCGCTTTTTGGAAAGTAAATAATTAACTTTCTGCCAGCTCTAGACGATATCGGAAGGTGCTTTAAACAGAATGTGAACGTCTAAACTTTTACGAAGTTGCACTGCGAGTCCAGGCAAACAGCAGCGTGCCACACAAAGAACAGAGATGAACCGCTGCGAGTCAGACACAGCCTCCCATACGACTTTATCTAGTCAAGAGGTGGACTCATGAATTGGAAGGGGGTTCGGCTCTTCTTCGTTCGGGTTCTGTTGCTCGGTGTTGCTTGGACGGTTGACACTCTGATCGTGTGCGATTATGTCTGATCCAAGTTCCTGGAGCGCGTTGCCTGGCAGCAGCAAAGCTCATTTTGTTAGGGGCGCGATGCTCAAGCGATCCAAAAGGTAACATGCAACATTAGACGAGATGACACATTGAGAGTTTTGAACTTGCACAACTTTTGTGACATTTCTTGGGCGATGTATGTAATCACTGTGGAGTATACAGTAATGCCATGGTTGTGTTTCGAAACATAGTCTGCGTCGTAGTAGCGTTTAATCAAATATGACGCACTATAATAGAGCAGGGATTATGAAAACTGTTGGCTTGGCTTTATCTAAACCTTCATTTCGAGCTATCGATGGTGGCTTAGACTAGAGAGATATTTATATGCATTGATAGACATCTGTAGCTGCAGACTAGCTCGAGATGAAGGTGCAATGCGTGACTCTGCTAGAGAGCAAGTGACACATCACATGCACAGCTTGAGTCTTTTTGGTAATGCAAATGACAGCTGTGTTGAATGACACCTTCTCTGATGCCCACAGATGCAGATGTTGCAGAATTACTCATAGATTTAACCTTAAACAAAAAAGCAACATTTTTGTAACACTATTGAGAGTGTACTGATCATTAAATCCTTTGTCACTTTTTGTTAACTTTGCCATTGGCAATCAAAGCTGGGTTGGATTATGATGAAAGGTTGTTAATAATCCCTCTCTCCTCTTGTTTGTGTGTTGCAGCTGTCGCAGCAGTAATAGAAAGAGCCTTGGTGTTGGAACGCCATCGCCCACCCGCCCTCTTTCGCCTCTGTCCGCCCACACAGGTAATACTTGCCATCACATGACACCCGCACTAGGACAGCTGACATTGAGCTGGCCTGTCACCATCCAGAGGTTGATGTGGCTGGAGTAACATAAGCCTGTCTACTCCTTCACCCTCATGTCTCTTACCACCCTGGCTCAAGAGTTTACTTTTAGTTAAAGGGATAGTTCACCCCCCAAAAATCCATACCTGTATGTTGTTTTGTTCTGCAGAACACAAAGGATATTTTTCGAAGAGTCTACATGCAACTCTTTTCTATCCAGCAGCAATTTGTTAGTAACCATATCTGTTCTCTATCAACTCCAAAAAAAAGCACAAATTAAGTAGGCCTAGTTAATTCGAATTTGCGCTGTATTAAGTCTATGTATGTTTTCTGAAGCCGCATGATAGCTTTGTGTATGGAAAAGACCAAAATTTTAACCGTTTTCCACTGATAATCTTCCCCCTTAATGACCGGACCATTTAGTTAGTGACTTGAACTCGAATCTCAAATCAACTGAACAATTGGTTCCCAAATCAGATGAATGATCCACTCACGAATCAGATGAATGATCTGCTCACAAATCAGCTGAATAACATGTTTAACTTTAGTTCATTATAGCTAACCAACTATAGGGGCTTTCGCACCGAATAGTTCTAGGAACTCAGTTATAGGAACTATCCATTAGTTCCATGAGAACTTATTTCTCCCCTGGGCCATGTTCCTGGTTGCATTCGCACCGGGAATAGGAACTCTTTAAGCGCGCCATTTACAAACGCTAAAAACCGATGGATGGAGGATGCCGTGATCAGACTTGTGTTTGTTGTGTGTCGTGGGTTTCGTGATAAGGGAGATGGAATGTAAACGCATAATTTATGTGACTGAAAGAGCGAAAAGTGGTGCTAAGAGACAAAATCTCCTATGACAACTTCAGTATTACATATCATCGAGGCGGAGAAAAGAACACAACCCTGCAGACAACAGGTAAATGCCGTTGTCGCTGTTTTCCATGTTTGTGAAGTAAATATTTTTACACGGCTTTTTAAAAAGACCGGGTGCCGGTGTTTGACATCCGTTTGACCAATCAACCTACACTAACGTCACTGATAGTTCCTATAGAGCTGGTTTACACCTTACTCTGAAGTAGGAGCGAATTTAGTTCCCCCAAAAGGAGTTTCTAAAACTAAAATCGTTGATAGTTCCTGCTGTGCAAACGCGGCAAAATCTGGGTACTTCAGCCAATAGTAATAGGAACTATGAAAAGGTTCCTCTAGTGCGAAAGCCCCTTATTATGTTACATCTTTGAGTAATTTTGCCCAAACAGGGTTTCGCAAACAATGACTGTTTTCAAATTGGGTTCTCTAACACGGACAACATGTAGACAAACTCCACAGACAGTGAATCAGACATATTATGTTCCAAAAGAAGATAAATGTCCTAAAGTGTGTGATTTGTGAAACATCTGAGGTCATCTGACGTCTATTAAATCCTGTAGCTTACGTAACACTGTGTGCTCTGTTGAAATTTCCTCTTGTTCCCCTTCCAGCTGCCAGCAGCCCTCTGGACAGCCCACGAAATGTGTCCACTGCTGTTTGCTCTCTCAACTTCCCTTTCGCCCGCAGGTAGACAAGCGCTCTTTATCATAATTTTCTTGTTCTTTAAATAGATGACAGATCAGTATTCTTGTTATTCTTCAGCATTTACCGCATTGTCAACTCAGTGTCAGGTTCATATTATATACAGTTGACTCATTTATTCTCATATGGATCTTTCTATATAGGAGATCTCACTAAGTTTCCCTATTTTCTCTCTCTTCATTCCTCTTTATTTCTTCTCAGCCACCTGGCTCGAGCTGACAGGTAGCCAATCTCTTTTTCACACTATGACCTGGCCAAACCTCAATCTCAAATTTCCGTGTGTACTCTTTATACACTACCTGTTATTTTTTGCCTCTCTGCTTTGCATCACCATGTCGTTCCTTATACTATAATATACTATACTATACTTTCTTATAGGCTTATACTACACCGTTCCATTTACCATATATATGTACTCGCTGACCACTTTATTAGATACACGTTCAACTGCCTATTAACTTAAGTATCTAATCTGCCAGTCACATGACAGCAACTCAATGCATGTAGACATGGGCAAGAAGATCTTCTGAAGTTCAGACTGAGCATCAGAACGGGGAAGAAAGGGTGATTTAAGTGACTTTGAACATGGCATGGTTGTTGGTGCCAGACAGGCTGATCTATTGGGATTTTCACACACAACCATCTCAAAAGTTCACAGAGAATCGTCAGAAAAAGAGTAAATATCCAATGAGAAAAAATGCCTTATTGATGCCAGAAATCAGAGGGAAATGACCAGACTGGTTCGAGCTAATAGAAAGGCAATGATTACTCAAATAACCACTCTGTACAACTGAGGTGCAGAAGAACATCTCTGAATGCACAACTAATTTTTTGCCACACCTGCCAATGGATGGTGAAGAAAATGTACTGGCCATAAATATTTTTTACCAGCCATGAAACATCTTTTTATGATTAATCCTTATTAAAGTAAAAAAAAGTTATTTAGTCAAGATCAGAGAGTGATTTTTCTTTGTCTTTTGTAGTTTGATTAAAATTAAAAACACACTTTAAGCGCTAATGTACGGATCCATTATACTGTACACATGCGTTTTCTTTCTCAACTGTTTACGTTCACTTAAGATACAACTAACTGTTTACGAGGACACTTGCCAAGATGGGCATATAACAATTTTGTTTAAATATGTCTGTTCAAGCACACTCTCTCTATTTATATTTATATCTATATTAAAAGAGAGACAATAATATGTTGTGGCCTAACTAAGCGGCCACATAAAGTTTTGAGTGATAGTGTATCATTCTGTCTCCTGAAATTCTCTTTTTCTGTCCACAGAGCGGAAGGGAGACGGTGGTCTCTGGCTTCGCTTCCATCCTCAGGTTACGGGACCAACCCTCCCAGCTCAACCGTCTCAGTATGTAGCACTCATTTATCTACAGTTAAATCTTACAATTATGTGCTTAATGAACATAAGTAACATGTGGTTTGAAACAACGTGAGGGTGTGTATATAGTGACACTTTTCATTTCAGCTGAACTTTCCATTACAATCTTTTAATAGTAAAAGGAAGTGTTCCTGTATGAATCGGCTCTGTGAAACATTTTCACATTTCTGCATACCTAGACAATTATTGATAGGTTTAAGGATGATTTTTAATAAATATTGGACTATTTTGTTATGTATTTGATGCATTTGTTGTTTTGCAGTCATCTTCCTCATCTCAAGAACGACTGCACCAGCTTCCATACCAGCCCACACAGGACGAGCTTCATTTCCTGTTCAAACACTTCAGAAGTTCGGAGAGCATGACTGATGAAGATGGGCGTCCCTCCCCGTTTATACGTCCCCGGTCACGTAGCCTTAGGTAAACAAAAGCACACATGCACCAATTAATTTTTAACATAGAATGCCATTGTTTGCATCTTAATAATATGGTTATTAGGGTTTAATCATTAAATGTTCTTGAGTGGAGTTTCATGGTCTGACCTGGAGTTATATTATACTCGCATTGACCATATCAGAGCAGTGTGATCTAGTGGTTAGCATACATACTCTGGCATATTGAGCTGTGGTGTCCATGATGGCAATTAGGGTTCGAGTCTGGCTAGCACAGTTTCAATGACTGTAATGTGTGTAGTCAAAATAAATTTTGTATGCAGTTTTCAAGAGAATTTCACCTAAAGTTTTGTCATTATTTACTCACTCATGTTGTTCCAAACCCTTATGACTTTCTTCCATGGATCACAAAGGAAAAAATGTCAAGACTTTTCCCTGCTCTTTTCCATGCATTTCCAATAAATAAGAACTTTTTAGTGAGAATGAATTGGTATGTGTTTTTGGAATGATGCGAGGGTGAGTAAATCATGACGGGTTTTCTTTTTTGGGTGATTGTTTCAGTGATGTTTGTTGCCAGGCTTGCCTGTCAGATGAGTGGACTTCTGACTAATAGGAATATCCAGGCTTCCCCCATCAAAACGGAACAAAAGGAGCGTTTTTGTTTTGCAAAAGAACCTCCCTCGAGGCTGAGTCAGAAGAGACAGATTTCACTATGGTGTAATTGAACACTGGGGTTCAGAGAGAATGATTGTGAAGTAGAAACTAAAATCTGGTGAAGGTTTTTGTTTCTAACGCCCATTCTGAGTGAGGCAACATTATGTTGGTTTTGCTCTGCTGCTGTGCAACGCCTCACCTTTAGCCCACATCTCTGCAGGATTCAGAGGTTTAGATGTCCACCCACAATGCTTCACGCCTCAAAGAGAGCGCTCGCACAAACAAAACACTGCTCAGTTGGTTTTTGAAATAAAATGGTTTTAGTTGGTTTGATTATCAATTAAGTATTTAATCTTCGATATACATGGAGGTTTTCATCTATTCTTTTCCTTGTTTTAGCCCTGGACGAACTGGTGGCTCCTTTGATAATGAAATCATAATGATGAACCATGTCTATAAGGAGCGTTTTCCAAAGGTATGTAGCACCAAATTCGCTGAACAGATTATTACCTGTATTTCCTCTACAAATCTGAGGTACTAAACGTTCTCTCTGCTGTGCAGGCTACTGCTCAGATGGAGGAGCATTTGCTGGATGTAATCAGACAGTTTTCCCCAGACAGCACCCTACCGCTGGGAGACGGAGTCCTGGGATTTATCCAGCACCAGTTGGTGGAGTTGGCGAGGGACTGTCTGGATAAATCCCAGAAGGGCCTGATCACATCTCTGTACTTCATTGAGTTGCAGGATAAATTGGACAAAATGCTGCATGAGGTGAGGCGGGAATATCTAAAAATAACTTTGCACCTAATATTTCCAATTTATATAAGATATGTATCACTTGATGTGCAGTAGACAGCTACTCTGAAAGTAAGTCCAGATATTTGTTTCCTTATGAGAATTGTTAATATAATTGTTGATGTTGGAGACGTGGCCTTCTATACGCATGTACAGAAAAGATATACAATGAAAAGATTATAGCGGCACAATGGTTGCATTCACCTGGTCAGTTTTTTGGATTGACACCCATATTTGAAGTGAAGTGACATGTGGCCAAGTATGGTGACCCATACTCGGAATTTGTGCTCTGCGTTTAACCCATCCAAGTGCACACACACAGCAGTGCACACACACACCGTGAACACACACCCGGAGCAGTGGGCAGCCATTGCTGCGGCGCCCGGGGAGCAGTTGGGGGTACGGTGCCTTGCTCAAGGGTCTCACCTCAGTCGTGGTATTGAGGGTGGGGAGAGCGCTGGACATTCACTCCCCTCACCGACAATCCCTGCCGGACCTGAGACTCGAACCCATGAACCCATTTGCTGACAAGTGTTCAAATGGTTGCATATTATATTATCATATTATGGACAGGGACAAAACATAATTAAAGGGTTAGTTCACCCAAAAATGAAAACAATTGTTATTAATTACTCATCCTCATGTTGCTCTAAACCCGTAAGACCTTTGTTCATCTTTGGAACACAAATGAAGATATTTTTGATGAAATCCATGAGCTTTCTCTGATAGACTGCAATACAATTATCACTTTAAAGGCCTAGAAAGGGCGTTGCACTGTGTTTACTGTGTCAACTGCGTAGGAGACTGACATGGAAGAGAATAAATTGTTGAATAAAGTCGTTATTTTTGTTATTTTGTGCACAAAGTATTTTTGTCGCTTCATAACATTAAGGTTGAACCACTGTAGTTAAATGGACTATTTTAAGGATGTCTTTACTACCTTTCTGGGCTTTGAAAGTTGTAATTGTGTTGCAGTATCGGAGGCCAGATAGCTCACAGATTTCATCAAAAATATCTTAATTTTATGTTCAGAAGATAAACGAAGGTCTTACGGTTTTGGAATGACATGACGGTGAGTAATTAATGACAGATTTTTTATTTTTGGGTGAACTAACACTTTAATGAACAGATAACTAAAATCAGTTCCACTGAAGAACCGCAGAGAATTTTATCAAACACATCTTAATCATATTTTTTTAATCTTATTCTTAATTTCTTTCTTAATCTTATTTATTTATTGTTTATAAAAACAATGAAAGGAATATTTCTTTTTACAGATTTCTTGAAATAATATAAATTTGTAATTTATAATTTTTTTTTATTGTTTATATAAAAATTTATTGATTTATTGTTTATAAAAACAATAAAAGGAATGTTTCTTTTTACAGATTTCTTGAAAATAATATAAATTTGTAATTATACATTTTTTTTTGGTAGTTGCACTACATGGCATTTTACAATCTGAACTAACTAACTTTTTTATGTGAAGGTTAATTTATGTAATATTTTTGTTTACTTTGACACACTGTCTTGAGGGTTTGCAGAAGTCCTCTCTATGACATAATTTTCCAAAAAAAATTTCTATGTATTGGTCATACCACATGTCTTTGATTTGGCAGGCAAAAGTGTTTTTTTTTTAAAGGGTTAGTTGATGAAATTTCTGTCATTAAGTACTCACCCTCATGTCATTCCACACCCGTAAGACTCATCTTCATCTTCCGAAAACAAATTAAGATATTTTTGATGAAATCCGAGGGTTTCCACACATAGGCAGCAACGTCATTGCACCTTTTGACGTCCAGAAAGGTTGTTGAAAACATAAAATAGTCAACGTGACTACAGTGGTTCAACCTTAATGTTATGAAGCGACGAGAATACTTTTTGTGCGCAGAAACAAAACAAAAATAACGACTTTATTCAACAATTTGAACCGCTGTCATACGTAGTGAACTCTGTGTAGGCTTCCTTATGTCCGAACGGCAACTCAGTAACTCAGCAATTAAAATATAAAGCTTTTAGAATATAAAAAATTGTTATCATAAACTAGCGCTAAGACCCAGAATCTGCCCAACCTAAATTTATGGCCAGGAGCCACTACTGCTTGTAAAATGTACTCCAGGCTCCAATCTTTGTTTTATTTAAAGGTGCCCTAGAATTGAAAATTTAATTTACCTTGGCATAGTTGAATAATAAGAGTTCTGTACATGGAAATGACATACAGTGAGCCTCAAACACCATTGTTTCCTCCTTCATATGTAAATCTTGTGCGTGACCACGGAAAAACAGGCGAATTTCAACATAACACCGACTGTGACGCAACAGTCGGGATCATTAATATGTACGCCCCCAATATTTGCATATGCCAGCTCATGTTCAAGGCAAGGCAGTATTAACGTCTGGAGCTGCATAGCCGAATCATCAGACGTTCTGCAGGTATTGTGAAGCATGCAAGCAATGACAATAGCGAAAATGGCAGATGGATCCATAATAACTGTTCATGATCCATGATATCATGATATATTTAGTGATTTTTGTAAATTGTCTTTCTAAATGTTTCGTTAGCATGTTGTTAATGTTCTGTTAATTGTGGTTAAAGTTACCACATTTATGTTTCATCATGTTTCTTACTGTATTCACGGAGACCAGAGCCATGTCGTTATTTTCATTTTCAACCCGGAAACGCTTGTAGTCTGTACGATTCATAAACGCATCTTCATTCTTATAGAGTCTCTCCAACTGTGTGTAGCTTTAGCCACGTTAGCCTGCAGCATTATCAAACTCATTCAGAATCAAATGTTAGCAAACATCCACAAAATACATGCCATATTTACGTGATCTGATATGCTGCATCACGAACAGTTTGTAAAGATCCATTTTGAGTTATATTGTGAACTTCAGTATTGTTTATGCATTGTTTATTGGAGTCGCAAGCTTGGGGGCGGGGAGCACGAGCATTTAAAGGTGTACACACCAAATCAGAGCATTTTTAATGCCACCCCAAAATAGGTAGTTAAAACATGGTATAATAAAAAATCTATGGGGTATTTTGAGCTGAAACTTCACAGACACATTCTGGGGACACCTTAGACTTATATTACATCTTGTAAAATGTCAATTCTAGGGCACCTTTAAATCTTAGCAAAAACGTTTTCTCCAGTGTTGGAGATTTGGCCTGGCATGTGTTGTAGTGACTTTGACATGTGGTATGGTTCTTATATCTGTGCGCCACAAGTTTAGATCAGGTTTGGTCGTGAGTTGTTTTCATAACTATATAAGCAACTGTTTTGAAGCCATATTCTGCTGCTTTAGCAAGTGTCAACTTGGTAACGCTGGCCTTTTCTGATTATGCCAAAGCCAACGGGTGTTCTGAGATGGTGGTTGTGGTTTGGCAGGAATATCAGACTGACAGTGACATCAGGGTAGTGTTGGGTTCTGTTACTGGTGTTGTTAGTGTGCCGCTGATGTGATGCCGCTGGCTTTAAGGGTCCAGAAACATCACGCATTCTCAAAAGAGACTGTGACCACTTCCACTAATGAGTGTGAAATCTGCCTCATTCCCCAAGGTATTTTTACACTATACTTTAAGATTTTTTTAAACCCAAAAAAAGAGCATCCGTGAGCTGAGAGTTAGCCGTGTGCGCTTACATTTGCATACATGTGAGCGTTTGTGAGCGTGTGTAATTGTGCGTTGTTTCGTATAAAAATGTATGCGTACCCTGCAGCAGAGGTTTTGATTAGAAATATAGATCTCCCTGTTCAAGCTCCTTGCTCATCTTTGCAACTACAGGGTGTTAGTTTCCATAGCAACGCTTACGCCCACCCTGTATGTAGTGTTCAGACAACCCCAGGCAAGACTCAGCGCGCTGTCAGATCGCTGCTGTGCAGTGGATGTCGTGCTCATAGATAAGGCTATTAAAGTGTTTCCCACTTCCCTTAGTCAGCGGTGCCAAGCACAGGGCCCCTGATGCTGCAGTCATGCCGCAGTTTAACTGCTCTAACCGTTCAGTCATCAAACTGTTGTGATTGATAGTCAAATCCTGTGGTTTTGTGTTGGTATGTGGTTACATCAGTCCGCTCTACAATGTTCCTCTGTCACTCTCTACACCCTTCTGGGATCTGAAAGTCTTTGTTCCTTTATTTCCACTGGAATTATGCTTAAATTTCACTAATGTGTTGTAGAGCAGGTTGAGTGATGGCTTATATAACAGCAAAAAATGAAAAGTTTATTATCTGTTAACAGTGCTGTTGATTGATTTGGAACTGCAGTAAGTTATCAGCCATGGCCAATAATATTAAAATGGGCAAATTTTGGCTGATATATTGGCTATCACTACTTTACCAAGTTACATTAATGCTGTTCAAGTTATTACAGTATATGGGAATTAGGGCTGAACGATATATCGTTTTAGCATCGATATCACGATGTGCGCATCCGCGATAGTCACATCGCAGGATGTGTGATGTCTAGTGGGGATCATCAATCCGTATGGACCAGACACTATGGTTCAAACGCACATGATTCTCTGATTAATTGCAAAGTTTGACAGTCACGCAATGAAAGTTTATAATTTAAACGTGTTTTAGGTCCTGTCAGTTTAAACATTAAAGCAATTTTAAACCATTTGAGCACACAAATATGCAAAAGAGAACTCAGTTCTGAACATGCGGCTGTTTTCTGTACACACACAGAGCCTCGCACATGCACGTGAACACCGAATGCCGTTCTCTTCCGCATCTATTTGTGCCTGAACGGACACATACATGTCAAAATGCATGCAAGACATCTGGTAACTCGTAAACACAGTTGCTTATGGCTTAGGTGAACTAAACAATTGAGAAAGAGTGCCAGATGTGTAACAGTATTTTGGATCTGCTCATTCGGTCTTAAAGTGACCGCAGGGTTTCCAGGGTTAAATCCATATTTTCAGACTTTTGGAAATTGTTTTATTTTTTTTTAAATTCCTTTTTTTCCATAAATTTTTCTGAATTTATGAAAATGAAACTTGACGGCAATTTCTTTTTGAAGTTTAATAAAAATTTAATTTGTTAAGGAAATCTGTTTTATTTTTTCCCCAAATTATAATTTTTTTTCTGAATTTATGAAATCATAACATTTAACAACAATTTATTTAAAAGTTTAACGAAAATAAATTTTTGGGCCCTATGAAATCTATTTTATTTTATTCCCAAATTCTGCGTTTTCAGATTTAATTTTTCTGGATTCCGTTTTAGTGGTTTAATTTGATTAATTGTACAGCCCTACTTTCTGCGTCACAGAAATCATAGGGCCTAAATTATGCATGGTCCTTGATCATAAATAGATGTCAATTTTGACCAGGCATCTTTGCACATGTAAACAGTAAAGACAGCCTGAAGCTGGGCATCATTATAAAGCTCCGTGCTGCAGGGGCACAAGTCACATTCAAGTCTGAGCTGCCATCTGCTTATGATGGAGAGAGACTCACTGGCTGCAGTGCTAAAAAAGGAAACGGTTCATTGTTTTGATGTGACGGTTCGTGTCGAGTTAGAAGCATCAATGTTTTCTTCAAACCCCTTTTGCAGTGGCATTTGGCTGTCTGCGAAACATGAGTCACACATCTTATCATGCTATAAGGCTCTTTAATGCTGATTTGATAGCATGTCTCTCTCACTTTGTTCAGCTTCATCAAATGCATAAAAATGCAGTAATTTTAGTTTGTCGTAGGAGTCGCCTGACCGAGCTTGATCCCTTGTTTACTCAGCTTTTCACCTAAGCAACCTTACGCGAGGAGACAGCAGCTCAAGATAGATTAAAACTGTTTTTATGTGCTCCGTCACAGACTCTTGTGTTTAGGATATAATATCTGAATAATATGTCTCAGCGTCTTGCTCAATCTTTGGATTTTGCCATCTAATGCATGTTAAATCCAGATTCAGTGAGTATGCAAAGTTGATTAAAATTCAAACAAGTGCCTGGAAAGGATTTGATCCTGTAGCACCAGAGCATAAGTAGCTCATTACCTCCCACTCCCACATCCCACAAGCCAGCAGATTCCCCTGCACAAACAAGAAATAACATTCCAGTCACTTCGCCAAATACTGTCTAGTGTTCAGAACGGACACAGTGTTCTTGTGTCTATTTGATGACTAGCACAGTATGCTGCTAAAATGGTGTCTTATTAAATTAATCCACATCTTTAATTTTGTGACATTTCTTTCCCCCTGAAGTCCAATTATTATGTTAGTCAACATTTCCTGCCCAAACCAGTCATACTTTAGTTTTTCCATTTTCTCTTACTCTTACTCTTTCAATTATTAATATTTTTCCATTTTCTCTTGCTCTAACTGTACCTTTTAAGACAAGTATATGTATATGAAGTTTTCTATTTCTAATGAATTATGTTCTTTTGAACTTTCTATTTAAAGGGTTAGTTCACCCAAAAATGAAAATTCTGTCATTAATAACTCACCCTCATGTCATTCCAAACATGTAAGACTTTTTCATCTTCGGAACACAAATGTAGATATTTTTGATTAAATCTGAGCGCTTTCTGTCCCTCCATAGACGGCTACACAACTGAAACTTATGCTTCAAAAAGTTCATAAGAGATCTTAAAACTAATCCATATGAATTGAGTGGTTTAGTCCAAATTTTCTTGCTTTATATGATGAACATTTAATTTAGGCTTTTATTCACATATAAACATTCATCAACTTACACATCAGTTGTGGTAAATGGAAGCTCAAGCATGTTCGCTTGACGTTTGAGAACCAATGAGGTTCATTCTCGTGTGTTACGCAACACGTTTGAGCTTCCGCAACACGTTTGAGCTTCCGCATGAGGTTTGTTCTTGCACGTCAAGCAGGTTCGGTTGAGCGTCTGTTTATGTTCGCTGAAATGTTTATATGTGAAAGCCTAAATTAAATCTCTTCATCAGAAAATTTGGACTAAACAACGCAATACTTATGGATTAGTTTTACGATCTCTTTATGAACTTTTTGAAGTATCAAAGTTTCAATTGCGTAAGCTGTCTATGGAGGGACAGAAAGCTCTGATTTCATCAAAAAGACCTTTAGTTGTGTTCTGAAGATAAACGAAGGTCTTACAGTTTTGAAACGACATGAGGGTGAGTAATTAATGACACAATTTTCATTTTTGGGTGAACTAACCCTTTAACTTTATTTATAAAAATATTTAGTTGCACAACTGTTTTCAACATTGATAATGAGAAATGTTTGTTGAGCGCAAAATCAGCATGTTAGAATGATTTCTGAAGGATTATGTGACACTGAAGACTGGAATAATGATGCTGAAAAGACTAAAACTATTGAAACTACTATAGTATAAGTAGTAAATACTAAATAGTAAATACTATAGTAAATATATGTACTATATTACATATATTTATTATACTTTGACTTAACCTTTTGTCTTCATTATTTTATGTTTAAATAAATCTGTCATGAAATGAAGTTACAGCCACCATTTAAGTGTTTATATTTCTAGAAGGAATTGTAGTAGAAACATAATTACATCAGTAAAAAGTTGATATAATTTTTTTTCCCCCTTATTCCTTATTGGCAATTTTATTGTTTATATTATAACTTCTTTTTTTTTTCTTTTTTTTGATTTATGAAATATATATTTTGTTTTCAGCTAAATAGAAACTTAAGTTTCAGTGTTTGTGTAAAACTTATATTAATTTTGTTATTTGGCCAAAAAATTTTGTTTGCCTTATTTCGGTGCATCACAAAATATCTCTTACATACAACTTTACCCTATACACTTGGTACGATTGCATGATTTGCAATGATCTCCTGAAATGTCCCTGTGTGTTTGTCTGTCTAAGGCTCTGGAGCGCTCTGAGAGCGAGGAGGTTTCAGTAATCACTCAGCTGGTTAAGAAGATCCTCATCATCATCTCACGCCCTGCACGACTGCTGGAGTGTCTGGTGAGATTCTGCTCCTACACTAATTCACAGCCCTCCTGTGAATGTTCCTAATTGCCTAACACTCCTGAAACTGTGCTCCTGATTTTTACTTTATAGGAGTTTGACCCTGAGGAGTTCTACCATTTACTAGAGGCTGCAGAAGGTCACGCCAAAGTCGGCCAGGGCATCAAAACAGATATTCCCCGATATATAATCAACCAACTTGGGCTCAACCGAGATCCTCTTGATGGTGCGATAGCTGTCATTTATCTCATGATGGTTTTGTTTGGAAAGCCTGTCGGTTTCCCTTTAGGCTCATGATGTTGTGTCTTTCATCTCTTTTGACAGAAGTTGTGCAGCTAGAGGAGCAGTACGACTCTGGCCCCTCACTGACAATTGATTCTGAAGAAACTGCAGAGGTGAATGCACAACAAAAAGATATGGAGCATTAAATAGCCTTTCATAAGACATCACTAACAATTCATCTTTTCCTGTTGCTTACAGCAGAATAAATCTTCACCCACACCACTACGAAGAAAACCGCTGGAGAGTGATTTTGAGACCTTAAAACTCATCAGTAATGGGGCTTATGGGTAAGTAAATCACATCATGACTACAGGTAAAAAAGTGATTACTTAAGAGAACGCATAAGGACAATCTCAGCTGGCAAAACGTGATTTGAAGCAGAACTAGTGCTTAATTTGAGCCTGATCCAGTTCCGGAAAATGTCAGATTTTGGATTTTTGCATTCTGGTATTTGTTTTTTAAATGATCCATTAGAGGTCTGCATTCCCGCGGGAGATTCCTTGCTGCACGGGATTACATTTTGAATGAAAGGCGGAATGCGGTCTGAAACTATAGTGTACTTTAGGCTGGAGCGGGCAGTCTGACAATAACCCGATCACTCCCGAGATGCTTTGACATTAGCGCATCTGGTCTTGAACTTGAAGCGAACAAAACTTTCTGCAGTGGTGGCGTTCACACAGTCCCCAGTTCCCTGTCCTGAGAAACCTGGCAAGATATGTTCTTTGCATTAGAGGTCTGTGCGAGTGCACCTTCAGAGAGCATTCAACCTTTGTGATCGGATTTTGGAGGAGAGACGTTCTGAAACGGTCGTCAGTCAGCGTCATTCTGTTCTTGCTTGGATGTTAAAAAAGATTTAATTTTGCAGTAAAGCTAGTAAGCCAACAGTTTTCGTTTATATGTATTTTTGGCTTAGCCGATAGTTTTGAGGGACATTTTGTAGACTATTTAATTTAGCCTATTTTTCTCTGTGATATTTAGCCTATTATTCTTTGTGACATTTTTTTCTCTGACATTTTTTAGGGTGTTGACAGCATCATAAGACAAATAACAAATAAAAATCTTGTAGGTATATGCTATGCAACATTTTATATTTGTTATCCCCAATCACTCTCTTTTTCTAGGGGAAGTTTAAATGCGAGATTCTGAAAACGGTCTAAATTTAGCCGGACCCGTTGGGTCGGGAAGAAAATCACTATATGCGGATAGCGGGTGAACACAGAGTGAATTTTAGGCGGGAGCGGGGGCGTGCGGAATAGAACCTAGAAAAGTGCATTAGATGATGACAGTGTGTGTGCTTGTGTAAGACAGAGCAATCCCGGGTTTATGCAGATGTATTTGGAGGTTATGTTTTGCTATTGGCCCTTTAACATATTTTTGACCAGTCAGCTTTCTTAAGTTCAGTATCATTGGTGCTTAACGCTTATTGTTTTGCAAGCAGAGAGCAGCGGAAAGTTTGGAGAGTGTATATACCTATGATTATATACTTATTATACACCTATTATCATAATTATTCTATTAAAAATAAGCTAATATCGCCAAAATGTCAAAAAGACAGTCAAGCATATTACATTTTTTCATATTCATGAGTAAAGCTTGATGGTGTTTCTAAATAAAAAAAGAGATACTTTGAAGATAGAACTGCACAATTGTACAATTCTGCTAATACTACTCAGGATAGCGGGACTCGGGAGACGCGAGCAATGGTTAGATCAGTCAGAAATCAATGTAATGAAGAGGCAACGAGGTCGTCGGTGAGAGAAATTAACACTGGTCAACTGAGTGATATTTGGTCTCAACGTAACTATATACGTGACAGAATAATACACTAGGCTGTAGTTAGGGCCGTGCAGAAACTTGTTAATGATACTCTTATTTAGTTGCATGCTATCATCGTTTAGTGACGTCAGTGTATGTTCCGGGGGAAAGCTTAAGTTGTATGGTCAATGTTGATCAATTATTTATTTACAAATGAAGCACTGAGCAGAATGTTTTCATCTTCCAGCTTTAATTATCATTCTAGCTTACTATATCATTCTTGATGAAACGGGCTCCAAAACTTTCATACTTTCAAATTCAAACATTTTCTGCTCTAAATATTGAATTGCCAGCACACTCAGACAGTATATGGTTTTTGTTTTTTTTGTTTTTTTTTGGTGGGGTTAGGAGTTGGTGTTGGTAGCTGCCAACAGAACCTACTTTAAATGAGGCAAATTATCAAAAAAAAAATTGTGATATATTTGGCAAAGCAAAAAAACTGACACTACTTGAATTAAAATTTCATAAATATGAGACAAAAAATAGACACTACTCTGAAACTTAATAGAGGTGTGTTTTGAAAACATTTCTATTTATAGTTTTTTTTCTGGAGTCAAATATCTATTTTAATTGAAAATATAGAAATCGGAAAATTGTGTATAAATATATTCTTTCATGTCCATAAACCCACCAGTCCTCAGGCCAACTACTTTATTTTAATATTTTTTCTAATATGAACGTCTGTGATGTATTTTGCTGTGTTCTCCATCTATCCTGCAGGGCTGTGTATCTGGTAAGGCATAAAGAAACTCGCCAACGATTTGCAATGAAAAAGATCAACCGACAAAACCTGATTCTGCGAAACCAGATCCAGCAGGTGTTTGTGGAGCGAGACATCCTGACATTTGCAGAGAATCCCTTTGTGGTCAGCATGTTCTGCTCCTTCGAGACCCGCAGACATCTGTGCATGGTCATGGAGTATGTGGAAGGTAAACTCAACAAAACTCCATTGTGAACATGTATGTTAAAGTACAAATTGTCATTGAACAGATTAGATTTATTTAAAATCACCATGAATCAAAATGGACAATTCCTGTTTGTTTGTTTTTTTTTTTATGGAATTTTGCAGTGTTTGTTATAAATTATTCATCAGTCAGAAATAATAAATAACAGATAAATAATTTGATTTATCAATTATTATTATTAATGCATGTATATAACATACACAAGTATAAATAAATATGTCTGGGCTAATATGATCTCCAGGTGGTGACTGTGCCACTCTGCTAAAGAACATGGGCCCACTTCCTGTAGATATGACCAGGATGTACTTTGCGGAGACAGTTTTGGCACTGGAGTACCTCCACAGTTACGGCATTGTGCACAGAGATCTCAAACCAGACAAGTGAGAAAAGACCTAAAAACCTATTATGCAACTGTGTGGAAATATAACTTGTTAAACTGTTCTGTTAACCCTTTCACAGCCTCTTGATTACTTCAATGGGGCATATTAAACTCACTGACTTCGGGCTCTCCAAAATCGGCCTTATGAACATGACAACCAATCTGTATGAGGGCCACATTGAGAAAGACACCAGGGAGTTTATCGACAAGCAGGTGGGCAAAAGCACAATACTCCTTGGATACAATTTATGGCAATTTTCAAGATCTGTTATTGTTATTAGGGCTGGGCGATATATCGCATGCGATTGTCACGCGCATTTCGTCAGTAAAGCCGGTTCCCTGATTACCGCAAAATCGTCATCACCTGCTTTCAAATGGAGCGGCATATAATAGACACAGCCGTAGTTCACTGACAAGCCACGCAATATCGCGTTCATATCGCAGATGAATCGCCTTCGATAATGAACGCGATATTGCGTGGCTTGTCAGTGAACTACGGCTCTGTCTATTATATGCCGCTCCATCTGAAAGCAGGTGATGGCGATTTTGCGGTAATCAGGGAACCGGCTTTACAGACGAAATGCGCGTGACAATCGCATGCGATATATCGCCCAGCCCTAATTGTTATTAATGTAGAGTCAATCAATGTTGTTGTATTTACGGTGTTGTAGGTTTGTGGCACTCCAGAGTACATTGCTCCTGAAGTGATCCTGCGGCAGGGCTACGGGAAACCTGTTGACTGGTGGGCCATGGGCATCATCCTGTATGAATTTCTGGTGGGATGTGTTCCGTTTTTCGGAGACACACCGGAAGAGCTTTTTGGCCAGGTTGTCAGTGGTGAGTTCTGATGAATGTGTTTTGAAAATATTTGTCCTGTCAGCTGGTGAGACACAGATACTGTTAAAGGATCAGAAAGCTTTACCAACTGCTTTAAAATTAAACTACAGTAAAAGGATTTGATACACACTGTTCCTTACGCAGATGAGATTATCTGGCCAGATGGAGATGATGCCCTTCCTGTGGACGCCCAGGACATGATCACAAGATTACTGAACCAAAGCCCGATGGAGAGACTTGGAACAGGTGCTTTGTCATTCAGTTGTTGTTGAAAGGAATTTTTATCTAGGTATAGTTTGCCCCTAAAAATGAGAATTCTTTCATTTTTCTCACCCTCATGTTGTTCCAAACCAGGGGTGCGTTTCCCGAAGCCAACCGTCATCGCAAGTTCAGTCGTTACCAGTAGAATTCAATGGAACTTGCGACCATAGTTGGCTAACGATGCTTTTGGGAAACGCACCCCAGTATAACATATTTCATCTGTAGAGCAAAAAAAGAATATATTCAGAGAAATGTCATTGTTCTTTGGTTTCAAACTCTTTGGTTACCAACATTCTTCAAAATATCTTTTATGTTCCACAGAAGAAAGAAGGTCATACAGGTTTTCAATGACATGAG
The DNA here is from genome assembly GCA_003731715.1 of Anabarilius grahami. Taxonomy (NCBI): domain Eukaryota; kingdom Metazoa; phylum Chordata; class Actinopteri; order Cypriniformes; family Xenocyprididae; genus Anabarilius; species Anabarilius grahami. The sequence continues at coordinate 1,154,278 of RJVU01035287.1, forward strand.
GCTGAGTAAATTATGATAGAATTTTCATTTTTGTGTGAGCTGTTCCTTTAACTGCTGCTTTTTTCTTTTTTTTTAATTGGTCATATCATGAGAAATTAAATTTACCTTGATCTTTTGAGATAAGAACTCTTTGAAAGTTAGTTTGTTTACTTTTAAAACAAACTATAACTTTCAGAACCCAAAAATTCCTCCCCAGTCAAAAAAGGAGCATATATTCAGACAAAAGTTTTTTTGCCACACCTGCTAATGGACGTTGAACAGGCAAGAAGTGAATGGACAGCACGTGTCATTTGAACTCCCCACTGTAATGCCATCTCATGGGTAATACAGCACAGTGCTTGGATTAAAAGAGTTCATTCTCATGAATAATTAGAATTAATGAGCTCTTTGTCATTAATAAATGCAGAGAAGCACTCAGAAACAGTTGTCAGCTCGTTCGTCCAGCCCAGACTGCAGCCTTGGCAGCCAATCTCCACTCCGGATCTTGCTGGTATTACGCATTGACCTCAGAAGCCGTGACGTTGCTCCAAATTTGCTTTTCAAACTGAAAGAAATTGCTCTAAAAAAATGAAAAAATAACTAATTTCCACTTATGGATAAACTTATTGCACCCCCCCCCTCGCACCCCTCCCTTTCGGAGAAGCTACGGTGGCCGTCTGGCCGACACAACACAAAGATGTCATCATCTGAGACAGCAGAGTAGCCTGTGTGAAGCAATGAGGTTTCTTCTTACTTCTAACAAAGAACGGTCTCTGCTTCTAATAAACCAGATGACGACGACTACTACTACTACTACTACTACTACTACTACTACTACGTGCGTATTCAATGTAGTGACGATGCAAGCTGCCTCTAAAAACACGAATGATTTAGAAGAACAACAACATAGTGACTAAACGCACTCTGTAGAGTGTATGTCCGTTTAGGGCTGCTGTAGAAACATATCGGCGCATAATGGCAACTTGACATGGAAGGGGGACCCGCGGTGTATGAGATAGAAATGGCTCATTCTAAGGTAATAAAAACATAACAGTTCATTATGTAAGGTCTTTATGCACCACTGAAAACAGTTATGTATATTATATTGCATTTCTGTCAATAGATCCTCCCAAATTTAACACATTGCACCTTTAAGTTCAAAATAAACGTTTAGGGTTAGATCTCCTTTAAACATCATTTACACAACTATTTTATGGAGAGATTTTGACCAGTTTGACTTCCCTTGTGTTTGTAGGTGGGGCTCCAGAGGTAAAGCAGCATTTGTTCTTCAGTGGTCTGGACTGGAATGGACTCCTGCGTCAGAAAGCTGAATTCATCCCTCAGCTGGAGGCCGAAGACGACACTAGTTATTTTGACAGTGAGTGTCACTAATTCAACACAGGGAGGAGATTCTGTGAGCTCCATAAATGCCTGGAGCAAAGCGCTCTGGAAATGTCATCTCATTCTTGCACCTTATGCACTAAAGTGCAGTTGTTATTTCTTTCTACTTGCCTTTTACCCTCTAAATCCTTTGGCTTTTTTCCTGTGTAGCACGATCTGAACGCTACCATCATTTGGCATCCGATGAGGATGATGAAACCAATGATGAAGAGTCTTCCCTAGAAATACGACGGTTTTCTTCTTGGTCAAATCGTTTCAGCAAGGTTGGGTCCTTTTTGCTGTCTGCACATTTTGATAATGTTGAAAGCCTTTTTTTTTTATTACATGTATGTGACTGAACAGTCAAAATCATATTGTTTATTTCTTGTAATTGCCACTTTCTCTCTGACTTTTTATTTTCAACTTTAATTACCCATTTTATTTTATTTTTTTGAGCTTTCATAAACCTCAAATTTAATCACGTTAAAGAAATGAATAGTATGTCAGACAAATGTTTGAGATAGAAATACACGTAAGGGTTTTACCTGTTAATAAACTAGTCATAGATGACGCATATAGTATTTCTATAATAACATCTGTAATTAAACTTTTGCTTGTAAATAAGTTAGAAAAACTAGACCACTGTTGTATTTGCCAGCTAAACGTGGGGGGTTGACTTATATAATAAGCATCAGTGCCAGGTTTTCTGTTGAGTGGCCATTTTTCTCTCTCTCTCTCTGACATTTCTTATCCACAATTTTGTAGGTGTACAGCAGCACAGAGCACCTGGCCACCCCATCCCTGAGCTTCTCCTCTGACCGCAGTCACAGTGAGGAGATAGAGGACCGGGCAGATGGGAGAGACGCTCACTCCCCTGGAGAGATCCAACGGCAGGCCTCCACTGGAGACAAGAGGCTCTCGGCTCAGAGGGCAAGGTGCGAATAGAGGCATAAAGAAATACATTGACTCCAAAATAAAAAATTCCGTCATCACGTGCCATTACGAGCAAATGGAGCTTATTATACAATACAGAAAATTTTAAAAAAGTCAGTTTTTTAACTATACAGGTGCTGGTCATATAATTAGAATATCATCAAAAAGTTGATTTATTTCACTAATTCCATTCAAAAAGTGAAACTTGTATATTATATTCATTCATTACACACAGACTGATATATTTCAAATGTTTATTTCTTTTAATTTTGATGATTATAACTGACAACTAAGGAAAATCCCAAATTCAGTATCTCAGAAAATTAGAATATTGTGAAAAGGTTCAATATTGAAGACACCTGGTGCCACAGTCTAATCAGCTAATTAACTCAAAAAACCTGCAAAGGCCTTTAAATGGTCTCTCAGTCTAGTTCTGTAGGCTACACAATCATGGGGAAGACTGCTGACTTGACAGTTGTCCAAAAGACGACCATTGACACCTTGCACAAGGAGGGCAAGACACAAAAGGTCATTGCAAAAGAGGCTGGCTGTTCACAGAGCTCTGTGTCCAAGCACATTAATAGAGAGGCGAAGGGAAGGAAAAGATGTGGTAGAAAAAAGTGTACAAGCAATAGGGATAACCGCACCCTGGAGAGGATTGTGAAACAAAACCCATTCAAAAATGTGGGGGAGATTCACAAAGAGTGGACTGCAGCTGGAGTCAGTGCTTCAAGAACCACTACGCACAGACGTATGCAAGACATGGGTTTCAGCTGTCGCATTCCTTGTGTCAAGCCACTCTTGAACAACAGACAGCGTCAGAAGCGTCTCGCCTGGGCTAAAGACAAAAAGGACTGGACTGCTGCTGAGTGGTCCAAAGTTATGTTCTCTGATGAAAGTAAATTTTGCATTTCCTTTGGAAATCAGGGTCCCAGAGTCTGGAGGAAGAGAGGAGAGGCACACAATCCACGTTGCTTGAGGTCCAGTGTAAAGTTTCCACAGTCAGTGATGGTTTGGGGTGCCATGTCATCTGCTGGTGTTGGTCCACTGTGTTTTCTGAGGTCCAAGGTCAACGCAGCCGTATACCAGGAAGTTTTAGAGCACTTCATGCTTCCTGCTGCTGACCAACTTTATGGAGATGCAGATTTCATTTTCCAACAGGACTTGGCACCTGCACACAGTGCCAAAGCTACCAGTACCTGGTTTAAGGACCATGGTATCCCTGTTCTTAATTGGCCAGCAAACTCGCCTGACCTTAACCCCATAGAAAATCTATGGGGTATTGTGAAGAGGAAGATGCGATATGCCAGACCCAACAATGCAGAAGAGCTGAAGGCCACTATCAGAGCAACCTGGGCTCTCATAACACCTGAGCAGTGCCACAGACTGATCGACTCCATGTCACGCCGCATTGCTGCAGTAATTCAGGCAAAAGGAGCCCCAACTAAGAATTGAGTGCTGTACATGCTCATACTTTTCATGTTCATACTTTTCAGCTGGCCAAGATTTCTAAAAATCCTTTCTTTGTATTAGTCTTAAGTAATATTCTAATTTTCTGAGTTACTGAATTTAGGATTTTCCTTAGTTGTCAGTTATAATCATCAAAATGAAAAGAAATAAACATTTGAAATATATCAGTCTGTGTGTAATGAATGAATATAATATACAAGCTTCACTTTTTTAATGGAATTAGTGAAATAAATCAACTTTTTGATGATATTCTAATTATATGACCAGCACCTGTATATGCTGTGTACATTACCAAAAAAATAGACATTAATTAGAAAAATAAACATTCTAACATAACATAACACTATAATGGGTATGGTATTATTTTACTTATTAAATGGCTCTCTGAAATGCTTGATTCTGATCAATTGCAACATCCTGAGGTCAGTTATTCCCTTGTAATAATAGTAATGCTGTATAATGACCTTTCATCTGGGTATTTGAGGCCGGTGCTTCTTTCATTTCCCTCATATCACACTATGTATCACATTTCTCATGTTATTCAAATGAATCTGCTGCCCTCTTGAGCTTTTGACTTTACTTACTTTAAATTAAACCGAAGGATTTCAGTATTAGTAATAGGTATAGGTAATATTGGCCAAACGATTTTGTACACTAATGGATTATAAGATAATAGACAGGTCAGATTTTAGAACTGTTTCTCATCCATACAATGGCAGTAAATAGCGACCAGCATCAATCTTTAAAAAAAGATGCAAAAGTATCACAGAATGATCCCATGCAACGTGTTGTATATTCCAAGTGTTCATGCGGTATATGGTAAAAAAAAAACAACTAAATTTAATGTATTATTTAACAAATCCTGACCTTGGGAGTTGGTCTTCTGTGAACAGCTGCGCGTTCATGATACACTATTAGTGCCACAGTTCACTCCGACTCACCCAGAAAAGGTTGTGAGAAAAAATAGTGAGAAATCAAGATTAAAAAATGCAACACAAAATACAATGTTCTTTCTTCTCTTAGGTGAATGTTTTCTGTTGTGTTCATCGCAACAAGTTATCACGTTAAAGGGTTAGTTCACCCAAAAATGAAAATTATATCATTTATTACTCACCCTCATATCGCTCCACACCTGCAAGACCTTTGTTCATCTTCGGAACACAAATTAAGACATTTTTGATGAAATCCAAGAGGTATCCGACTCCTTCATAGACAGCTATTTAGCCACCACTTTCAAGGTCCAGAAAGGTACTAAAGACATCGTTAAAATAGTCGATGTGACTGCAGTGGTTCAACCATATATTTCTGAAGCGACGAGAATACTTTTTGTGCGAAAAAAAACAAAACAAAAAAATAACGACTTTATTAAACAATATCTTCTCTTTTGTGTCGTTCTCCTATGCTGTTTACTTCTAAGTCAGAACAGCAACTCAATATTGGCTGATGATGTTCACGTGAGCAGCACAACGCATGCATGTGATGCTGACACAGCAGCCGGCCAATACCGAGCTGCCGTTCTGGCGTAGAACCTGGAAGCGCTGAACATAAACGGCGTAGGAAAATGACACAGAAGAGAAGATATTGTTGAATAAAGTCGCACAAAAAGTATTCTCGTCGCTTCATAAAATTAAGGTTGAACCACTGCAGTCACGTGGACCATTTTAACAATGTCTTTAATACATTTCTGGACCTTGAAAGTGGTGGTTAAATTGCTGTTCTAGTCTGGTGATGTTAAAGTAAAGTGAAGTGACATGTGGCCAAGTATGGTGACCCATACTAGGAATTTGTGCTCTGCATTTAACCCATCCAAGTGCACACACACAGCAGTGAACACACACCCGGAGCAGTGGGCAGCCATTGCTGCGGCGCCCGGGGAGCAGTTTGGGGTACGGTGCCTTGCTCAAGGGTCTCACCTCAGTCGTGGTATTGAGGGTGGGGAGAGCGCTGGACATTCACTCCCCTCACCGACAATCCCTGCCGGACCTGAGACTCGAACCCATGACCTTTGGGTTACAAGTCCGACTCTCTATCCATTAGGCCACGACTGCCCCTCGACACATGTTCGACACATGTTCGACACTGTAAAGAAAGTACACTGCTACTTTTTTTTGGGCAGTTCTAGGAATAGCATTTCATGTTGCGTTTTTTATTAATCTTGATTTGTCCCAACTTGTGTGCTTTTTCTAGGCGAGTCAGAGTGAACAGTGGCACTAAAGGCCCCGATATACTTCAAACAAAGTTCTTTTTCGTTCTTCGTTTAGGGGTAAAACAAAGTTCGAAATGCGTGAGCTGCGATATACTGTAATCGAACATCTGACACCGCCCCCACACTGCTGAGAGCGACAGTTAGATGAATATGTAAATACGTGCTGTACACTTTCTTCTAAGTAATAAAATAAACACAACAAAAATGAGAAAACAGCAAGCATTTTTTTTATAGAAGGCATAAGCTTCTTATCAGAACATGGGTATGTTAGCACAAGCTCTGCAAATTAGCACTCCAGTCATGTCACCGTGACATTGTCACGTAACGTTTATTTATATAGCACTTTATTCAATAGATTGCTTAAAAGCAAGCAGCTTTACAGTATCAAACACGAAAAACAGTGTTAGTGCCTCATTTCAACAGAAGCACAACTTCATTTTGTACTATAAAGCGGCTATCCACTGTGTTCATGTTTTCACCCGCGGAGATCTCACCTCAACGAACTTAACAGATCAAATGAGTCAGAGAAGACTTCCACGCGAAAGAAGGCGGAGTCTCAGCGCACACCTCCTATTACGTTATCGTCACGGACCAATGGTAATACAAAGGTGTTTTGGAGCTGGAGTGAACTTTTCCTGAAAGTTCGCTTTGGCAAGCCGTTTCGAACTTCCAAAAAGAACACAAAACGAACTTCGTTTTGGCCTGATTTTGTTCGAAATTATGCCACATCAGTGCGTTCTTCGATTTCGTTTGAAGTATATCGGGGCCTTAATTGAGTCTCATGAACGTGCAGCTGTGCACAGAAGACCAATCTGGGCTCAAAGCTGCTTGTCGTAACTGTTTTTTTCTTTGCGGAAGTGTTGCGTTTAATGAGCTAATAAAATATTTTAACTTAAATATTTTGTCTAATTATTTTACTTGTGGCAAGTAGCTGTGTAATAAGTAGGACCCTGACACTGTTGGGGTTTATTTTGCAATAACAATCGACAGGATGTACATTGTTCCTTATATGCATGTTTTCATTGAGGCTCAATCGCAGTAGATGTTATTTTCCAGCACTCTGAATGTGTGTTTGATTTCTTCCAGCCTGCGCCCTCGAACTTCATCCAGCTCCTCTCAGCCTGAGCGTGCTGTGAGCCCCCTAGTGGTGAGCAGCACACACAGCCTAGAGGCCATGCCACGATTCGCCCTGTCCACGGATGATGAGGGTAAGTTGACTAAAAATTTGCCAGATTTTAGAGTTTTGTCATCAATTTATTGCCCTTCACAATCTTCAAAATGAACATTGTTGGGCAACCTGAGTAATGGCCATGAAATTTAATTTAAAAAAATACATTTGTAAATATAACAATGGAATTAATTTAGCTTTTATTTAGCGTTTATTCATTTTAATTTTTATAATGTGGCACTTCAGCATAAAAATCTTAATAATTTATAAAAACACTTAAATTAAAATTAGTTTTCTGTCACCAATTTATTAGGGGTTTTAAATTAACTTAGGGTTGTAGGCCTAGTGGAAACTTTCCAGCCACATAAAAATGGGTAAGGAGAGTTTGCATCCGATCTGTCATGTTCCAATCCAGTTTTCCCCTCATTTCCTGTTCTTTTTTTCTTTCTTTTAAATGTCAAAAAGACCCTCCCCTCTCACTAATATGCATATTTATACAGAATTATATACTGTAGTAAATGTGTCCCCTAGCAATGTTCAGATTCAAGTCCTTGTAAATTATAATAATGTTGTGCTGCATTCACTGGGTGGAGTTGTATTTTGATGCAAACCCTTTAATTCTGCAGCTGAAGTTGTTGTTTCCAACCTGCGACGAATCAGACTTCGTAGCAACAGCACAGGAACGAAACACTCGTCGCCAAGGGAACAAGGGACTCCTCAGTGCTTTGGAAACCAGCTGGAGACGCCTGACAGGCAGAGACTCTCACCAGGACGCAAAGTCCCCAAGTCTGCATCAGTGTCCACCCTCTCGCTCATCATCACGCCAGGTCAGACCCCAAACATAGTTACCATAGCAGCTCTACAAAAATGGTGGTTTTGTAGATTGTCGTATTTTTTGTTTAACTACAATTTTTGTCACACATTTTTCTTCCTTTTCCCCAGATGACGGGAGTGGCAGCCTGCAGACGCACTCCATTTCCCCTCGATCATTTTCCTCTAATCCGTCATCCCGAGACTCCTCCCCCAACCGAGACCTGTCACTCAGTATCAGCAGGCTCCGCCCCCCAATCATCATCCACAGCTCTGGGAAGAAATACGGCTTCACCCTGCAGACCATTCGTGTTTACATGGGGACCAGTGACATCTACACCATAAACCACATGGTCTCGGTGAGCAGACAATCACTTCTAAAGCATCTTATCAGAACACACTCAAACATTGAGTTTTACAGAAGGATGGTAAAGTCTATTTATTCTGCTACCTTTTGTTCTTTACCTCTGTCAGGGTGTGGAGGAGAGCAGCCCTGCCCATGAGGCTGGACTGCGAGCAGGTGATCTGATCACTCATGTGAATGGAGAGTCTGTGCAGGGTCTAGTGCACACAGAGATGATGGAGCTTCTCTTGAAGGTATTTGAACAGCAGCATGCTGGGATTCGCTGAACCTTTATGTAATATTCTGAAGTAGTTCTAAAACAAAATGTCAGTTGAGGAATTTTACAAAAAAAACAACCATTTTGAAACCCTTACTTGAAGCTGCACTTGACAGTGAATTTTTTTATTTTTGGTTAAGGGATGTTATGTTTTAGGCATAACAATAACACTTAACCATGGTGAAATCACTTTATTGCAAGTGGCTTTTTAGTTTTGTTCAATTGTGGCAACAGCAACATGATGATAGACACCAATGTTAGACACCGATGTAAAAAAAGAAAAAAAGAATGTTCACTTTTAAATGAAAATTAACCCAAGCTTTACTCACCCTCAAGCCATCCTAGGTGTATATGACTTTCTTCTTTCTGACGAACACAATCAGAGAAATATTAATTAATATCCTGACGCATCAGAGCTTTATAATGGCAGTGAACAGGGTTCACAAGTATGAGCTGAAGAAAGTGCATCCATCCACATCCATCCATCATAAACATGTACTCCACACAGCTCAGAGGGGTTAATAAATGGATGCACTTTCTTCAGCTCATACTCGTGACCCCTGTTCACTGCCATTATAAAGCTCTGATGCATCAGTATATTAATTAATATTTCTTTGATTTTGTTCATCAGAAAGAAGAAAGTCATATACACCTAGGATGACTTGAGGGTGGGTAAAGCTTGGGATAATTTTCATTTGAAAGTGAACTAATCCTTTAAATGCAGTAGATAATATATAATAAATGCTCATAACCTTACTAGTTGAAATAAATTAACAAAAATAATTTCTGATAGTAATAATGCAATTTGAACAACTGAAAATAACATTTAAGTAACATTTAAAGATATCTGCAACTTTATTTTGATTAGCCATACATTTCTACTAGATGGTAGAATAGTAGATAGTAGATTTTCTACTAAGAATTGCATGCTACTAGCTCAAATTGAGTTATATTTATATTAACTATATAACTCACTTTAAATAGAATTACAGATGTAAACTGTTCCGGGTGTGTGTTCACGATGTGTGTGTTCAATACTCACTGCTGTGTGTGTGCACTTGGATGGGTGAATTGCAGAGCACAAATTCCGGGTATGGGACACCATACTTGGCTACATTTCACGTCACTTTCACTTTTTCAACATATTTATATGTAATTGAAAGAAATGAATGTTAGAATATTTACTAGTCAAAATTACCTTGTTAGATACCTGCTGTTTGATTACTAGTCAAAATTGTCTTACATATATCTAAAATAGTATTTTTGACTAGTCATTATTGAATATTTTAGTTGTCTGTAAGGCAATTCTGACTTCTAATAATACATATTACAATGTAATTTTTTGTTTTAGTAAAAAATCACATTTATTTTTATTGTCTGTAATTCTATTCAGGGTATCAGCAACTCAGTTGGACCAGTAAACATTTAATTGTTCTTAGTAGTTCAAATTGCATTATTACACTAGTAAAGGGAGATTAACAGATAAAAGATAAATGGATAAAAGAGTAATCAGCTTGCCATAAGATTGCTTTTGTGTAATTTTTCAGCTAGTTTCATCTACTTTTATTTGGTATTTTTAATATACAGAGCGGTAACCAGGTGGCCCTGCAGACTATTGCGCTGGAGGACACGTCAATAAAGATTGGGCCGGCACGCAAGAGCAGCTGTAAAGGAAAGATGGCCCGCCGCAGTAAGAGGAGCAAATGGAAGGACAGTCAGGACCGGTCAGGAAAACTCTTGTTTAAAGCTCTCATATTATTTTACATAATGTCAATTAGTGGTTGGATTTTTAAATGGCTGATCCCAATACTCAGTGCAGGATAGACAGTGAAAGCTGTAATGCCTCTGCATACATAATACAATTTAATGAATGCAAATTAGATGCACATATAATTGTTAAAATTGAATTAACATTTACTTTACACAATATTTACACAACAAAAAAAATTTATTATCCATTGACAGGCTGACATATTTGTGTATCATTAATGTTAAGGACATTCAGTTTGATGCCACTTGCAAGAGTTGATCATTCTTGGATGTTTTCTGTTAACCTGAATAATCTCTCGTGTTTACCCAGGAGGCGCAGCATGCTGAAGAAGCTGTCCAAACAGAGCACCGTCATGCACAGCAGCCGCAGTTTCTCCTCCGGCCTGCATCACTCTGTGTCCTCCAGTGAGAGTCTGCCAGGCTCTCCCACCCACAGCCTTTCCTCCGGACCCACAACACCCTGCCGGAGTCCCGTTCCCGACCACACCACTGGTATGACCTGACTTTAACAGATATAAAAAAAAAAAAAGATTTTATCAAAATTTGTCAAACAATAATAAATCAGTTTAAGTACCAGAATATATATAAATAAAATGTATCAATATTTAAGGGCTGGGTTGAAAATCTTGATTTCTCAATTTTAATCGATTCTCATTTTAATGAACCAATATCGAAGACAGAATGGAACCGCTGTGTGCTCAGGCTCTTGCGTTCTCAGAGCTGGCATTCTCTGCACCGTCAAATAAAAGTACCACTTCCAACTAGGGCTGGGCGATATATCGCATGCGATTGTCACGCGATTGTCATTAACGCTAAATCGCCATCACCTGCTTTCAAATGGAGCGGCATTTAATAGACAGAGCCGTAGATCACTGACAAGCCACGCAATATCGCGTTCATATCGCAGATGAATCGCCTTCGATAATGAACGCGATATTGTGTGGCTTGTCAGTGAACTACGGCTCTGTCTATTAAATGCTGCTCCATTTGAAAGCAGGTGATGGCGATTTAGCGGTAATCAGGCATCCAGCTTTACTGATGAAATGCACGTGACAATCGCATGCGATATATCGCCCAGCCCTACTTCCAACTAATTAATAGAAATTAACCTGAAATCGCAATTCGATTCGAGAGAGAATTGCGATACATACGCAAAATATCAGAATCGATCCAGAATAATTTCTCGATTCGCGATGCATCGATATATTGTCCCAGCCCTAATCAGTAGTAAATGCTGCTCCATCTGAAAGCACTGCAAATTTTAGTCGCTTATAATGTGCATTTGAAAAAGCAACATGTATCAAACATCTTTCCGAACACGAGAAGCATATGAACCTCTTGTCCTAACATCCTTCTGTAAAGCCACGCACACACTTAACGATTGTAAGGCCGATTATGAATGTAAATTGATACTTATGACTGATCGTGCTGAAACGCATCCAGTTGCGTTCAGTCTGCGATTACAGTCGGTGTTCAAATTCCATGTGTAAGTATATAAATCTGCTTCAGTCGCAGGAAACAATCGCTGTGTGTTCAGTTCAGTCTTAGAATGTTTTAACTAGTCGTTAAATGTGTGCCCGGCTTAAGATGTGGCTTCTTACACACAATAAGAGACACAACCTATTATTTCACAGTATTCTATAAAGTGACAAAGGCAATGTCAATTAGCATTGAGATTTTTTTTATATATATATATATATAATCAAAATCGGAATTGAATCAAATTGTATGTGCGTGAATCTAAATCGAATCATGAAATTTGTCTCAATACCCACCCCTTCTATTTCTGAGTCACTTATTCAATTAGAAAATGCCCAAAAAGTTCAAATATTTTGTTTATAAATTTATATTGTGTTAAAATTGTCACAAAACATTACCATCCATTCAGATGCCAGCCTGCCCCAGAACTCCTCTCCATGCTCCAGCTCTCCCAGTTCACCGGCGGTCCAGATGCGGCCCAGCTCACTGCACGGCCTTGGGTCTAAACTTAGCAACCAACGCTACACTAAAGTGGGGAGACGTAAGTCCACCAGCAGTATCCCACCATCACCTCTGGCCTGCACCTCCTCGCCACAGGCCCTATCCCCCCAGCGCTCCCCCTCCCCCTTACCTAGCATCTCCAAAACCCTCCACTCCTTTCACGGCAAGACCCTCTCACCTCCCACTATCATTCGGCATGTGGTCAGACCCCGGAGTGCAGAACCTCCACGTTCCCCTCTGCTGAAGAGAGTCCAGTCTGCGGAGAAACTCTCAGGGGCCTTATTTGCTGACAAAAAGCCCCACGCGCCCCGCAGACACACGTTGGAAGTCCCCCACTGCGAGGTGGATATACTGGGGGACACAGAGACCGAGGATTCAACATGCAACATATATGCAACATATTCCACGGATCACGGCAGGCTGGGCGGGTACTTGTGCTCCCAGAGATTGAGGGACTGGCCAGGTGACCGTATGGAACAGATCGTTGTAATGCGCAAGCTGAATCTCTCCGAACGCCGAGATTCTTTCAAGAAGCAGGAAGCCGTTCAGGAAGTGAGCTTTGACGAACCGGATGAGAGGGCTCCCCAGATTCCCGCTCAGTCGGCCACGTCCACTGGCGTGTGGCCCAAGCAGATGATGGGCGAAACGCAGTCGGAGGAGGAGTGCATGGCGAGGAGGAATCCGCTGGTCCCCCAAATCGCCGTGCAAGGATCGGAGAGCGAGGAAGCAGATGATTGGAGGCTTTGTTCGGATGAGGATGAGGACGAGGAAGAGGCTGAGGAAAACTTGTCACATACTCCTAGTCAACATCTGGCTGACTTTGCTGCCAAAGATGTCCCATGCTCCTCAGCAGCTACGCATGAAGTTGGAGGGACAACTGCAGATGCAGCAAAGCCAGATAAGCATCAGAGTCCAGAAAAAAGCAAGTTGAAAGAGAGATAAATGAGTGAAGGACTGTTACAGCACGTCATCATCCCCGCGGGCTTCTCGCCGCACCCACTGAGATGTTTGTTGCCACGCAGTTCAAACAATTACAATTAGTGGAGTATTTTATTAGTGTGTAAATGGAAGTAAGCTATTCTTATGCAGGGAATATTTATGCTTTTTTTAATTTAATGTACACTGGAAACGTGCTGTTGGCCAAAAAGAAAAAACTTCAAGGTTGCTAGTAAAAAAAAATTTCACCTTCTGTGAACGGGTTGAAGAGGGGATTTGAATGACTTGATTTTTCTATGAAAATGTGCAAAAGCTTCGAATCCATTTCATCCTCCAAGAGCTTTTCATTTTTGCAGCGACGTTGTGTGTGATTTTAAAAGCTGCGAGTTCAAATGATATTTGAATGGAATTGTCATGTGGCCCTTTTCATGTATTATTCCACAATCTCAAAGGGTTTCCAGAGTGTTTGAAATGATCCATGCAAAAGAAAAAAGGACTGTTTGTGTCGACCATTTGGGCCTCAACTGTGGGAACCCCACAAGTAACTTGAAATGTAGTTACATGTTGGTCAAGGTGTCAAAAAAACTTGTTTATTAAACTTGTTAAAACATTTTTTTATTTTAAGCATCAAACCAAACAGATCAGTTTTACACCAGGTTTTATTTGACCATTTTGTAAAGATGAATTTAGATTTAGAATATTTTAAATGAAATTCCTTTTCTGATACTCTGTGCTTCATTAAATTCAGATAAATTTAATTCTTGAATTTATAAAATGTTCTTTACCTAAACATCTAAAAACCAAACATGATCCTTTTCTGTTCAATTTTAAGGTAAAACTTGTCATGTATATTTTCACAGTTCCCACAATGTCTTTTCTTTTTACTTAAATATTCTTCCTGTACTTTTCTTTTTCACCCAGCTTTGTTCAGTTTACCTAAAACATCTCAAATTTTCACAGGTGCTAAGATGAACGGGTTCACGGACACCTCTGAAATATTCATTAAAAATAGTTAAGCATGCAGTCACACACCTCACACTAGCCAGAACTCATTAGCTTGTGCATTTACACACGAAATCACTGCATAACAAATCACATCATCATGAGTTTTTGGACCGTTGGCCTGTCGCGAGTGCTCACAAGCTTTTGTACTTGGAATAATGTTTACATTTTTTATATATATGGATTTCTACTGAACAGGAGTCAGTGGGTGGAGGCTTTAGCTAGATTGTTGTTTTAAACTTCAGTGTGATGTCATTGTTAATAGACAGATCTCACTGCACATATCAGACTGGATGTTTTTGTTTATATGCATGACTCTTCCAAAACAAAGTTGTTGTTTTTTTTTTACTTTAATATGTTGTTATTTGGATCTAATATGCCAGTATTTTCATTGCATATAAACTGCATGAGAAGGTTTAACAGTCAATTGGATGCTGTCAGTCAGTCAGTCAGGACTTCATTTATATTGGGCCTTCAGAAGATCACCACATGCTTGACAGATTCAAGAAAACATTTCTTGTTGTATTTTTGAGGTTTGTTAATTGTGACACCTCCGTATAACTTTATGCATCAGGCTACTTTAGCCGTAAACACTTTGTGTGACACAAATTGGTGTAAATTTTAATAGGCTGTATTTTCTGCCTGTCAGCCGACCGTTTGCATGCTGCATGTTAAGTAAATACACTGTACACTTTGGCATGGCAAATTGAGTGCAATATGTTTAATGGTCAAGTATAACCAAGCCTTTGAATTACAGTAATGTTATTAAAAGCTTAATGTTATGCAGACCCAGTTGTGACATTTTATCCCTCTGTAATCACAGACTTTAGTGGATGAAGTGTTTGTCGTGTGGATGTCAAACCCGCTCTTAAACATGTTCAGATGAGACAGGGTCAGTATCTACTGTCCACTGCTGTTGCATTCACACTAATGATTCACAGCACTGAAAATCCATCATCTATATAACCTGCTGTGCTGATGGTTTCTTCCATTTTTCCAGAATTGTCAGGACGACTTGATAATTGGTATTTGTATTAAAAAAAAAAAAAACTTTTATAGATATTTTTTAATGTTAACTGTTTGTCTGATGATGTTTTGTAATAAATCATTCACTGGTTAAGATGGAATATCAATGACTTGTTTTTCTTGATAGATAGGTCGATAGATAGAGTGCACAGCATAAATGAGCACACCCCCTGTGAAACTTCTGAAAGTCAGCAATTACTCAATTACTTAGAAGACATGTTAGGGTTTTTTAGAGATATAATGTTCCCACAAGTCTGCTTAATTAATTACCAAAGAAGGATGTCAAAATTATTCAGGAAAATAAGATTTTCTTATCGAGGTGATAAAATGTTGTGTAGCAAAAATGAGTACACCCTTCTAAAAGTTACACCAGAAAATTTTTATTTAGTATGTTTAAGGCAATGTTTGATCAGTAGGTAAGTATGTTGAACCAAAACATTTAAAGAGAAGTAATTTGTTGACAAAAGTGTTAAATAGCCCACTGAATCATTCTTAGACTTAATGCTAACAACAATGGAACCACTTGGGAGAGAACTGTCAGGAGACTTATTTCTTAGCACAAAAGAGGACAGTGCTACAAGAGGATTACCAAATCATTGTTTTAAGTGAAAAAATAGCAAAAGTAACACATAAATTCAAAAACAATGGACTTGTGACAAGGCCCCTGAAATAATCAGGCCTACATTTTAAGCTTTCATTTAGTGATGAGGGATTTTTTGCAAGAAAGAGCAGGAGAAATATCAAGCGAGTGTCTCAGAGCCAGCAAAAGCTATGAAAAGAGTGACTGTTTATCTCACAGAGTAAGATGTAGCCTGCAGAAATGACACGCATGGTTGTTGCTCTCACTGGAACTACCTACTGTAGCCAAGGCCCATATTTACAAAACATAGATTCTAAGAATCAATACTCTGGTCTCATGAGACCAAATCAATCATTTTGGTTCTAACAGCATCCAAAATGTTATGGTGTTGCTAGAGGAGGAGTACAGTGAGAAGTGCCTGGTTCCCACAGTAAAGTTCAGTGGTAGTAAAGCTCTTATATANTTCTGTGCTTCTAATATGTAAAGCTGCTTTGAAACAATTACCAATTGTAAAAAGCGCTATATAAATAAATTTGACTTGACTTGACTTGACAAACTTGAAACAGAAGATGTTTCCCTTTCCTTATTCCCTGCATTGTTGGGCATTTTTTCAACATGACAATGAGGATATGCATTCTCCCAAGGTGAAAAACCTTCTGTGGACATGTATTGCACTCAATCTTAACACTCTTGAGCGCCTGTGGGGGATTCTGAAGAGACGAGTTGAGCAACACTCCCCATTAAAGATCAGGGCATTTGAGGAGCTCATCATCCAGGAGTTAAACAGGACAGATGTGACAATTTGTCATGAACTTGTACACTCTGTGCCAAGAAGAGTCAGAGCAGTATATTCAAAATTATGGAGGCCATACTAGGTACTAGAATATTCTACATTTGTTGAATTAAATCTAGGGTGTACTCATTTCTGCAATCCTTCATTTAAACAAAATTGGCTAATTTACTTATTTTAATTTACTTTTTACTTATTATGGCTATTAATGACATATTTGTCATTTTTTATTATGTATATTTTTAATACATTTCAGTTTTGCCATCTTTCCAGGAATGTCCACAGAAGGTTTTTTTATACTTGCATATCCTCATTGTCATGTTAAAAAAAAATGCCCAACAATGCAGGGAATGAGGAAAGGGTAACATCTTCTGTTTCAAGTTTGTGTATTAAATTACACAGTGATGTGGGAATTCACGACAGCACTGATAAAGCACAACTCCCTCACACCTTCAGCACTCATACATCCCTATATAAGAGCTTTACTACCACTGAACTTTACTGTGGGAACCAGGCACTTCTCACTGTACTCCTCCTCTAGCAACACCATAACATTTAGTGATCATAAAGAAAATACATATTTTGTATTCAGAGGGGGTGTACTCATTTATGCTGTGCACTGTAGGTCGATAGATACAGTTGTGGTCAGAATTATTGGCACCCTTGGTAAATATGATCAAAGATGACTATAAAAATAAATCTGCATTGTTTATCCTTTTGATCTTTAATTCATAAAATTTGCAAAAATCTAACCTTTCATTGAAGGAAAAGAACTGAAAGTGGGGGAAAATCACATTATGAAATAAATGTTTTTCTCCAAAACTCGTTGGCCTCAATTATTGGCACCCCTGGAATTTTTTATGAGTAAAATATCTCTGAAGTATATTCCCATTCATATTTACATTTTTTTAGCACACCAGGGCGATCATGAACATGAAATTGTCCAGCCACGATTTCCTGTTCCATAGGATTATAAATATGAGGAAACACAAAGGCCAAATTCCCTTAATCATTCATCACAATGAGTAAAACCAAAGAATATAGTTCCGATGTGCAGCAAAAGATTGTTGAGCTTCACAAAATAGCATGTGGCTGTAAGAAAATAGCTAAAGCATTGAAAATCCCCATTTCCACCATCAGGGCAATAATTAAGATGTTCCAATCAACTAAAGATGTTACAAATCTGCCTAGAAGAGGACGTGTGTCTAAATCGTCCTAATGCGCGGTGAGGAGGAAAGTTTGAGTGGACAAAGACTCTCCAAGGATCACAGCTGGAGAATTGCAGAGATTAGTTGAGTCTTGAGTCTCAGAAAGCCTAAAAAAAATGCTCAAACAGCACCAACATCCCCACAAGTTGTTTGGGAGGGTTTCAAGAAAAATCCTCTGCTCTCATCCAAAAACAATCTCCAGTATATTCAGTTGTCAGACAAGACTGGAACTTCAAACGGGACCGGCTTCTATGATCAGATGAAGCTAAAAAAATAGCTTTTTTGGCAGAAAACCCACCAGATGGGTTTGGTGCACACAGGGATAAAAAGTACCCCATGACCACGGTTAAATATACTGCTGGATCTTTAATGTTGTGGGCCTATTTTTCTGCTGGAGGTCCTGAACATCTTGTTCAGATACATGGTATCATGGATTCTATCAAATACCAACATAAAAAATCAAAACCTGATCGCTTCTGCTAGAAATCCAATAATGTGCCGTGGTTGGATCTTCCATCAGAACAATGATCCAAAACAAACATCAAAACCAATACAAAAATGTGTCACTGAGCACAAAATGAAGCTTCTGCCATGACCATCCCAGTCTCCTGACCTGAACCCTATAGAAAATGAGTGGAGTGAACTGGAGAGAAGAAGCACCAACATGGAGCTGGGAATCTGAAGGATCTGGAGAGATTCTGCATGAAGGAATGGTCTCTGATCTCTTGTCAGGTGTTCTCCAAACTCATCAGGCATTATAGAAGAAGACTCAGAGCTGTTATCTTGGCAAAAGGAGGTTGCAAAAAGTATTGAATAAAACGGTGTCAATAATTGTGGCCAATGTGTTTTGGAGAAAAACATTTATTTCATAATGTGATTTCCCCCACTTTCAATTCTTTTCCTTCAATGAAAGGTTACATTTTTGCTAATTTTATGAATTAAAGATCAAAATGATATACAATGCAGATTTATTTTTACAGTCATCTTTGATCATATTTATCAAGGGTGCCAATAATTCTGACCACAACTGTAGATAGATAGATAGATAGATCTTTTCCTTGAAATTACATTTCTATACATGCCCACTGCTTATATATGTTCAGAAGCTCTTCCAGGTTTGTAGAATAAGACCAGCCAGTAGTCATGAGCCTATCACTGAAAACTACTCGGTTACTAACGTAACCTCGGTTCCCTGAGATACAGAACGAGTACTGCGTATGGGGGAAAAGTCTCCCTTTTTCCCCGCTACTGAAGCCTTTTCAATAACGCAGTGCAACTGCATTGTCATTGGTTCACTCATTGTAAGTCGTTGAACCAATGACGGCGCGGCTTGGCTGCGCAGCCTATGGCGAGAGAGCGCGCGAACTTTCCCGCCGAAATGGGTGGGGCAAAGCCCTATATAAGTGAGCAATTCGCCATAGGCTATTCAGGCCTAAATCGACTGAAGCGACGACACTGAGCACAGCCTAGTGGCACGGCAAGTAACGCAGTACTCGTTCCGTATCTCAGGGAACCGAGGTTACGTTAGTAACCGAGTAGTTCCCTTTCGATACTTCACTCGTACTGCGTATGGGGGAACGAATTCAACCACGCCGTGCCATGGCTGGGTAACGACTGGACTTGACCGGACACCGAGAGGGGGACCAACGTCAAGTAAGAAGGCCGAAGCCGCCGTCACCCTTGTTGCACTACGAGGGAGGTAACTCCCGGGTTTGCGCAAAAAGCAGCACCTTAGGGCCGCGTATTTACGCTGAAAGGACCCGAGCTTGTAAGGTCGGAACGTCCAATTGGTAAAACCTGGCAAAAGTGGACGGCGAGGACCAGCCGGCCGCCTCACAAATGTCTTTAATGGAAACTCCACTGGACCAGGCCCAAGATGAGGCCATTCCTCTAGTGGAGTGGGCTCTTACTCCTATGGAGCAAGGTGTGCCCTCCGAGGAATAACAAAGAGCTATAGCGTCGACAATCCAACGTGAAAGACGCTGTTTTGAGACCGAAGACCCTTTGGTGCGGCCACCAAAACAAACAAAGAGCTGATCAGACTGACGAAAGAGTCGTGATCGTTCAATGTAAATGCGTAGTGCCCTGACTGGGCAAAGCGATTCTTGCTCCTGCTCGCCCGGCACGGGGGGAAGTGCAGAGAGCGAAATGACCTGGGATCTGAAAGGTGTAGAAAGCACCTTGGGGACGTAGCCCATCCTAGGTTTTAACACGACTTTAGAGTCGCCAGGCCCAAACTCTAGGCATGCAGGGCTAACCGAGAGGGCCTGCAAATATCCAACACGCTTGATCGACGCCAATGCAAGCAGCAGGGCGGTTTTCAGCGTTAGGGGTCTGAGGTCCGCCAGCCGTAGTGGCTCAAAGGGCGGGCTCTTTAGAGCTCTGAGGACCAGAGAGAGGTCCCAGGAAGGAACAGTAGGGGTCCGTGGCGGGTGCAGCCGCCTAGTACCCCTCAGAAACCTTGTGACAAGGCTGTTCCGTCCTACTGACTGGCCAGCAATTGGAGAGTGGAACGCTGCAATGGCTGCCACGTAAACTTTGAGCGTGGAGGGGGCTCGCCCCGCGTCCAAGCGCTCCTGGAGGAACGACAGTATAGCAGATACGTCACACTTCTCCGGGTCAATGTTGCATGTGGAACACCAGCTAACAAAGACTGCCCATTTCTGCGCGTAGAGGCGTCTCGTGGACTGTGCTCTGGCTTGCGAAATGGTATCTAGCACGTTCCTAGGGAGGTCAGATTGCTCCCATCGAGGAACCATAGGTGTAGAGCCCACAGCTCCGGCCGTGGGTGCCAGATTGTTCTGTTCGCCTGAGAGAGGAGGTCCCGTCTCAGGGGAATCGGCCAAGGGGCTTTCGTCGAAAGCCTGAATAGCTCCGAGGTCCAAATTTGGCACCTCCAGAGCGGGGCCACTAACAGAACTCTGTGTTCGTCTTCCCTGACACGCCTGATGACCTGAGGGATCAGGGCAATAGGGGGAAAAGCATAGAGAAGGGTGTTGGGCCAAAGGTGGGCCAACGCATCGTCCTTCTTTGAAAAATAGATTTGGCAATGAGAGTTGTCTTGGGAGGCGAAGAGGTCTACCTCCGCCCTCCCGAAGGACTCCCAAATGATCTGAACCGTCTGGGGGTGGAGCGTCCACTCGTCTGAGGGAGGTTGCTCCGGGACAGCATATCTGCTCCCAGGTTGTTCTTTCCGGGTATGTGGGTCGCTCTGAGTGACCGGACCCGTGAGGAAGCCCATTCTAGCAGGCGTTTCGCCAGAGCGCATAGGCGGCTGGACGAAAGACCTCCTTGGCGATTGATGTACGAAACCACTGACATGCTGTCCGATTGGACTAGGACATGACGGTCCATCAAATGCGCCTGAAAGGCATGTAGGGCTCGAATTACCGCCAGCATTTCGAGGCAGTTGATATGCAGACGGCTTTCCTTGTGATTCCACGAGCCGAAGGCCGGGCTGCCCTCGCACAGAGCGCCCCAACCCAGGTTGGACGCGTCTGTTGAGAGCACCGTTCTTCGTGATGTCGCCTGCAGGGGTACTCCACGACTGAACCAAGAGGGGTTCGTCCAGAGCTTCAGGGCTGCTACGCAGGCCTGATTGACCTTGAGACGCAGGCGGCCGTGCCGCCAGGCATAAGGAGGGACCCGGAATTTTAGCCAGTACTGAAGAGGCCGCATACGAAGCAGGCCGAGCTGCAGCACAGGGGAGGCGGAAGCCATCAGTCCTAACAACCTCTGGAAAAGCTTCAGAGGGAGGTAGGCTTTGTTTTTGATAGAAGCCGCGAGCTGCTGGATGGTCAGAGCGCGCTCTGATGAGACTACTGCCTTCATACGGACTGAGTCGAGAACTGCACCCAGGAACGAGATACGTTGAGTGGGAAGCAGTGAGCTCTTGGCGAAATTGACCCTGAGACCCAGACACTGCAAGTGGCTGAGGATTATGGATCTGTGGAGCTCCAGCTCTGCCCGCGAGCTGGCGAGGATGAGCCAGTCGTCGAGGTAATTCAGAACGCGTATACCCATCTGTCTCAGAGGGGAGAGTGCCGCGTTCATGCACTTCGTGAAAGTGCGAGGAGCTAGAGACAACCCGAAGGGTAGGACCGTATACTGGTAAGCCACACCCTCTAAGGCGAATCTCAAGAATCGCCTGTGCCGGGGGGCTATCTGGATATGAAAGTAAGAGTCTTTCAGATCCAGCGAGCAGAACCAGTCCTCGTGACATATTTGTGCGAGGATCTGTCTCAGCGTCAGCACTCTGAATTTTCGCTTCATGAGGGAAAGATTCAGAAGCCTGAGGTCCAGAATGGGTCTGAGACCGCCGTCTTTCTTTGGAACCAAGAAGTAACGGCTGTAGAAGCCCGACTCGCTCTGCGAAGGGTGAACTATTTCTATAGCCCCTTTCCTCAGAAGAGTTAAAACTTCGGTCCGGAGGACGTGTGCATCGTCCGGTTGTACTGTAGTTTGTATAACCCCGCCGAAGCGCGGGGGCCTTCTGGCAAACTGGAGCGAGTAACCTAGACTTATGGTTTTCAGAACCCAACTTGATACTCCAGGGATGGCCTGCCAAGCCTCTGCCCGGGTAGCAAGGGGTAGAATGACATCGGATGGCGGCCCGCGAAAAGGGGGGTCGCACATCGATGTGGGAAGAAGAAGAAATAAGCTCTTTTGAGGAGTGTGTAAAATATTTTTCGCCGTGATAACGGCGGTTGTTGAGGGCGCAGCAAGTGTGGGCCCTTTTACAGCACACTGCATGAGTCCCGCGCCCGGAGTTAAACGAGGCGGAGGGGAGCATGCACGAGCGAGCTTTCGGGGTGGTCCAGCTGTAGCGAGACATACCCCGATCCTCTTCCTTTTTGGCTGATCAGGACGACTTCGGAGGCCCTGGGTCCAGCACAATCTTGGGCCGGGGTCCCTGGCGTCTCGGGAAGGTCGTGCGCTTGTTAGAAGAGCGCGAGCGGTGGCGGTGCTCTTTGGGTGGCGCAGCTTGGGAGGCAGAAGGGGCTGGCTTAGTCTGCTGAGCCGGCGCAGGCCTGGGGCGGCTAGGAGCAGACGCAGAGCTCGAGCGCTTGGGCAGAAAATGTCTCATCGCCTGAGAAGACTTTTGTGCTGCTGTGAAACGCTCTGTAAATCCTTCCACCGCTGGTCCAAAGAGCCCTGACGGAGAGACGGGAGCATCAAGGAAGGCCGTCTTGTCCTGGTCTTTGATCTCCGTCAGGTTGAGCCATAAATGGCGCTCCAGCACCACCAGGCTGGCCATGGACCTGCCAATGGCCTGTGTCGCGGCCTTTGTGGCCCTCAGGGCTAAATCAGTCGCGCTGCGGAGGTTCCTGAAGGCGGACTCCTCCACGCCAGACTCATCCAGAGAGCGGAGAAGTTTGGCCTGGAAGACCTGGAAAATGGCCATGGAGTGAAGCGCTGAAGCGGCTTGGCCCGCTGATGCGTACGCTCTCCCTGCTAGGGCAGAAGTGGTCCTGCAGGGCTTGGATGGAAGGGAACGCTTGGTTTTCCAGCCCACAGCCGCGGGCGGACAGAGGTGAGCGGCCACTGCTTCATCTAGTGGTGGCAAGTGCGCATAACCCTTCTCATCATCCGATCCGCCGAATGAAACAAAGTCACTCGCATCCGCTGAGGGACGTTGTTCAGGACGGGAGAACAGAACCGGGGACTGTTCTCTGCTGGGAGAAGGCGAGGCACGCGGGCATTGAGCCGACGTGAGCTCGCTCAACTCTGGGCGCTGAACCGGTCTGCCCCGCTGTCTCTTCCTAGCCGGCTCGCGGGAGGAAGGCGAGAGGAGGGTGCGATCGGTGTCACTTCTGAAGAAGGCGGCCCGAGAACGAAGGGATGCCAGGCTCATGGACTCGCAGTGCGAGCATGAACCCCCAGTGAATGCGTCATCCGCATGGGGCTTGCCCAAGCATCCGACGCACTCGCCATGGCCATCTGCGTCCTGCAGAGGGGCCCTGCACGTAGTGCAGTGGTGGGGCATTAGGAAATGCCGGTGGCGCCGTGAAAACGGCGATTGAGTGGCTCTTAAACGGCGAGGACCGTAAGCGGTGAAAACCGCTGAGAAAAGTGCTCTGGAAGCGGTCGTAAACCGCGGGGAAGGCTCTAGAAGCGCCGGATGGCGGCAGGAGACGCGCTGAGACCGGAGCGGGAGCGGGAGGCGGCGGCTCGTCGACGGCGCGCAGGCGGCAGTCGGCGAGGGCGAGGCGCTGCGAGTCCGGCGATCCAGCAGGTCCGCTGCAGGGCCTCTTCGACGGCGGCAGAGCTGTTTCCAAGGCGGCGAGCTTCTTCCAGGCGAGCAGGCTTCGGCGAGGATCAGCGAAGAGAAGATGAGTCGTCGCTGAAGGAGAAAGGACTGAATAGCCTATGGCGAATTGCTCACTTATATAGGGCTTTGCCCCGCCCATTTCGGCGGGAAAGTTCGCGCGCTCTCTCGCCATAGGCTGCGCAGCCAAGCCGCGCCGTCATTGGTTCAACGACTTACAATGAGTGAACCAATGACGATGCAGTTGCACTGCGTTATTGAAAAGGCTTCAGTAGCGGGGAAAAAGGGAGACTTTTCCCCCATACGCAGTACGAGTGAAGTATCGAAAGGGAACTGAGAGCCACACTGGATTTACACAAATCATTTCACTTTTAAGGAGTGTTTTCTCAAAATTACAAATCGAATCAGTTTCTGACAAACACATAAACTATTATTTGAATTATCACTCAGTCATTTAACCATGTATTAAGTTGTCTTTGGAAGGCTTCTGTCTTTCAAACACGTTAAAATGTGCAAATTCACACCATTTCATATTTAAATATAATGCAGGGATTCCCTAACTTTTTTGTCAGCTGAACCTCTTTGACCTAATACTTAAAGTAAGCCCGTCGATTTTAAGTTAATACGTTAGGTCAATAATAAAATTAAGTCCATAATAATAATAAATAAATTATAAAATTAAGTTAATGGTTTTCTGGTGTCGTTTAATGGTCACATGGCATGCAGGTAAACAAACAAAAAGTTTAATATTTTTTTAGTAAATGTTTTATTTTTATGATTTAATTACTTAATAGCTTTTCATTAAACTTACAAACCCCCTTAAGTTCCATCACAAAACCCCAGTCTGGGAAACCCTGATGTAATGTAATATTGTTGATAAAGAATGGAATATCAATATGCAACTAAAACTAAATTGTTATATATTGTTATAAATGTTTTTATCAACTGTATTCCATCATTATGGTACAAGATTATCCTATTCAAGTCAATGTGATAAAAATCGTATTATTATAGGAATATAAGAGGGTCAGTATCTCTTACCATTGAAGAAAGCGTAACGGCTAACTTATTCACGTGTGGCACCTCTCAGCCTATCGTGTAATGGCAGTGACATCAGTCGCAACATTCCCTAGTCTGCCTTCTCTTAAAAAAATACATTTTTATCAAGCTAAAATCTACATATAATTCCCAACTAAAGTATTGTTTAGTGTAAAACAGGCTGAAGATTAGCAAACAGGCTGACGATAAATTAAATGATTAGCTATTTTCCCACAAAAGCTGTTTAATCAGCATAGTGAAGCCTCTCATCCATTGACATCTATTAAAAAAACGGCCTCTGGTCTCCTTCCCTGCATACTGCTAGAGGCGGAGCGTTAGCATTAGCTGTTACGCTTTTTTGGCTAAAGGTTGCAGGCTTGCCTTCCAGTGGCTTTGCCCTGCAGATTTTTGCTCCAACCCGAATCAAACACACCTGAACAAGCTAATCAGGGCTGCTTGATATTTACAGACAGGTGTGTTGGAGCAGGGTTGGAACTGAAATCTGCTGGAAGGTAGCCCTCCAGGAGCATCGTTGGACACCCCTGTGCTATGAGATGTACATTTTAAGAAAAATGACTCTCTGGAGACTAATATTCAGTCTATTCTTTTGAGATGAAGACTATCCACTGTGAATGTGCATCGTGCTACTGTTTTGTAAGAAAGAAAACTGGATTTAACCAGGACAGAGAGAAGTGGGCGGATCAGATGCACAACAACAAAAGAACAAGACCCCTCACTTGAGCTCAGCTGGCGGTACACACTACACTTCATCTTGGAAACTTGTAAATAAGAAGAAAGGTTTAAATGGGCACAATTTAAAATATTTTGTTGGTAAATGATTATAATCATAATCACATATAATCATG
Organism: Anabarilius grahami; assembly: GCA_003731715.1. Classification (NCBI taxonomy): domain Eukaryota; kingdom Metazoa; phylum Chordata; class Actinopteri; order Cypriniformes; family Xenocyprididae; genus Anabarilius; species Anabarilius grahami. The sequence continues at coordinate 1,180,308 of RJVU01035287.1, forward strand.
TGATGCTGACACAGGAGCTGGCCAATAATGAGCCGGCGTTCTGATTAGAACCTGGAAAGCGCTGCACTGTGTTTATAGCGTGAACAGCATAGGAGAATGACATGGAAGAGAAGAACTTGAATAAATTAGCAACTCGGGCGTGCATTATTTTCGAATAATTCAACGGCCAGTCGTCAATTATTCCTTACATTCCCTTGTTTTAATTTAGTTAAATCATGGCTATGTTTCAACTAAAATGAGGGAATTAATTAGCACAACATAGCCACAGTTTACCTAAAATAAGGGGACGAATGAATAAATCATGGGAATGAATTGTGCGATGTCCTGTGCGAGGCTCTGTACATTATGGATCTTACCTAATTTTTTTATTTTTTTTAACATAGGCCTACTCCATGACAGATACACACATTTAACATTTCCCACATGGGAAAAACCCCTACTGGCCTACACAAATGGCTACAAATACCAAATATCTGTTATTGTTGGATCTTTTGGTCAAGTTACCAGATTCACATCTTTTATCTATGTTAATGTTTAACCTGACTTGTCGCATTGTTTGCTTTTGTACGGATTAAACCGTGTACTTTAGCACTATCCTTTTTTGGCCATTTCAAAACCACTGCACAAGTATCTCTTCATGTTTGACCTACTAAGAAGACCAGAATAAAACGTTTTAAAGATGGGAAATCATCCCTGCACCCCAACTCCAGCAACTATAGACAGTATTTACAAGGTTGCCCAGGACAATGGGATCCTCCCTGACATTACTCTTGATGGGACGGTGGCAAATCTACTGTCCCTCAATTCCAGCATTGCGCTCAACCTGCAGTATGCGGCCGTCCAGCAGAGCCTGACCACAGACCAACTGGTGGCTTTAGACACCAACCTTACCTCTATTTTCGGACAGAGCACTAATGTATCTTATGGAGGTGTAGGAGTTGTGGCGCTTGCTTTATCTTTCCTGCTTGAAGCTCTTGTGTCCGGTATTGTCGGTCAGACGGATGGTGGGACCACAGACCCATTTAAGAAGGCTTTCGGATCAGATAACTCTTCAGAAATCGCCAGCATTGCGAGTGAATACCTCAAACTGGTGTCTAAGAAGGCCAATAACATTGAGGAAATGGGAGAAATAACTGAACTCTATGACCAGAAGCTAAAATATGCTCTAATCGAGCTCTATGAGAGCATGACTTTGGATCAACAGCTGAACACGGATAGTATTAAGCAGTGGATCAATGGAGCTGCGATCCACCTGCACATGAGGATTCATGGGATTCGTTTGGCGTCTGTCCCTAAAGGTACAGCTGAATCGCTGCGTTTGTCATATCGAACAGGTTTGGCTAGGTTAATTCAGCTCTATAATGGTTACTTGAGGCAGTACGTAAGAGAGCGGTCCACCACGCAAGTTCCTCCGGTAAAGGCGGGATTCTTAATCGTTGAACCTGGTAAGAAGGTTAGACACCGTGTGGTCCACAACACCTGCCAATCACAGGCTATTGCCACTGCGGTAGTGGCCCGAATTTTATCTGCACAGGACATTGGAAAGACAGAAATTTTTTTTGATGAAGCTGGTCAAATCTTAGACCGCTTGCTTCAACAGAGAGACACTTTTGAGCCACACAGGCAACAGAAGATTAAATCTTAACTATGTGGAATTCCTTCTGAGGTGATTTTTACTAATACTATATTCTCTGTTGTTTAAACACATTGTTAAACTACACCACATTTTAGAATAGCATCTCTGCTATTTTTTAGTTTGATACCATTGCCATGATACGCTAACTACGGTAAGTGCTGGATGTATTAGCATTAGCCTACTTAAAGTCCCCCTGTGGTGAAAATCAAGTTTTTAATGTTGTTTATATGTCTATATGGTGTTTTTAATATGCTTTAAGACAAACCATGTGCAAATTCATAAGTCAACACCATTGCTGAGTATTTTCTCTTTAAAACTGCAATAAACCAAAGACAGTCTCAAACCAGCGGTGTGAAATCGCTGGTGTTTATCATATCATTACTGACCACGCAAGGGAGTCTCAAAAGAAGGTTATCCCGGTATATTTTTCTGTTGATATGTAAAGTCGGGTAGATTTAGCAATATGGCCGGGTGTATGATGTACCATATGATGCTATTAACTATATGTCTTTCTCCACTGACATTCTGAGTTGTTCAAAGCGTTTCTAAGGATATACTAACTGTTGAAGGCAGCTGTCTGACTCGTGAATGTTAACATGGTTTGTGTAACATTAGCAACACATTATTAGCTGTTTGATAAAGTAGTCAAGCAAAACGCTGATCATATTAATTACCGTTATGTGTCCGACGTTGTAAAGAGCGATACCATTGTGCAGCTTTTACCTCAGTAAGTTGACGGAGTGGATTTGGTCTGAGCTCGTGCGAGTGAGTGGAGGCGGGGCTAATTATCATATTCATAGATCCGTGTATATTAAATGAGGCAAGGGTGAGGAGTTACATACAAGCTATTTTAAGGCATTAAGAATTTTTTTCACAGGAAAAAAAAGTTTAAATATGTAATTTTGGTGATCAAAGATGAGCTTTAAGGGATAAAATTATTGACTACAGGGGGATTTTAATGAAACAGCTTACCGGATAATAAATAAACAAAGATACTGATACTAGTATCTTATTGTTGTTGTAATATAATTATTAATGTGCTATTAACCCATTATATTGTGCTAATAAAGATTATGCACATCAATTGTAAAACGTCACATTAAAGTATATCTTTCAAGTCATGAGGCTTCCTTCCCTTAATCCTTGACTGTGTGAATAGGCTACTACAGACAAATGTCAAGAAAATGTATATACTACACTGGCTCATACTATGCTGCTTTAAGCAAACAGCACAACAAAATGTGCTGTAAGTGATATTAGCCATTTTGCTATCTTACACAATTTAGCATTTTTAATGACTGTTACAACGATCTCCACCCCAAACAGCCATAACATAGCTAACTGTTTTAGCATGATGGTTTGAAGATAGCATTATTGCAAGGCATCAAATTAAAGGGTTAGTTCACCCAAAAATTCTGTCATTAATTACTTACCCTCATGTCGTTCCACACCCTTAAGACCTTCGTTCATCTTCGGAACACAAATTAAGATATATTTGATGAAATCCGATTGCTCAGTGAGGCCTGCATTGGCAGCAGGACAATTAACACTTTCAGATGCCCAGAAAGCTACTAAAGACATATTTAAAACAGTTCATGTGACTACAGTGGTTCAACCTTAATGTTATGAAGAGGCAAGAACACTTTTTGTGCACCAAAAAAATAAAAAATAACGACTTTATTCAACGATATCTAGTGATGGGCGATTTCAAAACACTGCTTCATGAAGCTTCGAAGCTTTACAAATCTTTTGTTTCAAATCAGTGGTTCGGAGGGTGTATCAAACTGCCAAAGTCACGTGATTTCAGTAAACGAGGCTTCGTTAAGTCATACGTGTTTTGAAATTTCAATGGTTCACCACTGGGGGTAGTGACTTTGACAGTTTGATACACGCTCCGAACCACTGATTAGAAACAAAAGATTTGTAAATCTTCGAAGCTTCATGAAGCAGTGTTTTGAAATCGCCCATCACTAGATATTGCTAAATAAAGTCGTTATTTAGTTTTTTTGGCGCACAAAAAGTATTCTCGTCACTTCATAACATTAAGGTTGAACCACTGTAGTCACATGAACTAACCCTTTAAAGGCACACTATGTAGTTTTTCGCCGCTATAGGTTGCCTATTCAAAACAAATGTGTAGCTTGAAGACGCCGAGATTGAGCACAGGTTCATGGGAGAAGTCGTCTTCACCTCACAGCCGGAGGAAAAGAATCGGGATGGGACATGAAATCATGTTCATGGATGATATTATTAACGTTATTGTAGTATGAAGGAGAGCAGGGCCGAGTGTTAATATTAATAATAATTATAAATAATAATTATTCATTATAAATATTAATAATAGTTAATTAATAATTAATTTGAAAATAATATTATGATGTTGTGTAGTCTATCATAATATAGACACAGACAGTTTTACTTACTGAGAGATTTATTTGTGAGGAATTATTTGCATTAATTTGAATGGTGACATTATCTCAGATCAGATGTTTTAAACGAGGTACAAATAATGGACCTCTGAATGATTAATCACTACATTCACAGTTCAGACTTCTATTTTGTTTAATCGATAAAAGTTTTATTTGATAGTAGATAAATACATTCATTTTACAATGCATACAGCAACAAACAGTTCTTGTTTTTCAAAATTTAGTGTTATTAGATTAACTAAGGTTTTTTTCTTGACATGTATATGTGATGTAAGCTAATAATACAATTATATTAATTGTATTACTGAAATTATTTTTTATACAATATTTACTTAATTCAGTACAAATATTTCTGTGCCAACAAGGTGTGTTAATCAGCCAAATATCAGCCGATTTATTATTATATTAATCTATCTATCACTAGAAGGATGTATGAAATCCTGTCCAGTTCTCTTATAAGCTGATTGAGAGATTAGCTGATTGGAGCTCCAGTTGTGACGAGTTTGTAGTACGCCCCCTTCAGGCCCATGAGATAGTCGTGTGCGCCCTTCTCGATTACATATCCCCTAGACATCACAGCTATGATGTCAGAGTTCTGGATAGTAGACAGACGGTGAGCAATGACGATACAAGTTCTGCCTTCTCTCGCTTTATCCAAAGCCTCCTGTACAGTCTGGCAAACACAGACGAACAAACATAGACTTTATGAGTTCTCACACAACTAACAAACAACAAACGATGAAAATCCCCTCTTGTTTTCTGGCTCACCTTCTCACTTTCTGTGTCCAGTGCTGAGGTGGCCTCATCCAGTAGAAGTATTTTGGGATCTCGTATGATCGCTCTGGCTATAGCAATGCGTTGCTTTTGACCCCGGGAAAGCTGGGAACCTTGGGAACCAACATTAGTGTCGTATTTCTGCATCATGGGAGGAATAAACAATCAAGTGATTAATATTTTTGTCACACTCACAAGAAACAAGATTTTGAATGGGATTTTTTATCGCAGTATTACTTTAAATGTTTCTATTTTATTTGTATTAATAATTTTTTTTTTTTTTTGTAAAGCACTTTTGGTCAACTTCTGTTGTTTTTAAATGTCATTTATAAATAAATGACTTCATAAATGAATCATTTTTTTAAACTAAAGATGTGACCAGCTTTGAGTAGAATCTCCGAGCTGTCGTTTTGTAATTAAAGTAGATTCCGACACAAAGCGAACATAGCATTAATTCTAAATTCTTGTAATCCGAAGGTTTCCCAGTTAACACCTCAGGAAGTGACATGACAAAGTCATGCAGCTGGGCCTTCTTGGCTGCGGAGATGACATCATCCATGCTGAGCTCCCGTTGATTGTCTCCATAGCGGATGTTCTCTGCAATACTGCAGTCAAACAAAATTGGCTCCTGAGAGACAATCCCAATCTTAGAACGCAGGAATGCAACGTTGACCCGAGTAGATTCACGGCCGTCAATGAGCTAATCGATAAAGAACAATGATTAGATCACAAACTCAATGTTTCAAAAAAGAATTTAAAGTAAAAAGATCATTGTGAAAGACCTTAAGAGTTTTCTTACCACACGTCCATTGTTAGGATCATAGAACCTCTCCAATAGTTGAACGCTAGTGCTCTTGCCACAGCCGCTGCTGCCCACAAAGGCCAAAGTCTGTCCTGGCCTAACACTCACATTCAGACCATTCAGAACCTGAATATCTGGCCGGGACGGGTATGTGAACTTGCAGTCTATAAACTCAATATCCCCTTTAAAATTATCCTAAAGGAAAGAGAAAGAGAAAGTGTTATGTGATGGTCAAATTGTGTCTTCCTGCCTGTGTAGGGCAGGTGGTTCTTATATTGCTGTGCCAAGAAATAATGCAGTACTAAAATGTAATGTTAAAAATATTTAGTTTATATCTCCTACATTTCTATATACAAGAGTCTATATTCTAAATATGACAAATACATTACAGTCCTAATAATAGATGACGTGATAAATATACTGTATTTTCCAGAATATTTTATCATCACAATCAAGTCAAGTCAAGTCACCTTTATTTATATAGCGCTTTTTACAATGCAGATTGTGTCAAAGCAGCTTTACAGTGATGGTATTTAATTTTGGCTGCACAGCAGCTCTTAAAGAAAATGCTGTCATTTCCAGCTTAATTAAATTCAGTATTAATTAATTCCATTGTAAGAATCAATAATTATTAAAGGCGCTTTATGTAAGAATGACAGCTAGTGGTTGAAATGGGTACTGCAGCCCAAATTCAAAATATGGTTTGCCCCGCCCCCTCCTCCTCAGACTCGACGCTCTCGCGGGTTGCCAGTTCGAAGACACGCAACAGGAGCGAGCTCAATTGATATTGGAAGGCGAGGAGACTTACACACTGTAAGATAATTAGTTGATTTATTGATTTATGATGATTTCATATCTCGTTTTAATATACTCCCAATTATAGAGATTTTTAGATGGATGCTGAGGCTTTTTAGGTCGGGTAGAATCTGCGATCTCTGACCCAGTTTGTTCGCTGGCTTCCATGGCTGCAATTCGCTGCGTGTGTTTTCCGCCGACTGGCAACCCGGGGTGGCGAAATACTATTGGGTAAATTGGCAACGTGAGGTCTTGCACAGACCAAAACAAAACAGAAATTCCGACATGGAACGCAAATTTCAAAGTAAAATAACTGGCTGTAGCAATGGTTTTCAGAGAAACAAGTATGTGAACTCAGCGTGTTTAATAAATATCTGCAAACATATACAAACAATCACTCAAATGACTGAGAGGTATTTCCGCCCATAAATTTAAGTTAAGACATATGTTGGCTTCAGGGACGATTTCTTTAAGACTGCAAGGGAAGCTCGGCTTCCCTTATAATGTCACAAAATTAATGGTCAAATATGTACTATTGTATTAACATTTTATTGACTAAAAATGCGTTAGAAAACGTTCATCTCAAAGACGAGTTCGTTCAGAATCAGTTACATATAGCAGGTCTCGATTTCCTTCTCATACATTCCCGCAGCGTCACAGTGCATTTCCCTATTGAAGCCCAGCGTCCATTGACTTCAATGGGGCTGCTTTGAACGTTTTTTTTCAGCGCTTCGAAACTAGACGGTCATTGGATAAACGCTGCGATTATGTCCCGCCCACGGACGCTCAGCGTCTCTGGGGGTGAATGGGGAGTGGGCTGGCCCGGACTCCGAGCTTCTGCGTGATGATTGGAGGGTCTGTCGAAAGACTGCATCTCCTTTTGACTGACAGCGATTCTGTACTATAAGGAATCACTGAAGCTATTCGCGCTCAGTCCCATCGCGGATTTCTCAAGTTCAGTCGAAATAAAAACTGCTGCAACCTATTTCTTTGATATTTGCTTGGCGAAATTGCTTGATTTTCATCATACATTTCACACAATTATACACCACATTCTTTGTTTCAGTTTTACAGAGTTTAATATTTTTTTACTTGAAAAGACTCCTAGTTGGTACGACAGGGTCACAGACCATTTTCTTGAAAAGGAACGTAGGGCAGAATTTACTTTTAAATAAATAGACAATTTTATGATGTAGGCCGAAAATGAGCTTCCCCTCTCTGACAGACCAGTAGCCGCCACTGGTTGGCTTTGTATTGTTTCGTACTGATCAACTGATTTTTACAATATTCCCTGTGTTATTCCATTGGACTACATATGGAACATGGAAAACATATTTTTTCTTTTGTTTCTGCGGCGGATTTATCTGCGTATATAAATATTTATTCATTTATTCACTTGTTCATTTTTCCTCAAAATAACTGAAATAATTAATTATGTTTTTCTAATTCGCTCAGTGATAGTAAATATTCGTCAATGCAATAAGCCAATTATTAATTAAATTACTAGAAATTATTGGTCTGTTCATTCATACAGAAATGATTTATCTTGTGGGTTTCAGTTCTCTCACATTCAACACAGTTACCTTGTTAGGCAAGATAAGGCACATCAAGTTTATTTGAATAGCACATTTTCCACATACCTGTAATTCAGTTTTGCTTTAAATTTGTTTAGGCATAGTTTTTATTATAGATGTTGTCTATATGCCACTATAATTTATCTTTGTTATATACTTAAATGTTGCATTCTTGTCCTGTTAAATTTAAAGGATTTGTTGTGGAGTGAGAGGAACTAAAGTAAATTTTTATGGTGATTAGAATGTACTAATCACCATAACAAACCACGTTTTGTTTAATTTACAGGTATTTTACATTATTTCTGAACATAATAATAAAATGCAACTTATACACATATGTTTTTTTTTTATCTCAGCAATGCTATTTTGACCCTGTGCAATTTTTTTCTGGATAATACTCTCCATAAATAATTGGTAATGATAATTGAATTACCCATTTCTCTCCTTCATTGCTGTAGACGCTGATTTTAGGAATGCGGTCGAGTAGCTCAAAGAATCGTGCGGCAGAGATCTTGGCTTTGGCGTAGTCTGGAGTGTAGGAGGACGCTCGGCCGAGAGCTGTACCGCTGGTTACAATCGCTGAAATCACCCTGTATTGATAGAACCTCGCCAAATTATGAACATTTACTCCATCTACACTATGTAAACCAACAATACACTTTGTGGCATTGTTGTCTCACCTGAAAACCATACTAAAATGTAGCCCCTCTTGATAGACCAGGTATCCACCGAATCGATAGGAGGCGGAGTTTGCCATGAAGACCACACACTGGGAAAACCCATAGCAGGCACCGTAAACATTAGCCTTCTTCAGCGCGGCATGGTACGGGGCCTCCAGCTGTGTGTCGAACATTTCCACAAAATTACGCTCTTTTCCTAGGCCAGCAATGGTGCGGATGTTATTCAGAGCTTCTCCAGATATCTGCACTCAGAAATGGACACAGAGACATTTAAAAAGCCTGATGCAGGATCTGATGGGTAGGTGATTTTACCTATACTCCAGGCTAGCGTGAGCTCACCCGTCCTGCTGCCTCCATGGCCTCTTTGTCCTGCTTGGCGAATCCGGTTAGCATCTTAGCCTGAAACCCTCCAGAGAGAGCCAAGAAGGGCAGGAAACACAGGATGACCATAGTGAGCTTCCAGCTGAAGTAGAAGGAGATGATAATGGCCACACCAATGTTGGTCAGAGAATTCACGATCATGCCGATCTGAGAACCTGTGGCCTGGAGTGAGAGGTTGTTTTTTTTTTTCTGTAATTGAGCATTATTTTGATTGAGGTAGTGAAAAAAGGATCAGCAAAAGTTTTCTTACTCCCTGGACTTGTGAGGCATCAGTGGCCAGTCTTGTGGTCAAAGCACCTGGGCTGTTTTTGTGGTCATCAAACCAGCTGATCTCCTGCCCCAACATTGCGTGAAAACCCAGACGCCTCAGTCTACGTGTCAGCAGCTCCCCAGATTTAGAGAATGCATAGCCCTGAAACAAAAAAAGAAAGAAAGAAGTAGCTATAATAAATACTATCTAGTTTTTTGAAAGCAAAAGAAGACCCAAGGCACTATACAAATACGTGAACGCAGCAAATGCAGCTAATTTCACACCTCACTTCATTCCAAAATGTGTCAGAATGTAATTAGTAATGCAAAATTAGTTGCACTGTTAGTGTTGCCAAAAGGGCAATTAGCGAGCATACTATATCCCTGACAGCAACATAGTGACGGCACAGATCCGGCCCATATCTGGTCCACGTATAATCCACATGTACCAGATGTGGGCCGGATCTGGGCCACACCATGTTGCTGTCTGGGATAGAATGTATTCTTCTTCTACAGTTAGTTTTTTACTTTTAGGTCAGCAGCTGTCATGGCAGAGCAATAGATTGAAGACAATCTTGCAAAATAAAATTGCTAATGTTAAACTGCCGACACATTTACAGATGCCTACCTGAATAATATAGCTACAACTATGTGAATAATAACACATCCTTTAGTGTTGCTATAATTATTCAAAATATTTTTTTATTTAAAATACAGCAGAAATAAAATAATGTAAATAAAAGTAAAAATAGAAATATATAAAAAACTTAAACGAGAATTTAGAATTGCTGACACTGCACTGTGCGATGTTGGACACGACTTGGCCATCTGAGACAAATTTTGGGTCTTTTAATGCCAATTAATAACGATTGCAATCAAAATTTACTTTCAATGAAATTCTGCCAGAGTCAGAAGTTTTGAGGCACAGTCCTATAGTGTGGCTTCTCCTACCACGACCATCAAATCCAAAAACCAATAGGAGCACACAACCTGATGACAGTATTAGTGCAAAAACAACAAAACACCAAATTGTCTTAGTTTTTTCCAAATTTTTTTTCTCAAGACAAGCCATGATAAAAATGAATGCTAGATTGTTTTGGTTTCCTAGCCACCATTTCAATCCCACATGTAATGCAGTTCACTGAACTTGGTCTAGACGAGTCTTCTTCCGTGCATCTGTTTTTAACAAGTATTGACTGTCGTACAGTCATTAAAGACTGTACATGTGACATACAGTGCCTACAGTGTGACGTGGCTTACAGCGGGGATAATGTACATACAGTCTAACAAGCAACAATTTTAAAAGACTATTATAAATCGGGTAGTGTGCACCCGGCTTTAGTCATTAAAATATGGTAATTATTAATCAAGGTTAAATTACATAGCCAAATATCGCATTATACTACTGAAGCTAAAATGGTCCTTTTCCCTTTGTTTTCAGTTAGCCTTCAGTTAGCATGCTAACAGCTTAGCCTATTAGCTTAGCATAACTTTAACTCATTGAGAAGAGCTCTTATAATCAGCTAGATTTTGTGCAACTTTTTTAGTTTTTACCAGGCATTGAGGAAGGAGAACAGGATTCTGTGAAGGGATAGGATTGTGCATGACACTGGCTGCGTCCAAAAACTTGGGTAACTGACTTACTGCCTCGCTGCCCTATCAGACAATAACTTTGCAGGCAGCATTTGCTCGTGTATTTTGAGGCAGCGTAATGATTTAATGATTTACAACAAAATAGAGAGAGCTTTGGTGATAACTAAGTGAATACTGAATTACTACAATACTAATTTCTTGCTAGAAATGACAGTGGAAAAAGTTGGTCAAATACATACATTACACACCAACTGACCACCAACCGCAACTTTCAGACACAATTTTTGGTCTACCTGTAATAGTTTGCAACATATTTACAATATTATAATAAAAAAGGCTTAATATGAAGACAAACCTGTAACATTTGTGTGCAAAACGAAACCAAACCAACAACTACAAAGAACAGACAGATGCCATTAATTTCCCTCCGTTGTTCTACAGGATCAGGCATCGAGAATGTCTACAGGTAAAAAGAGAGAGATGAAATTAAAGCCATGCTTACAGAAAACACATGCAGTAGAGGAGAATTGAAGGCAGAAACCTCACCGCCAGGATTTGGCTGAAGAGGAGAGAGTAGACTGGGTTCACCCCTCCATTCACAGCTGCTCCAAAGCTTCCAAAGAGCATGTAGGGCCATTCAGGAGCGTTATATTTCAGAATACGAGCCACTGGAGCTGGTTCCACCACCTCTGAATCATCATCAGGAAGGCTGCTCTATGTTCACATACAGTATGCACATAAATAAGATGTTTGCGAGATATGTCAGACCCATGGTGTTGGAGAGCTCTAACCTTTCCCTTGATCCCCTGAGGAACGCAGGTTTCAGAGTATGAGCGAGGGCCTAGCTCTCCAGCGAAGGCCACAGAGGATTCGGGTACAACATTCGACAGCTGTGATCGAGATCTTTGGCGAATAGAAGCTCTGCAGATATAGTAAAAGTGTGAGACTTGATTTTCCTGCTAAGACAAAAGCTGAGATAAAACACCCTGCAATAAAGCAATAAAACTCATCTGAAGAGAAGATCTCAACAAATGCAATCGGCCCCCCTCCCCCTGGCTCGAGTCACTGAAAGTTCTCTAAAAATGCACATGTACTATGTATGATGTATCTTGTGAATCTATTGTTTTTTCACTTTCATGTTTGGTATCATTTTAAATGTCTCAGTGCGATTGGTAAAATGGTCTCAATTTCACAGCAGTCACTTGTATTATGAGAAAGATTGAAAACTTGTGAGAATTCTGTTCTCCTTTTTAGGTGTTGTCTTTTCAAGATATCTGATAACCCACTTCTCTCCCCCAAAAACAGGTGTTGGTGTGGTAAATATTTACAATTGTTCTGGTCTGGGTATTTAAGGGAAAGTGCAGAGCAGCCATTGGGGACCTTCTGTAGCCAGAGACCCCCACGCAGTGATGTGTCAGTGTCTTAAAAATACTCACCCACCACTGTGTGTATATGCATTTCTTACTCATTTTGAGGGGAGTCTGATATTTCCGCAAATCTGTTTGAAGAACTAAATTAGCCAGAGTTCAGTTATTACGATTAAAAGATCTGGCATCAGTCAAATCATCTCAGATGTATTAAGCAGGGTATGAAGATTGGAGCCCTGAACAGGGTGCTGTACTGTTTTGCACATAATTTTAACCGTTCCTGAAAGTTATGCTGTGAGTATCTTAACTATACCACTTACGCTTGCAACAATTATATGTGTAGGAAGTGCATACTTTGTGCTCAATGAGCCTAAAATGCAAAATAATAAGCCCAATTAGGGAAAGTTAAGATCCATTTCCAACATTTCCATTACAAACATAAAATAACATTTAAAAGTAAAAAAAAAAGTAATTAAAAAAACAAAAACATGCAAAAATGTATTGTCAACATTTTAATTCATAGAAAATAATAGCTATATTTCCGTCCAAAGTTGCGAATTTAACTTATACGCAAAATTGGAACACTGCATTAAAAGTTTGCGAATAAACCACCGCTTCCATTCCATGTATTCAGGAGAACAAAATCATCACTTCTTGGGAAATTGGTGCAAAATATCTGTAATAAAAATGGAAGTTGCTGCAATCGGGGAAGCCACTGTAACTTTTTTCTACATCATAAATCTCAGAGTACACAGATTAAACGCAATAAACGCTGTCTTATTGGATACAAACATTATCCACCTTAATTGAGCGCATGCGTTTTTTATGTACATTTTTTTAATTTATGCACATCTTGGCATTTTCATCCAGCATTTTTTAATGCAATACCCCAAAATGAGCATAAGAATAGGTGGATGAAAATATAGCTAATCAACTGAGAATCAACTGAGCATTAGTTGAGTGTATTGTAGGGTTCATGTAAGAAACACTAACTAGGGTTTGAACAAAGCTTGAGCATTCTTTATAGAAAGCTTGAGCAATAAAGTATTTCACAATTTTTACCTCAAGCTAGCACGATAACTTCCTGCCCTGCTGAGACTCTTTCTCTCTGCATCAAGATCAATACTTTCAGCTTCCTCCATCTCTGAGAAGAGTGAGAGACAGAAAGGTTAGAATGACATTCACTTCAAATCATTTTCGTTAATTGAAATAAAGCTAAAATGAAATAAAATATAAATACTGGATGAAAAACTTTTAACGAAAAATTCTATGAAAATTAAAAATGATGCCTTGTCAGCTAAATTAATTTAGTAAAATTACTAAAACATGAAACTGAAAATTACTAATTCAAAAAATGAAAAATAATTCAAAATATTACTATACGTAATATAAATAATATTCAGATAACACATTTCTTTTCATGATGTAAACAATGTTCATATAAATGAATAAAAAGCTATTATGAGGTATTAAAGATGATTTTTTTTTAAATTCTTTTTACATTTTATTTCAAAAGATTTGAAAGACAAAATTATGAGACATTGACAACAAGTCAAATAAAAATTGGTTGTATTTCAGGTCGGCGGCAATGGGGTTGAAATTATTTGAACTTTGAGTACCATGTCACAATACAGGGTGCTCAGCTCCACAGAGTTCAATGCATCGGAGAACATTGACACGAGTCATATGAAAGGATCTTAATACAGAGTACAAACAGTAGGAGAGAGAGAGTGTATGTGTGTTACCCTGTTGGGCTTTTTGATTGAGGGCTTTGTCTCCCTGGCTCTGAAGAGTGACCAACGTGAAGTAGACACCCTTTCTATCCAGCAGTTCATCATGTTTTCCTCGTTCCACGGCACGGCCATGCTCGAATCCCACGATCACATCTGCATTCTTTATTGTGGATAAACGGTGAGCGATGGAGATGGTGGTGCGACCCAATCGTACCTTCAACGGAGGAGTGATGGTTGTTCAACTCTTCAGTTATTTCGATGTAATATATTTGAATTACTTTTTTAACTGCTAACCTTGTCCAAAGCCTCCTGTACAATAGCTTCACTCTCATTGTCCAGAGCTGATGTAGCCATGTCCAGCAGGAGGATTCTGGGATTCCTCACAAGTGCCCGGGCTATTGCGATTCTCTGTTTCTGTCCGCCACTCATCTGTCCACCACCCTCACCTACCAAAGTGTCAAATTTCTAAAAAGATAAGATAAAAAAGTTTAAGAAATATATTTATTATATACATATATATTTTGATCTACTGTTCAAAAGTTTGGGGTCAGTAAGATTTTTCATGTTTTTGAAAGAAGTCTCTTATGCTAAGCAATACTGCATTTATTTGATCAAAAAACAATAATGTTGTGAAATTTAAAATAACTGTTTATTTTTTATTAATATATTAAAATGTAATTTATTCCTGTAATGGCCAAGCTTAAATTTCAGCATCATTACTCCAGTCTTCAGTGTCACATGATCCTTCAGAAATCATTCTAATATGCTGATTCGGTGATAATAATAAGAATAATTTCTTGTTGGTATCAATGTTAAAAACAGTTGCTTAAAAAATTTGTGAAAAACATCTTTTTTTTCAGGATTCTTTGATAAATAAAAACTTTAAAAAACAGCATTTATTAGAAATAAGATTTTTTTGTAACATTATAAATGTCTTTTTGTCACTTTTGATCAATTTAATGCATCTTTCCTAAATAAAAGTATTAATTTCTTTAAAAAAAAATCTTACTGACCCCAAACTCTAGAAGTGTAATATAAAAATGTGATTTAAAGGAGGGATTTAAATCTAATTTAAACCTAAACAATAAACAGAAACGTTCAGGATTTTGAAATAATTGAAACAAAACGATTAATATAATATAATATAATATGTAGCTGGGATAGGCTCTAGCCTTCTCGTGATAAGCTTTATGGAGAATAGATGGATGGCTAATAATATAATATATAGAGACCAAGATGGACGTTAATTATGATGTCTATGTATGTTGGACATATTTGTAGGTGTTAGGTGGTCTCCTGCCTGTGGTAAATCCATGATGAAGTTGTAGGCATTGGCCTCTTTAGCTGCTGAGATGATGTCGTCGTTTGAGACTCCAGGACGCCCATATCGAATGTTCTCAGCAATGGTGGTCGCAAACAGAACCGGCTCCTGCTCCACAATTCCAATCAGAGAACGCAACCACTGGATATTCAGACCCCTGATGTCATGACCATCCAATGTAACCTGGAGTGAAAGAAAATTGACAAGGATTTCTGAACGATGTTCACCAAAAATATTGCAGCGTGTAAAAATGATGATCCTTTACCATCCCTTCTTTGGGGTCATAGAATCGCTGAATGAGCTGAATCGTGGTGCTCTTCCCAGCACCACTGGGACCCACAAATGCTGTTGTCTCTCCTGACTTAACCTGCAGATTAAGCTGATCGAGGATCTGTGGGAAGGAGGTGAGTAGAGTTCATCTAAAGTAGGAACACAGCCATCTGGCACAAAAGGGGGAAGAGAAGCAGTGACTGTACTGGTGTAAATTTCAACTTTACCTTCACTTCAGGTCGAGATGGGTAATGAAAAGTTACATTATGATACTCCAGATCTCCTTTCACTTTGTCTAACTTATATCCAGCCTCAGAGAGACAATCGATCTGTGGTTCCTGAAAATAAGACAATATTCCTGTCACTCCATCACTCGGGAGGGTGTCAGACTCTGATAGATGTCAGACATTCAATAATACAGCTGTTTTCTTGCTTCTGCATTGAGCTTGCTGGGCTTTTTCATTCTGTGCATTTTTTCTACACTAACTAAAATCCAGCACACGAGGACTTTAACACTCATTTGCCATCTATGTAAAATCATATTTTCAGTACTCATGGGACTGACATTTGTCTGATGTTTGTATTTTTATCTTTCTGTATGCAGATGGTCCAAAGTATGAGACCACTTGCATGTTTTAAATTACTACAATTATTCAATTAAATTTCATTAACCAAATATTATCATCATAACTGTAAGAGTGGGTTCAAAATTTAAAAAATGTAATAAATAATTGTTTTAATTAAAAATAAAAACAAATGAAATGAAATTAATAAAAAAATAAATTTCTTATTCATTTTACATCACTTTACTCAAGCATTCTGTTTATTCACAGGTTTAATTTAGATGTTGAATCTCAAGTTCTCATTATTTTAATCTGTTTTTGTATTTTTTATATTTTTATTCATTTATATTGACTCTATTTTAGTTTTAGCAAATTTGGTACTTCAACTTATTTCATTTAAATTAGCAACAGTTCTAATTTTCATTTTAAGATTCATTTTAAGTTTTTAAATTTCAAGTTTTCATCTAAATACATTTTTTTATTTATATTTTATTTTATTCCAATCAAAAAATTTTAATAGTGAAAAAGTTTTTTTTTGGTTAACAATAACACTAGATTTGAGACCGATATTAGTCTTTTCATGTGTTGTTCGTGGGGTTCTTACACGCTCTATGGTCTCAAAGATAATAGTGGCGGCTCCTCTTCCAGCAGCAAAAGCCTCCAGACAAGGAGACGCCTGGCCCAAATTCAACGCAGCAATAAGCACTCCAAAAAAGACCTGCAAAACAAAACGTGATATCCAAACAATATCTCCATTCTGCCTTTTCTGCCACATCTGTAATATGTTGAATAACAAAATGAACCTCGATGTGCTAGTATGAGATCATGTACCTGTAGTAATGTCCCTGGACTGTACTCTTGTGTGTCCACTACTAAGCTGGAACCATACCAGAAAGCTAGTGCATAACACAGGAAGATGATGAACCACATGTACCCTGTGAAAAACCCCATGATCAGACCTTTCCTGATGCCCCATCGCTGGGCAGAGACCAGATTACTGTCATACCTGCAGAAAATACAATGTGTAATGAGTGTTAAATTATGGTATCGGATCAGAGGAAATAACACATTTCTGATTACAGTGCAGTGCTGGAGTCATTATGTGTAAAGATGATGCAGAGTTACCTGTCCACCTCTTTTTTCTCACCACCAAATGCTGCCACAGTACGTACAGAAGACAAAACCTCATCTGCCACAGCACCTGCTTTAGCGTATGCCTGCAGCTCCATTCCTGTCAGTTTTGCCACAAACTAGACAAGCACAAGCAATCAAAACAAATGTAATATATTGTATTAACTTTATACAACAGATTGTTACAGTCCTCGAATGTGATTGGATGAGTGGAGTTCCAAGATATACCATTTGTCTGTTTTTGCTAACAGACTAGATTAAAGTCACTATGAAATCAAATTGGACAATTCTTAATTTTGTTGGAATATTCAAGATTCAAGATTCAAGATTTTTATTTGTCACATGCACAATTATATAGAGCATATATAACCAGCAGTGAAATGAGAGTCAGGTCCGCTCCATGGACAGTGCAATTATTAAAGAATACAACACAGATGAAAATATACATAACTATAGCTATGAAAGAATTAAATAAAAGTAAACAATAAAAATATAAGAATAAAATATTTAAAAAAATAAAAAAATAAAAAATATTGCAGTGTTTATGTATAATTATAAATACAGTGGCATGCGAAAGTTTGGGAACCACTTGCAGAATCTGTGAAAATGTGAATAATTTTAACAAAATAAGAGATCATACATTTTGTATGTTATTCATACATTTGAGCATGTTATTTTTTATTTAGTACTGTCCTGAGTAAGATATTTTGCATAAAAGATTTTTACATAATAATCCACAAGACAAAAAAGTAGCTGAATTTATTAAAATAACTCCGTTCAAAAGAATGAGAACCATTGATTCTTAATACAAACATTCACTGATGCTCCAGAAGGAAACACGGTGCATTAAGAGTCGGGAGGTGAAAACTTTTTGAATTTAAAGATCAAGGTAATTTGTCTTCCGGGAAACATGCAATTATCTTCTGTTGCTTCCGAAGGGAAGTACTAAATGAAAAAAAAAATATTTCAACAAAATAAGAAAAATTTTGACTTCTTCATCCTGTTCAAAAGTTTTCACCCCCCGGCTCTTAATGCATCGTGTTTCCTTCTGGAGCATCAGTGAATGTTTGAACC
>RJVU01035287.1:1198930-1212196 GCA_003731715.1 Anabarilius grahami
TTCAAAGCAGCCCCATTGAAGTCAATGGACGCTGGGCTTCAATAGGGAAATGCACTGTGACGCTGCGGGAATGTATGAGAAGGAAATCGAGTCAGCCGACCTGCTATATGTAACTGATTCTGAACGAACTCGTCTTTGAGATGAACGTTTTCTAACGCATTTTTAGTCAATAAAATGTTAATAAAATAGTACTTATTTGACCATTAATTTTGTGACATTATAAGGGAAACCGAGCTTCCCTTGCAGTCTTAAAGAAATCGTCCCTGGTTTGAACCTTTATTAAAAGTTGTGTTTGAGTCCCTCAATTGTCCTCAGTGTGAAAAGATGGATCTTAAAATCATACAGCGACTGCTGTAAAGGGTTCAAATATGCAAAAAATCCTTGAAAACAGAAGAATCTGCAGGACCTGGAGGATTTTTCTGAAGAACAGAGTTCAGTTTAACTGCTCAGGACAAACAAGGGACTCATGAACAACCATCACAAAACATAAAAACAGTCATAGATCATCCAGGTAACCACACACAGTATTAAGAATCAATGGTTCCCAAACTTTTGAACAGAGATATTTTAATAAATTCAGCTACTTTTTTTGTGTTGTGGATTATATGTAAACAAATTTTATGTACTAAAAACAAATAACATGCATTTTGTATGATCTCTCTTATTTTGATAAAATTATTCACTTTTTTACAGATTCTGCGAGGGGTTCCCAAACTTTCGCATGCCACTGTAATATATCCATGAACATCGTGTTTTAAAAAAAAATTAATGTGCCCTTATAATCTTTAATCAAAATAACTTTGCCTCTCACTTGCAACGACATCTCTTCTCTGAGGATGCGTTTACTGGCGTGAGGGCGGGACAACCTGTCACTCACACGAGATCCACCAATAGCAAACCACAAGGGTCCAATCAATAGAGTGCTTCAGGGATGACGTCAAAACCTGGAAGACTAATTCACCACTGGTTCTCTTCATAGACTGTAAAAAAAGATTCTCTCAAGATTTTCTTATGGAGTTTTATAATGTGGTTTTTCAATTTATGAGTAAAATGAGGTCTGTGCTAAACAATTTGACGATACTTGGATGTTTTGTTCTACAATGTAAACTGCACACACTCACACCCCGAATTGTCTTATCTAGTTACTTATAGAGTGCAACAGTTGGGTTCCGGAAGTAAAATCTTTGTGATTATTTTAAAATAATCATGTTTAAAAGAGTAATTCCTAGTGGAAAACTACATTATGATGCTGTATTCATATATATATATATATATATATAGTACAGTCCAAAAGTTTGGAACCACTAAGATTTTTAATGTTTTTAAAAGAAGTTTCGTCTGCTCACCAAGGCTACATTTATTTAATTAAAAATACAGTAAAAAACAGTAATATTGTGAAATATTATTACAATTTAAAATAACTGTGTACTATTTAAATATATTTGACAAAGTAATTTATTCCTGTGATGGCAAAGTTGAATTTTCAGCATCGTTACTCCAGTCTTCAGTGTCACATGATCCTTCAGAAATCATTCTAATAAATAAACATTTATGATTATTTTCAATGTTGAAAACAGTTGTGTACTTTTTTTTTCAGGATTCCTTGATGAATAGAAAGTTCAAAAGAACAGCATTTATCTGAAATACAAATACAAATACTGTAGACTAATTTTCCCCCAAGGAGTCAACTTATGTTTATTTATTAGTTATTAGTTATGTGTATTTTACTCATAAATTGGAAAAACCCCATTATAAAAAAACATGGGAAAATCTTGAGGGAACCGGGGCGAATTAGTCCTCTGGGTTTTGACGTCATCCTTTCCGTTTCATGCCGACTTTAATGTTGGGGATTTAAAGCCAGTAGGTGGCAGAAGTCAGTGGCGCCACTGTCTGCCCTGGCCGAGATAGATTTACTGTTTTTATTTCAAGTTTCACAAAGAATGAAATGCAGTGAGCTGAATGAACGCAGTTCACACAATGCTTTTTTTGCTTTTAAAAACATGAGATGCCATGCAGTGTAGTGTAATGAAAAACAGCTGTTTAAAAAAACATGGGTCTAAAAAACACGGCACAATGGTCAAAGATGACAGTCTAGCGCATGTTGATAATGAAAAACTATTTAAAAGCAGCAATAGAATGCATCTGTCCATCTGCAGGTTTAAACAACCAGTCTCTGATTAAAAGAGCTGATGAGGTATAAATGTATTCATCGAAATCCACTTTGCCCAGTTTACAGTGATACAAAGTTTTAGGTAGCTAAATGTAAACAAATAGCTGTTTGTAAAGAAGTAGCTGTTGTTTTGTTTTGTTTTTTTGCATACCATGAATGAAAATCCTGCAGGTGCCCCTGCATATAGTTATCATTATTTTTTTCGTTATCGTTCTTGGTGTGAACAGGCCTTAGTTCACCCAAAATAAAAATTCTGTCAATAATTACTCACCCTTATGTTGTTCCAAACCTGTAAGACTTTCGTTCATTTTGGAACACAAATGAAGATCTTTTTGATGAAATCTGAAAGCTTTCTGTCCTTCCATAGACAGCTACGCAACTAAAACTTTGATGCTCCAAAAAGTTCATAAAGAGATCATAAAACTAATCCATATGAACTGAGCTGTTTAGTCCAAATACATGATCACTTTTATGATGAACAGATCGAATTTAGGCTTTTATTCACATATAAACATTCATCAACTCACACATCAGTTGTGGTAAACGGAAGCTCAAGCATGTTTGCTTGACCCGTGCGAGAACCAATGAGGTTCATTCTCGTGTGTTAGCATGTTTGAGCTTCGGCAAGTGGTTTGTTCTTGCGTATCAAGGTCGGTTGAGCTTCTGTTTATGTTCGCTGATCAATGTTTATATGTGAATAAAAGCCTAAATGAAATCATCATATAAAGCGATCGAGTATGGATTAGTTTTACGATCTCTTTATGAACTTTTTGAAGCATCAAAGTGTCAGTTGCATTGCTGTCTATCGAGGGACAGAAATCTCTCTGATTTCATCAAAAAGATCTTCATTTGCTTTCCAAAGATGATTGAAAGTCTTGTGGGTTTGGAACGACATGGGGGGGAGGATATGATGACAGAATTTTCATTTTCGGGTAAACTAACCCTTTAACTGTTGTGTTTAAAATGTGTGATCTTATGTGTGAAAAAAAAAACTTTTCTCACCAGAGCCATGAGACCTGCTCCGACCCCAATCAGAGGAGACACTGAGATGATGACCAGCGTTAGTTTCCAGCCCCTTGCAAAACCCATGAGGAAGCCCACCACAAATGTGGTGAAGCGCTGAATGAAGATCCCCACCTGATCAGCAATGGCATCGTTTATCTTGTTGATGTCACTAGGATCACATGGAGGCGCACATGAGATGACACACACAAACAATATTAGATAACTCTTGTTTATTTAGCATTTGTGCTCTGGAAAGTGTTTGAATGTGTCTTACTCAGACATGCGTGTGTTGAGCTCTCCCACAGAGGTGCAGTCAAACCAACCAATCTCCATCCTCATGACCTTCCTGAAATACATCCTCCTGATAATCTGAATCTGTCGTGCTGCTGCAGTGATCCACAGAGAGATCTGAGAAAAACGAAAACAGAGAGAAACCCCTTTAAATGATACTATTCTAGGTCATACTATACTAAGGTCAAGCTAAATTATGCACTTTATTAAAGGTTTTTTTTTGTTGCAAATTTTGTATTTCACATTTACAAAACAAGAAAGAACCAGCAATAATTTGTTTAAAAGTCTCACTTGGAGATATCCAAGAATGAAGACCCCTGCTCCAATGCCTACATAATAGTAGGCGAAATTGGTCATTTCATATTCAATGTTCAATAGCCTGAAGCAGAAGAGCATACCATCATTAAATACATTTTTGAAAAATTGAGAAAAAAAATAGGAAATGTATTTTAACAGTAGAAAGTAAAAATGAATTATGCATATTTAAAAAAATTTTTTTATTGTTTATTAAACAATAAAATACTTAAAAATGCTAGACAAATACATTCGAATTGGATTAAATATGTTTGAGCAGAATTTCATATTTCATATCTAATATTGAATTTAAATGATTTATTTTGGCTTTAATAAAATTACCAATGTAATAATTTCATTTTGGAAACAACATGTTTACTAATTTTCTCACACAATATAAATGAGTCTTTATATCCCACATTAAAATAAATAGTTGAATTTCCATTTTAGAAAGTGAATCCCTCACAAGGGAAACAATAAATATGTGAAAACCCCTGCTTTATTCTTACCCGCATGATCTGGTCATGTTCAGTGCCAGGTTTTCTTCTTGTGTCAGGTTTCTCCACTGTATAGTGTTGTTCACACATGCTTTCTCCGGGTCACTAAGCTCATTGAGCTCGATGTCATACTCTATGAAGGTGTCCGTCAGCATCCCAAACACGAGCAGCATCAGCGGCTGCGCTGAACCGTGAACAATCGCACACAAGCTCCCAATAATCATCATGCAGATCTCCCGGCAGCTGGCAAAGCGAAACTGCATCGAAAATCAATTGACAATACGTTTACATGTGCACCAATAATGCGATTATTTCCAATAATCGATGTTTACAACTTCTTCACTCCCGTATAGGCTACATGCAATTTTCATTTTTCTGATCATGCTAAGAAGTGTGGTTATTTTTTACCGCCATTATTCGCATACCCCACAGTACAAATGATGAAGTCACATATATAGTAGGTACGTTACTGGCCACTGTTTTAAAGGGTTTGTTCGCCCAAAAATGAAAATTCATGCCGTTCCACACCCGTAAGACCTTCGTTAATCTTCGGAACACAAATTAAGGTATTTTAGTTGAAATCCGATGGCTCCGTGAGGCCTGCATAGCCAGCAATGACATTTCCTCTCTCAAGATCCATTAATGTTCTAAAAACATATTTAAATCAGTTCATGTGAGTACAGTGGTTCAATATTAATATTATAAAGCGACGAGAATATTTTTGGTGCGACAAAAAAAACGAAATAACGACTTATATAGTGATGGCCGATTTCAAAACACTGCTTCATGAAGCTTCGGAGCATAATGAATCAGCCTGTCAAATCATGATTCGGATCGCGTGTGAAACAGCCAAACTGCTGAAATCACGTGACTTTGGCGCTCCGAACAGCTGATTCGACACACTGATTCATAACGCTCCGAAGCTTCCTGAAGCAGTGTTTTGAAATCGGCCATCACTATATAAGTCGTTATTTAGTTTTTTTTGGCGCAGCAAAAATATTCTCGTCACTTTATAATATTAATATTGAACCACTGTACTCACATGAACTGATTTAGATGTGTTTTTAGTACCTTAATGGATCTTGAGAGAGGAAATGTCATTGCTCCCTATGCAGGCCTCACGGAGCCATCGGATTTCAACTACATTATCTTAATTTGTGTTCCGAAGATTAACGAAGGTCTTACGGGTGTGAAACGGCATGAGGGTGAGTAATAAATGACAGAATTTTGGGTGAACTAACCCTTTAACCTACTTTAATCAAATGCAAAACACATTTATGAGTATGGCCATTGGCGCAATGCTGCTGTAACTGGTGTTTGTCTACGCTGCCGTCGAGTTCTTTGCGCCTTCTCTGGATGAAGATAAGGAGCGGAGATAGCGCACAATGCGCAGCGCGTTGTGTTGACAGAATTTAGTGATTCTGAGTAGAGGGAAAACTTAAGAATAATGTCACGGTCTTCATTCATGAAGTTGTGAGAACAACACACGGAATCCGTCACGGTGTACGTCTGAGCACATATGCACTTTGCTCAGGGTGATAGGCCTATTAAGGATTAGTTCACCCAAAAATGAAAAAAATTCTGTCATTAATGACTCACTTTCATGTCGTTCCACATCCGTAAGACCTTCGTTCATCTTCGGAACACAAATTAAATCCGAGAGGTTTTTTTTATATCCCATAGACAGCAATTTAACCACCACTTTCAAAGGTCCAGAAAGGTACTAAAGACATTGTTAAAATAGTCCACGTGACTGCAGTGGTTCAACCTTAATTTTATGAAGCGACGAGAATAATTTTTGTGCGCAAAAACAAAACAAAAATAATGACTTTATTCAACAATTTCTTCTCTTCTGTGTCATTCTCCTACGCTGTTTATTTCCAGCGCTTCCAGGTTCTACGTCAGAACGCCAACTCAATATTGGCCGACGCCGTTCACGTGAGCAGCACAATGCATGCGTGAGATGCTGACACAGGAGGCGGCCAATACTGAGTCGACGTTCTGACGTAGAACCTGGAAGTGCGGAAAGTAAACAGAGAATGACATAGAAGAGAAGAAATTAGTGAATAAAGTCGTTATTTTTGTTTTTGCGCACAAAAAGTATTCTCGTCGCTTCATAATATTATGACTATTTTAAAGATGTCTTTAGTACCTTTCTGGACCTTGAAAGTGGTGGTAAAAAGGAGTTATACAGCTCTTGGATTTCATCAAAAATATCATAATTTGTGTTCTGAAGATGAACAAAGGTCTTACGGGCGTGGAACAACATGAGGGTGAATAATTAATGACCGAATTTTCATTTTTGGGTGAACTAACCCTTTAATGCAATTAAAGCGTTTACATGCCTGTTTATTGAGCTAAAAATTGTCGCCCGCCACTTACTGCCATTATGGTTACTACCGTTATGAGCTTAATCAAAGCTTGATCTGAGTATTTTGTTTACATGAGATCAAGTTTAATCACAATATTGCCAAAATCTCATTATAATCACATTATGCAATATGTAGTAGTAGTGTAAACACTTTTGTTCTTGTATTTAGCACAGAATGGACTAAAACGGGCCTACTGCATAACAGAACAGAACAGCTTATTGAACTCAATTGTATCTGGATTAACTTTTCAAACCACAAAGTTTTGATTTTAAAATACTGTTGGCCTCACAGGCTAATATGTCACTTACAGTCATTATAAACTGTAAATTATGCAACAGGTGTCCATCCATGTAACATATTAAATTTTTTGACCCAAACAGGACAATCACAAAACATATTACCCCTAACATCAAAATTCCTCTCACTGTTATAATAGGCTATATCTCAGAAATATTACCAGCTGAAAGAAGCCAACGCGGATAGCCGATTCTTCTTTCTTGCTCTTTTTGGACCTGTGAATGAAATAGTTTGTGGTGTTCAAAGTAAATATGAGAAAACAAGCTTCCATAATCAAGGAAAAGGAGAAAAAGAAGATAACTTACTTTTTATCCTTTCCCATTGTCCTGTATTAACACAAGTTTAGTTTAGAAACATTAAAAAGAAGGAATGATGCTTTAATTTAAATAAATGTAATGTAGATGCATAAAAAAAAGAGCAAAACTTACATGTAATCACCATTTGTCTCTGTAACAGAATCAATATGTTTATTCATGTCTGAATGGATTGTGTTATAGATTTGAGAATAGTTTTAACTTTAAAAGCGTTTACCTTCATCTGAAAATTCGTAACCATCATTTTCCTGTCCAAACCTCTTGATGCTGCGCAGCCTTACTGTTCCTGGCATCGTTTTGTCTGTTCTTGTTTTAATGCCATTAAGAAAACAGATGCTTCAGGATAATTGCATCACAGAGGAACATAATGTATCATTTCAGATTTCAACCCAATACTGAAAACTTACCTGGCTGATCTTTTTCTGAGATTTTTAGTTTTACAGTAAAAAATGCTCCTAAAATCCAGTCATATTCTTAGCAAATGTCTGGATAGACTCCTTTCCACTCCGGGAATGTGTGGGAGTGAATCTCTCGATTGTTGCCAACAGTGTTTGTAGTTAAATGTCTTGGTAGGTTTGGCTCAGGTGAGGTAACTGTCCGGCCGGTTTGTTCTGTTAGGGAGGGTGAATGACCTCCGTATACAAACACTGACATTTGATAATTGTCCCGAAAAATCAATACAGCTATTCAGGCACATGTGCTCACAAGATATGAGGATTATTATTGACATTTATACTGGAAATCTCATTAAGAATAAGATTAAATTGTTACAAATAGTTCAGATAGTGTCATCTGGATTTTTCAGGAGCATCCTATAGGGAAACCGTTTGTCATTTTATGCGAAATAAGCCACGATTGAGTGACTGTACTTAAATATTTTACAAGCCTGAGATTTGGGTGATGTCTAAAGATTCAGGTGCATTTCGGAGAACTGTTTCTTGGATGAACTAAATCAAGGTAAAAGCTTGCGAGGTCATTCACCTCAGCATGTTTCCGTCCTGCCGGCACAGGACACTGGTAACTCATAATGCACTGCAGAATCAACATGTTTGGAAGGAACATTATCTTGATCAAACCATCTACAATATTTTCAGAAAAACATAGCTTTGCAATGTACATAACCAATAAAAAAAAATCAAAAGAATAACATTTTATTAAGTAAGTGAAACACCCACCTATGTTGTGGTCAGGGAGATATTAATTATACATTTTGTTTTTGTGTGCAAAATATTTTGTTGTATTGTGGCAGAACATGCGTGAGATGCGCTACGCAAAAACCAAATACAGAGACAGAACTGAATCATTAACTCAGAACTCACTCTACACTCAGATTAACACTGTCAACACTCCTTATGTGCTTGACCTGATAAACTCTCTTCTCTATTGCACTCTTAAAATAATCATATAAATCAAACTATGAGTTTATACATCTTTTCAACCATTTGAAAGTCAATTCAAGTCAAAATTCAAATGAAGTATGTAAAAAAAAAATGGAAAGTGTGGTTTTTTTTCTGAATGAAATGAACTTGTTTCTCATGCACTTGCATGCTGGGTTTATGTACTTTCACTGAACCAAAAACGACTCGAAAGATGACACACTGAAAGCAAAACTACTTGGTAAACTACAGATGGGTTACATTTGGTATCTAAATTACACATTATTTCCACAGAAAGGGGAACTAGAGTAAATGTTCGGGAATTAAAGAAAATTTTACATGTTAGTTTGTGTAATCATGCTGAGCTGAGTTTATCCCATCTAGCAAAAAAAAAAAAGTCATCTGTCATAAAAGATGTTTAAAAGATAATTTTATTGGTGCCTTGTAAATTTCTTCCTTCATGTATTTCAGGCATCTTATAGTGTTTGTTTCTGGTGTACATTATTTTTAGTTTTTTTCATATATGTTGATGCAGTCATATACACCGATCAGGCATAACATTATGACCACTGACAGGTGGAGTGAATAAGACTGATTATCTCTTCATCACGGCAACTGTTAGTGGGTGGGATATGGAACGGCAAGTGAGCATTTTGTCCTTAAAGTTGATGTGTTAGAAGCAGGAAAAATTGGGCAAGCATAAGGATTTGAGCGAGTTTGACAAGGGCCAAATTGTGATGGCTAGACGACTGGGTCAGAGCATCTCCAAAACGGCAGCTCTTGTGGGTTTTTCCCACTCTGCAGTGGTCAGTATCTATCAAAAGTGGTCCAAGGAAGGAACAGTGGTGAACCGGCGACAGGGTCATGGGCGGCCAAGGCTCATTGATGCACGTGAGGAGCGAAGGCTGGCCCGTGTGGTCCGATCCAACAGACGATCTACTGTAGCTCAGATTGCTCAAGAAGTTAATGCTGGTTCTGATAGAAAAGTGTCAGAATACACAGTGCATCACAGTTTGTTGCGTACAGGGCTGCATTTACAGACCAGTCAGGGTGCCCATGCTGACCCCTGGCAACCAGAATATTCTGTAAAAATGACTTCCATTTTTTTTTTTAAGTTTTTGAAAAACATTTTAAAAGTAAAATATCAGAACTGCATTCTCATAGATCTGTTTTTTTGGTTTATGATTGACAGCCATGTTGGTGGTCCTGTTTTACATGGTTAGTTGGTACCAGGAGCTTCAGAAAGTTTGAGTCCGTGGCAAGAAGTATGTTTACATCACAGGCTGTGACTGGCTTCACAATGCTCCTTGCCAGCCATCTGGACATGAGCGCTCCGGCAGCATGCGTGAGAGGAGGAGCTGGGAAAATCATGTTCATCAAGAATCCATCTGGATAACATGAAATGTGAGCACAATGATAAAGCACACTTCATTTAAGAACCTGGTAAGCGAAGCAAGAAATTACACTACCATTCAAAAGTTTGGTGTTGGTAAGTTTTTGTAGATTTGAAAGCAGTCTCTTCTATTATGCTCAACAAAGTAGCATTTATTTGATCAAAAATACAGTTAAAATGTCACAGTAAACTGTGAAATATTAGTTTAAAATAACAGCATGATCATACAGAAATCATTCTACTATGCTGATTTTCTGCTAAAAAAAATTTCTATTGTTATTAATGTTGGAAACAGTTGCCCTGCTTTTTGGGGTGGAAACTATGAAACTTTTTCCCAGGTTTGAAATTCATTTTAAATAGAATTTTTTTTAACAGTGAAAAAAAGTTTTTTCTTGTCACTTTTGATCAATTTAATGTGTCCTTGCTGAATAAAAGTATTAATTTCTTACTGACCCCAGACAATTGAATGGCAGTTTATGTTGACCAGCAT
Source organism: Anabarilius grahami (assembly GCA_003731715.1). Classification (NCBI taxonomy): domain Eukaryota; kingdom Metazoa; phylum Chordata; class Actinopteri; order Cypriniformes; family Xenocyprididae; genus Anabarilius; species Anabarilius grahami. The sequence goes on from RJVU01035287.1 coordinate 1,209,430, forward strand.
TAGATTTACATAAAACAAACAAACAAAAAAACAATCTGCAATTTAAGAGGGAGCATCTATCATTCTGGTGTGACATTCTTGTGCATGAACATATAGCATTTTATTTTCACATTTGTGCAATATCCTTGTGTTTAATCACTGGAAAGGTTATGAAGAGAATTTCTCTAAGATGCCATATGGTGAACTGTGATGAACATGCCTGCTCAGCTGTGCAGCTCATACCTGTTACTACCTAGGGCGAGATGCACGATTCCTGTGGCTGTCTTATTTTCCACCTGCATCTCTGACTGTCTGCTGCTAAAGGTGCTGTTTTTGCAATATGTTTATTGTAATAATCAAATTGAGAGTACAATAATAAGTAAAAATAAAAAAATATTATAGCCAATAATTTCAGAGACTAAAGTTCAGGCACTAAGGAAGATCTTTTATTTAGTACAGGTTTTAGTTAAGACATGATGGGAGTAGCTCATTTTAATATGGACCAGCATGGACCTTCTGCTGATTCCGAATAGATTAGAATAGACTGCCAGCAGCCAAATTCCTGATTGTTGCGCTATGGCTCCACCATGTGGTCCGTTGTTAGTACCGCTCATGGTACAGTTACGTTTCTACCGATTTGAGCCAATATTATCTGCCTGCAATAGAGTACCCCAGGGATGACGCGTTTTTGTAGGCCAACCCGGAAGTTAGCGGCGCACGGGTTCCCTCGATCGAAAGCCTATGCATTTTTCCCATAGACTTTTGGAAAATCGCAGAAAATAAGCTCTGTGTTTAACAAAGGGTTATGACCCTTACACGTTTTGTCTATCAAGATAATCTTTACAAGTTAACAACATTTATACATTTTGAAGCCTAAATAAAGTGGTCAGATATAAAAAGCTAACAGTAGGCTATAAACGGACTACAGCACGCCATGGTCGCGGATCAACTTCACCACCAAGCTTCCTCAAACTTTATTTAGAAAACAACTTTATTTTAAAACATGCTCACTGATTATGATCTGCGCTGTGTATGAATACTTATCCACTTTTTCATGAGAAATGCTGTCCAAATGTCCCGTTTGTCATTATGACGTCTAAAGACCCCGCCAAAGGAAGTAGTCCCTTTTAGCAATTTGTTAGCAACCGCCGATTTTAAGACAGTAAAAGTTTTAAAAATCACAAGTGTTTTATAACTGGTGTGTTTTATGTCATAGATCAAAACGTGAAAATATTTAGAGGCTTTGTTAACCACAGACCTTATTTCAGGCGATTTAGCAAAAACCCATTCAAAAAACCCATAGACTTGACGGCGTTGGAACCGGAAGTCCTAAAATGCTAACTCGCTTCCGGATTTTGCCTACAAAAATGCGTCATCCCTGAGGCACTCTATACCGGAGGCTGCACTTTTAGGAACGCAGCAGTTTCAGGACTGCATTTCTAGGACCCTAGTTTTTGTGACAGCGCCATCTAATGTAAATAAACAGGGTTACCAACGGGTAGGTTTAGGGCTAGGGGGTGGTTAGGACAATATATCAATAAAATTTAATCAATAACATTACCAACGGGTAGGTTTAGGGCTAGGGATTGGTTAGGACAATATATAAATTAAACAATCAAAACAACTAAATCATTGCTAGGGTCCTAGAAATGCAGTGCTGAAAATGCAGCCTGTAAATGCCTGTATTGCAGGCAGATGCTACTCATTTGAACCGGGACCATACTGTCCAAATTTAGACTGTCGCAGCAAAACTTTGGAAACGGAGAATTTGACTTTAGCATAAGATCTGTAAGCAATTTCAAAGGCCTTGCTATTCAATATACAATACACATAAAAAGATACAGCTAAAAGATTGCTCAATCTACAGACATGGCTAGCTGAAATTGTAGTAGTTGATTTTCCAAACATCTCCATTCAGAATTAAAATTTTATGAGATTTGTTGAATATAAAAGTAAATGGGTATGCGGATACTTTATCCAGTATGTCAAACACTAAAAAAAACACAATTGTACAAAAAAAAAAAAAAAAAAAANATATGATTTTTGAAAATTACCTTTAATGTAGTGTGTAACATAGCTCCAAGTTTTAAATCTGAAATTGCACCATATATAGTTGTCTCTCAAAAGTAAGAGTCAACTCTGAGTCAATTAAACAAGTCGTTTGTAAAACGAATCCCAAGCCGTTTCGTTGTGAAGTCACAACAAAACATTAGTATATTCTCCGCCCGCTTATTGCGGGCACAGACGCCAGGGAAAATTAATTTTTTCAATACCACAGCAGTAATCTTTTGTTGTGTTCCTGTCATTTTACTGATGACTGCTTCTCAAACCTCGGGTAGTTTAACGCAGGAGTCACAAAATGCTTTAAGTGCCCATATTATGCCTTTTTAGCTCTAAGTGAATGAAAACATCCTGCAAAGTTTTAAATCTGAAAAGTGCACCATATTTATATGATTGTCTCTCAAAAGAAAGTCGACTGAGGAGTCACAAAACGCTTGGTCTTAAAATATGGATCAATGCCCAGTTTATTTGGACCAGCTTGATCCTCTGAATCTCAATCTGTAAGTCAAGTCTTTTTTTTTTTTAAACAGTCTATGGTTTAGAGAAACTAATTCTTTGGACTGCTTCTAACGAATCGTTTACGAATTATTGAGAACTGATGTAAAATTAAATGTATATTGAGAAAACGAAAGCGGTTTTTTACCTTGTATGCAAACCTGTTGTAGGAGTTTCCCAAAACAATATTAGGAACCTTTATTTAAAAAAAAAAAAATAATATATATATATA
>RJVU01035287.1:1212204-1231100 GCA_003731715.1 Anabarilius grahami
ATGATATTTGTCCAATGGTGTTCAAAACTGACTTGCCAACTATTCTCTCATGGTTACCATTTTGCGTCAGTATCCCAGCATGCAGAGATAAATTTTGTCCCATCTTAACGAGAATGTGGTCTTAAAATTGACAATGTTTTTGTTTTTTTAAGTGTAAAGAAGTTTATTCCATAAGTCTATCTTAGTGAGATATTTAAACTTAGTTTTAAGATCAAAGATCAGGGAAATACATGATTGAGATAGTAAAATGAGAAGTTCATTCATTCAGAAGTTTCTTACGATTACTTTAAGAAAAAAATAAAAATATAAACTTCATAGCAAATACAAAACAATGTTAGAAGGCATTTACTAGATTGCTAAAAAAAAAAAAAAAAAAGTTGATAAATGTTGATAATTTTTAGGCCTTAGAAATGATAGTAGGCTTTATAGGACAGCAGCCAGTTTAAAAATAAAAATCCAAAGAAACTGCTCACGGTAAGACAATTTTATTTCCACCATTAATTGGAAACATTAAATAGAACTTCAGAATGACCAGCGATAAAGATACAATTTGTTTTTGAATGTGACGTTACAAACCAAGTGCTCCTCCCTTTCGTTCAACCCGCCCTGACACATTTAAACACTCGTTTACGAATGCTCCTCAGCCAGTTTCTCTGCCTTCTGGACGACCTCCTCGATGGGTCCCACCATGTAGAAGGCCTGCTCGGGCAAAGCGTCATACTCACCTAAAGGAAAAAGAAAAACACTATGAACAACACTGAACAAACAGTATTATATTCCCAAAAGTAGATGTAACAAACAGCAAAAACAAACAAAGGCTTGAGACTTACCAGCTAAAATGTCCTTGAAGCCCTTGATGGTCTCTTTCAGGGGCACCAGCTTGCCCATGTGTCCAGTGAAGACCTCAGCGACCTGGAAGGGCTGGGACAGGAACCTCTGGATCTTACGTGCACGAGCCACTGTGAGCTTATCCTCCTCAGACAACTCATCCATACCCAGAATAGCAATGATATCCTGCAGGGACTTGTAGTCCTAGACAAGAGAAGAGCAGGAACAAGTTCATGATTGTAAATCAAAAAGGTGTGAAGTGCTCAGATGAAGCCCATACTCATCGGCACTCACCTGAAGGATCTTCTGGACACCACGGGCTACATCATAATGCTCGGATCCCACAATGTTGGGGTCCATGATACGGGAGGTGGAGTCGAGCGGGTCCACGGCGGGGTAGATGCCCAGCTCAGCAATGGCACGAGACAACACAGTGGTGGCGTCCAAGTGAGCAAAAGTGGTGGCAGGGGCAGGATCCGTCAAGTCATCAGCAGGCACATAGATGGCCTATGAGAGAATGATATTGTAGAACATTAAGAGATCCAGGAAGCTGTGTGTGCTGGGCAAACAAAAGGAGGCATACCTGCACAGATGTGATCGAACCCTTCTTGGTTGTGGTGATTCTTTCCTGCATGGTACCCATGTCAGTGGCTAGAGTTGGCTGATAACCCACAGCAGAGGGGATACGGCCCAGCAGGGCAGACACCTTTGAGAACAGAAATAAATTCCAATCAATAAAACAATCATTTCAGACTAAGAACAAAAAACAGGTTTAGACTTCCAAACACTGACCTCTGATCCAGCCTGGGTGAAGCGGAAAATGTTGTCAATGAAGAGCAGCACATCCTGCCCCTCCTGGTCACGGAAATACTCAGCAACGGTCAGTCCAGTCAGAGCCACACGGGCACGGGCACCTGGGGGCTCGTTCATCTGTCCGTACACCAGCGCCACCTAATGGGAAACAAGAGGACCTCATTACTTAACCACAAATCTCAAAGTTATATAGGCAATATCTTTTTTTTAACTCAAATTTAACTACTGTACCAAAAGATTTAGATCTTTAAGTTACCTTTGAGGTGGTGTCCTTCAGGTTGATGACACCAGACTCAATCATCTCATGGTAGAGATCGTTTCCCTCACGGGTTCTCTCTCCCACACCAGCAAACACGGAGTAACCACCATGAGCCTTGGCCACATTGTTGATCAGCTCCATAATCAATACAGTCTTTCCCACACCAGCACCACCGAAAAGACCTGAAGAAATGAAAAAGTGCCTTTAGTTTGCTAAAGTATAGCATGGTTCAAACCAAGCAAAATCATGAAACACCTTCTGCCACTATTTGAATTTTAATAAAAATAAACCAGTCAAAAGTTAGGGCTCAGTAAGATCACAAATGCTCAAACGCTACATTTGAATCAAATACAATAAAACAGAAGTTGTACCTTAAAATAACTTCCATTTTAAACCTTATTCCTGTAATAAAGCAAATTTTCAGCATCATAGCTCCAGTCCTCAGTGTCACATGATCCTTCAGAAATCATTCCTATATGCCGATTTGCTGCTCAAGAAACACTTAATGTTGAATAGATTAAAGGAATAGTTTACCCAAAAATGAAAATTGTCATCACTTACTCGCCCTTAATTTGTTCCAAACACAAAAGATGATATTTTAAAGAATGTTGGTTATCAAACAGTTGATGGTAGCCACTAAAGAAAAAAAAAAAAAAAANAAACCTATGGAAGTCAATGGCTACAGTCACCTGTATGGTTAACAACTTTCTTTTATATATCTCCTTTTGTGTTCAACAAAAGAAAGAAACTCATACAGGTTTGGAACATCATGAGGGTGAGTAAATGACAATTTTTAATTTTGGGTGAACCATCCCTTTAATATTTTTGTGGAAAGTTATACTTTTCCTTCTCAGGATTATTTGGCAAATAGAAACTTCAAAAGACCAGCATTTATTTGAAATTGAGATTTTTTGTAAAACTATGTGATTGATTAATGAATCCTTGCAAAATTATTATTATTATTTTTTTTTTTTAAACTTTTCCCAAACTTTTGTATGTTAGTGTATAAATACATACCAATCTTGCCACCCTTGGCATAGGGGGCCAGCAGGTCTACGACCTTGATTCCGGTGACCAGAATCTCCTGCTCGACACTCATGTCTGTGAATTCTGGGGCCTCGGCATGGATTGGAGCAGTCCTGAAGAACAGATCACAATATTCAACTTTTAAAAACATTGCCACACATCTATCTGCATCTCAAATTATCTACTTTACAAGAGGCTTAACAAACACCATCAAATTAGCTTGCAAAAACAATGCGGCTGCTTTAGTTGTCATCATAAATACTCACTGTTTTGTGGTAATTGGTCCTCTTTCATCAATGGGCTCACCGATGACATTCATGATCCTGCCAAGCGTCTCAGGTCCCACAGGGATTCTGATGGGGGCACCAGTGTCAAGAACCTTCTGACCACGCACCAGTCCCTCAGTACCATCCATAGCAATGGTACGGACAGTGCTCTCCCCTTTATATAAAAAAAACAGCATTAGCTATTATGTACAAATTCAACATGACTTTACAATTCAGAGTTTAGCATTAAAGAAATCGTTTCAGTAGAGATTTAGTCATGTTACCCAGATGCTGAGCCACCTCCAGGACAAGCCTGGAGTCACGGCCGGCTACTTCCAGGGCATTGAGAATTGGGGGCAAGCCCTCGTCAAACTGGACGTCCACTACGGCACCGATGACCGCAACGATACGCCCGCTGGCGGCGGCAGCAGCAGCGGCAGGAGCAGCATAATCCCTGCCTGAAAGGGAGGAAGAGAAACAGCTGAGTGTCACATGCAACTGACATAGAAATTAACCTATTTATAACTGAAGCTAAATTACAAAAAAAAAATACAAACTCAGAAGCTTTTATTGTGAAAGTTGTGTTGCTGTAGTTTTTGTTTGCTTATTGGCACGAGAAGTCAAAACAGGCTAATGAATGAACGTAAGCAAGTCGATATTCTAGATAAAGCCGCTACAATCTGCTTTTAAACTTATAAAGGTTAATAAATGAGATTGTATTAACTCATGATCTAATTCAACATGTTTGTGTATCATGACCTCGCGAGCTGCGAACACAGCTAGCAGCGCGAGCCTCCTCTTCATGACACATAAAGGTCATTCCGGTTTTCTTACCAAACAGAATTAGTTGTTGTCATTAAATGGAGTATTCCATTATGGCAGCATATTTCCACCACAAATCAAAAGACATGTAGTGCATCAGGCGAAAGCAATCATTGAAACTCTTCCAGTTAAAACTTTGCGGCCTGCACATGCTGCCATTTAGCAGTCTCGCGCTGGCGGTGACGTTTGCTGTCAGAAGAGCTGAGTTAAAACCAACCATTATAAAAACCAATTATTTCTACTTACGAGAAAACAGTGCTGCTGGAGCTCCGTTGAGGGCCTTCAGGGGGGTCACCCCGGGCTTAAGAGCTTGCAAAGCCCCGGTGCAGCAGCGTCCCACAGCTCCCAACATTGTTAAAATGGCTGAAGGTGGAATGGGGCAGAAGTTCTCGAGCTTATATATGGTGCCGCTTGAGCCTCACACTGCGCATGCGTAGCAGACATGGCGACACGGATACTGAGCGTCTACGCATGCGTCAGTGCTGAAGGACAGACTGGGCATCATTACAATGAACTGAAATAGCATTATACTGTATGTGCAGGGGAACCATTGAACAATGATATGTTAGATTTTGGCCAAATGTAATACCATAGTAGCCTATAAATATATGAGTGCATTTGCGCAAAAATAATGCATCAATAACAGACCGCCTTGCTATTATTATTATTATGATATAGGCTAGAATGCGTTTGTTGTAGATGTAATATACACAGGTAGTAGTAATTATGTGTGCGTGTTCTACACCTGTTTTAGAGCACAATAAATATGCAATGCCTTTGGGCAGATGAGATATAATCGTAAAACTTAAGTCGAAATCGCAGTTTCTTACATGCATAGCGAACCCAATGTCAGTGACGATTCCTAGCCTATGTTTGTTAGCTTGTGACCTCTAGGTGTCGTTGTTGTGTAACGTTTATCCAGTAATCACAACTGAACAGTTTTGGAAATGTAATGGTCAAAAGTTGTGTATGAGTGACTTGTTATCAAGTTGCTGTCTCTGTCTCTGTTATATTTATTAATATTTCTCTGATTATCTTTATCAGAATGAAGAAAGTCATATACATCTAGGAGGGTGAGTAAAGCTTGAGCTAATTTTCATTTGAAAGTGAACTAATCCCTTAAACTTCTGATGTTGTTTAGATAGTTTTCATGTTGTGATTGTTTGTTTTAGTTTAGTTTTTTCAGTGTTTCATAGTTTTAGTTTTTCCAGTACAGTTTGCATAAATTTTAGCAAGGCTTTTAGGTCATGTACAAAAGTATATATAGAGATTCAGATTCAGCCCTTTCAAAATCTGATTAATCCTGGTTAATTATTATACAAGCATTTAAATATTATAATATAGTTACCGGTCCTCAGATTTGATTGGCTGAACGCTGTTACAAAATACTGAAGAACGAATGCAGCCTTGTCATACACCTTTGCTAATATTTATATTATATTAATATATATTAATTATCATTCTTGTTACTTCGTTCTGGTCGAACGGTTGCTTCCATCCATTCATCAATGACTTACACACATAATCATTTTGGATTTTCTTCCATTCAAGTTACTCTGATGTTGTTGTTCTCACAGGAACATCAGGCTAATCNGATTTGCTCTAAGAAATAAAACTATAACATAAAATCTTTGATATGTCTATGCGTAGGCTGTGCGTAGCCGCGATTTAGCCCACCTATAGTCAATTCTGATTCATTGTAGAGAGGAAGTGCATGAGATGGTTGATATCCCATCATGTTCGCAATGTCAATGATATACAAGATGTAAGTGTCATTTCATGACATGGACTCTGTATTCACGATGTAGCTCTGAATTGGATATGTGCACCCTTGTCAAAGAAATCCTATTGGAATTTCAGTTTATCCTTTAGGATCTTATTGGATACTTAGAATCCTATTGGACATTCTGATATATTTTAATGGAATTTCACTTTGTCCTGTAGGATCTTATTGGATTCTCATAATCCCATTGAACCGCCTTCTGTATTCAATGTACGAAGAAAGTGTAAAACTCTTGCAGTTCACAAAGCTTATGCCCTACGCTTCCCTATTTAACTTACAGAAAAAGTGTAACTGACGTGACGCCAGTTTATACTTTTCATTACTTGAATACAGAAGGCGGTCTGGCGGAAGCTAGATATTTTACTTCACACCTTGTTAAATATGGATATTCTTTTTACACAAACGCATTTCTTCGCTTCAGAAGGCCTTTATTATCCCCGCGGAGCCGTGTTTATGATGGATGGAGGCAGTTTCTTCAGCTTTATACTCATTGGTCCCATTCACTGCCATTATGAAGCTCGGATGCGTCAGGATATTTATTAATATTTCTCTGATTATCTTTATCAGAATGAAGAAAGTCATATACACCTAGGATGGCTTGAGGGTGAGTAAAGCTTGAGCAAATTTTCATTTGAAAGTGAACTAATCCTTTAAGCTTCTGATGTTGTTTAGATAGTTTTCATGTTGTGATTGTTTGTTTTAGTTGAGTTTTTTCAGTGTTTCATAGTTTTAGTTTTTCCAGTACAGTTTGCATATGTTTTAGCAAGGCTTTTAGGTCATGTACAAAAGTATATATAGAGATTCAGATTCAGCCCTTTCAAAATCTATGATTAATCCTGGTAAATTATTATACAAGCATTTAAAAATTATAATATAATTACCGGTCCTCAGATTTGATTGGCTGAACGCTGTTACAAAATACTGAAGAACGAATGCAGCCTTGTCATACACCTTTGCTAATATTTATATTATATTAATATGTATTAATTATCATTCTTGTTACTTCGTTCTGGTCAAACGGTTGCTTCCATCCATTCATCAATGACTTACACACATAATCATTTTGGATTTTCTTCCATTCAAGTTACTCTGATGTTGTTGTTCTCACAGGAACATCAGGCTAATCTCTGCTGGTGTCCAGAATCAGGTGGTTTGTCTTCGTCTGGCATCTCAGCTGAGACCTTTCCACTATGGGTGACCCTACCAGTAGTTGTGAAGTACCAGTGGCATAGCTCTCTGCATCACTGACGCTCACAAGGCCTCACAGCATGTCAAGCTGCAAACCATGTGAGGGACTCTAACCTACCCTTAATAGCAACCGAATTTCAACCAACCTCGAGATGTCATTGTGGAGGTGGGGAAAGAAGAAGAGGTTTCGCTTCAGTGGTTGGGCCCAACTGCTGGTGAGGAACCGCTCATCTAGTTTACAACATGGCGCTTTCCTTCTTTAATCACTAATTTAGCCACTGCGTGTAACAACCTCAGGGAGCTCCTCATAAGATTTTGATGATGAGGACTGCCCACCAGTTGTACTCATTTCATAACCCCCCCTCCACATCTTGCTCCTCTAAGCTAGACTCCCCTGAAAGCAGGTTTATGTCCAGAGTGGAACAAATTGCAGAGCGAGCTTCCAGATCCATAACGGGACCCTCAGAGTCTGTAAAGAGAGGGAGAGAAAGGGCTGGGCTCTTCTCAGACTCCTCTAACAGCTCCATCTGAGAGCCCCACACTGTAATACACTGTAAACAAATTTATATCTATAAACTGTAAAACCTAACAGTCAAATTTACTAAATGAAACTATTTAATTTTACTAAAATATTACTGAAAGTTCATTGTACTTAATAGAAAAAAGGTATGTGAACTCAGTAACTAATTACAAGCACTGAAACCGAACGAGTTACAGCAGATAGTTCCCAGCTTGCTTTGCTTCCAACTGTTAAAGGAGAGTAAATGTTAAAATTAAGTGCTATATTATGTGTTTTTGCTCAAAATTAATATAGGGGGTGATGTGTTAGTGTTTAATGTTCTGTTATTTTGTAATTTAAAAGGGTTTCTGTTACTGTATGTCTGAGTTTTGGGGCATTATTACCATTGTGGGCAGTGGAAAGTGTTAAGCAAACGGCATATTGTGTAGTCACGATTATTTAATACTAAAGCCATTCATTGCATTTAAAAGATTATATATATAAATGGCTAAAGGCTTTGAGTGCACAGCTCAATAAACTAATTTAACTTGCTAATTCCACGTTGAGTGGCTGAAACATTTACATTTTCGACTTGTGAACTTAATATAAACGTAAATTGTCAAAACTCACCTTTAAATTTCATCGTCTTCAAGTTTAACAATTAAAATCCACCCTCTAAAGAGCTTTTATGCTGGTAAAGGGGCAAAACTAGTACAAACCCGATTCCAAAAAAGTTGGGACAAATTGTGAATAAAAAAGGAATGCAATAATTTACAAATCTCATAAACTTATTTTTTATTCACAATAGAATATAGATAACATATCAAATGTTGAAAGTGAGACATTTTGAAATGTCATGCCAAATATTGGCTCGTTTTGGATTTCATGAGAGCTACACATTCCAAAAAAGTTGGGAGAGGTAGCAATAAGAGGCCGGAAAAGTTAAATGTACATATAAGCAACAGCTGGAGGACCAATTTGGAACTTATTAGGTCAATTGGCAACATGATTGGGTATAAAAAGAGCCTCTCAGAGTGGCAGTGTCTCTCAGAAGTCAAGATGGGCAGAGGATCACCAATTCCCCCAATGCTGCAGCGAAAAATAGTGGAGCAATATCAGAAAGGAGTTTCTCAGAGAAAAATTGTAAAGAGTTTGAAGTTATCATCATCTACAGTGCATAATATCATCCAAAGATTCAGAGAATCTGGAACAATCTCTGTGCGTAAGGGTCAAGGCCGGAAAACCATACTGGATGCCCGTGATCTTCAGGCCCTTAGACGGCACTGCATCACATACAGGAATGCTAATGTAATGGAAATCACAACATGGGCTCAGGAATACTTCCAGAAAACATTGTCGGTGAACACAATCCACATTGCCATTCGCCGTTGCCGGCTAAAACTCTATAGGTCAAAAAAGAAGCCATATCTAAACATGATCCAGAAGCGCAGGCGTTTTCTCTGGGCCAAGGCTCATTTAAAATGGACTGTGGCAAAGTGGAAAACTGTTCTGTGGTCAGACAAATCAAAATTTGAAGTTCTTTTTGGAAAACTGGGACGCCATGTCATCCGGACTAAAGAGGACAAGGACCACCCAAGTTGTTATCAGCGCTCAGTTCAGAAGCCTGCATCTCTGATGGTATGGGGTTGCGTGAGTGCGTGTGGCATGGGCAGCTTACATATCTGGAAAGGCACCATCAATGCTGAAAGGTATATCCAAGTTCTAGAACAACATATGCTCCCATCCAGATGTCGTCTCTTTCAGGGAAGACCTTGCATTTTCCAACATGACATTGCCAGACCACATACTGCATCAATTGCAACATCATGGCTGCGTAGAAGGATCCGGGTACTGAAATGGCCAGCCTGCACTCCAGATCTTTCACCCATAGAAAACATTTGGCGCATCATAAAGAGGAAGATGCGACAAAGAAGACCTAAGACAGTTGAGCAACTAGAAGTCTGTATTAGACAAGAATGGGACAACATTCCTATTCCTAAACTTGAGCAACTTGTCTCCTCAGTCCCCAGACGTTTGCAGACTGTTATAAAAAGAAGAGGGGATGCCACACAGTGGTAAACATGGCCTTGTCCCAACTTTTTTGAGATGTGTTGATGCCATGAAATTTAAAATCAACTTATTTTTCCCTTAAAATGATACATTTTCTCAGTTTAAACATTTGATATGTCATCTATGTTCTATCTATCTAAATTTGAAACTTCCACATCATTGCATTCTGTTTTTATTCACAATTTGTACAGTGTCCCAACTTTTTTGGAATCGGGTTTGTAGTCTGCATCCCGCTGTGTTCTATTTGAAAATTCCATAACGGCTGCAGGACTTTGACCAATCTGAGTCTTCCTTCAAATTGTACCTTGAAAGGTACCAAATAGTATCATCAGAGGTCTTTCCTGTACCATTAAAGGTACAGTTATTGAAAAGGGACAAAACTGTTCTTCGAGGAACATTATTTGTACCATTGTGTACCCTTTTTTCTGAGATTGTGACGGGTACATGATCAAAGGCACACATACAGAGAAGCCTGTTACATTGGCTGTACCCTGATGTGCATGTGTAGCAAATGCTGAGGTGTCTCAGAGGCAGCAGTAATTGTGTTGTGTGCACAGATGGTGTAGCAGTGCAACTGAACAAATACACCTTAGCTGTTACTAGCACTGCCTGTACAAATTTGTCCTGTACGATAAGAGATTTCTGTTCAAATCCAAATTGCTCAGGTTGGCTTTGATCAATCACCCATGTATCTGAGGTGGATTTTACAGTAGTGTTGTTGTAATTTGTGTAGCTCTCGGACCAGTGAGGTTTTTGTCTGTCAAGGTTATCATGAGGAACAGACTGTTGAAAAGCAGGACACATAATGTTGTTTGGAAAGTGTTGACAGGAAGTTGTCATATTCTTTCCCCATTTATCATTGTATATATTTGAGCTAATTTTTGAATGTGCTTATCATTTCCCTTATCACAGATTATTCAATCAGACAGTCAAATAAAATTTTGCTATTGAAGCAACTCATTACTGAAGTCACTTAACAGACAAGAAGAACAGAGAATACAATGTTTAACGTGACATCATACAGACAGTAAAATAATAAAAGAGATTGAGATTGAGGTGGCAGCACCAGCCTTCCAGCAATGCAAAAATATGACAGAAATTGCAGCAAATAAAAAAGCTAAAGTTAAAATTAGTCATTAACAATTTGGAGAGACATCAGTCAGCTTTAAAGGGTTAGTTCACCCAAAAATGAAAATTCTGTCATTAATTACTCACCCTCATGTTGTTCCACACCCGTAAGCCCTTCGTTCATCTTCGGAACACAAATTAGGATATTTTTCATAAAATTCGATGGCTCAGTGAGGCCTGCATTGCCAGCAAGACAATTAACACTTTCAATGCCCAGAAAACTACTAAAGACGTATTTAAAACAGTTCATGTGACTACAGTGGTTCAACCTTAATGTTATAAAGCAACGAGAATACTTTTTGTGCGGCAAAAAAACAAAATAACGACTTTATTTAACAATATCTAGTGATGGGCGATTTCAAAACACTGCTTAATGAAGCTTCGAAGCTTTACGAATCTTTTGTTTGGAATCAGTGGTTCGGAGCGTGTATCAAACTGCCAGTCATGTGATTTCAGTAAACAAGGCTTCGTTACGTGATAAGTGTTTCGAAATTTCAATGGTTTACCACTGGGTGTCTTGACTTTGGCAGTTTGATACATTCTCCGAACCACTGATTCCAAACAAAAGATTTGTAAAGCTTCGAAGCTTCATGAAGCAGTGTTTTGAAATCGCCCATCACTAGATATTGTTAAATAAAGTCGTTATTTTGTTTTTGAAATCGCCCGTCAGTGTTTTGAAATCGCCCATCACTAGAAGTTGTTGAATAAAGTCGTTATTTTGTTTTTTTGGTGCACAAAAAGTATTGTTGCCGCTTCATAACATAACTTTCTGGGCATTGAAAGTGTTAATTGTCTTGCTGGAAATGCAGGCCTCACTGAGCCATGGGATTTCATGAAAAATATCTTAATTTGTGTTCCGAAGATGAACAAAGGTCTCACGGATGTGGAACGACATGAAGGTGAGTAATAAATGACATTATTTCCATTTTTGGGTGAACTAATCCTTTAAATCTTAAAACTGTAATAATAATAATAATTTCCACTGCAGTCTTTCAGAGTAAAGTCGATCTTTTTCTGCATGAACAGAATTCATCACCAGCCGAAATTGTTCAAGATTTTCTAATTCTAACTACAGCTCACAGTCAATTTGCCACATCTGATTTGTCAGAAAGGACTGGAGCGCTAGGTCAAACACTTTCAAATTGATCCTGCATTAATCCTGTATTAGCTAGTCTTCCTTTTCATACTATTCTGAGCCTGAGATGATGAAATTATGATATCCTTTTCTTATTTCAACACCTTATTCCAAAGGTCGGACTGACCCTGTGAGCTGATGGCAAGTTGAATTCATTCGTGGTCTATTACATGTCTGCTCATGCATACTATGAAACATCTTAAAGACCTGTGGATGTTTGCAGATTCAGACAGGCAGTTCGGAGGGTTGAAGGGTTTGATCCAGCATGGGCACAGTCCAAACTATGAGTTCTCACATCATTTCCCTTTGAAAACCCATACGTTTCTGAAGAGTTGAGTGGAGCACCAGGAAGGTGGTTGGGGCTGCAGCGGTGGGAGGAGCTTGGAGAGTTTGTTGGACTGAGCTGAATGGCTGTGGTGTCCTGTAGAGTAGGCTCGCTGGTCTCCATCTCAAACACGGCTCTGCCCATCCTCATCAACGGCAAGTGGTCCCGTCCGGCAGACGTGCGAGAAGTTTGTCTGATGGGTCGGCGACTGCAGATGCAACACGCTCCAAAAAATGAAAAGGCCACCAAGAGGAGGATGGGTCCGATGATGATGGGAGTGTTGTTTAAGGGGAGGAGTTTATTAAAGGCAAGAGCGCCCACCAGGGTGATGTTAATGCCCGCCAGCATGATGCAGAGCCCGCAAGCGCAGCAAAGAGCCGGGGACGGCAACCCCGGAGAGCGGAGCGCCCTCCTCTCATCTGACTTCTGTATTACAGGGCGGGCATCTTCATTAGAGAAAATCATCCTCTCTAAATGCTGTTGACCTTCTCGGCCACTGTAAAAAAGGGGAAATTATAGAGAGAGAAAACAGAGAAGAGTAATGAGTAATGTGCTGGTCCTCGAACATCCGCCTGCCTGTTTGTGTGTCATGTCAGCACCAGCTTTAGGCCGAGCCAATTCAATTAGTGCCATCAAGACCAGATGAGTCTGATGAGGAGAAAGCTTTGGCTGTGAGGAAATTACACTACCATATAACTTTATTACTTAGAATGTTGCATGACAACGCATAACAGTTATGTAAATGTTTTAATCGTATGTTATATCTGCATAATTTAGTAATCATGAACATCATAAATATTAGCCTATTTATTATATAATGTAGCCTATGTTATTCATTTTTCCACAATTACAATATCATAATTAACTAGCAAATTTCATTATCAAAGTAAACATTCTTTTAAATTATAGCATTGAACTGATAGATGATAGGTTCATTTTATTTTAATTTTGTAGTCCTATCTATCTATCATCTATATATCTATCTATCTGTCTGTCTGTTTAGACGTTCTAGCAGTGGCCTACTTTATATTCATTTAATCTAAAACGACGTATTAAGATATTCAACCAAAAAAAAAAAACATGTTTAAAGTCAACTGCGGTCGGCATTACTCTCGTTTATCTTGCATAGCCTATTGAAGATGAACGGTTCCCCGCTCTACAGGTAAAATGAGTCTGACTTTAAACTCACCAGAAGATGAGATTTAGAAGGGTTGCCCGGTGTTGTCCTCTATTTTAACGAATCTTCAGGAGTTTCAGGTAATGTCCTTTAGCTCTTCAACTTAAGCCGCAAGTGGAGCGCATCGTTTCGCTCTTGGAGGTTTGTGATGGAGCGACTAGGCTGAGCATTTCACAACCGAAGTCATTACACACATCACCGCACGGGGCGCGCTCGAGCACCATATGATTACTCCAACTCTAGAGACGATACATGAATTCTGTTATCCTTCTTCAACGCTTTCAGGTTTGGCTGAAACATTACATCTTACATGATGCATCATATCTGCTCAAACACGGCTAATAGAATACAAATTCACTTGGAAACAAGTGTTACAACTTGAGGTACTCGTGACACTCATTTCCAAGGACGTGCATTCTGTGCTCAGTCTCGTCCACATGGCTGGTGAGGAAAGAAAACGCTTTTCAGTGCTAAAAGCCTTGAGGAAACGTTTAAAGATAGTACACTCTTCTTTGTCGTCTGTGCTTTTCTTTGTTGGGATTATAAGCGTTCATTCAGGTAATTTACATTAGGTAAATTTTGCAAGGAATAATTAAAACCAGAATGTTCTCTGACCCTGTTATGAAATATAAAAATGGACAAATCCCATACAAGTACACACTTAAAATCCATCATCATACTTTTATACTTTCAAAATAGCCATGTTTGCAAAGTTGACAGCCAGGGTTCTCACACTTGAGCAATGAATTTTTCCATGACTCGGTTATTTGTGATTTCTGGATAAACAGTGATTTTTAAAAATCATTTCATGGAGACCACAGTGACTTGCTATATCCATCTAAAAACCATTTTAAACAGCATTTTGTTTCGCTGATGGACATCAGTCATCTTTTTTAATTATCATTGCACATTTAAAATGAACTAGAAATGGGGAAAAAGTGACTTGGTATGTATGGTAAAAGAAATGATGACCAGTTACAGGGTCTAATATACACTTTCCTTTATTCACAGCCTTAAATCTTCATGATTGCCAGCTTTTAGCAGTGTGCTTATAATAGTGACTATTATATAATAGTAATTTCTATCGTTATCCACACTAAAGTATGTTTAGCAGCCCACATAAAGGCAGTTAACATTACAGTGTTCAGTAAACTGTCTTAAATAAAGACTCAAGTTTTAGCCGTGTTTCAGTGCAAACTGCTTTATTTCTCAAAATTGGAAAACCAAATGAACACTTGTGACCTGTGATATGTCCCAGAGTTTTTAGGTTTTAAATGGCCATTCCATAGACACAATTTCTGAATTTAGACTAATATAGGCTACCGCATTGCACTGAGAACTGAGAACATAGCCATTAATATGAGGTAGCGCCCTCTGGTGTCATCCCTGGTAAAGGAAATGTTTCCCAACACATACTCATAAATGTACATACATGGATAACCACTAAATTCTTAGCATTTCATCTAAACTCAAGTAGCATTTTCAGCAACAAATGACAGGAAAAATAACTGTGCATGTTTTATAATTTGATAATACAAAAGGCAATTGAGAGGTCATTTAGTTATTTTGCAAATTAGGAGCTCTGCCCCCCTAAAGATGGCACAATTTCCACTGAACGCAAACTAAAAATATAAAACTTACTCCACCTAATAACTGAGTCGGCTGCAGAATGGGCTCACTGCCCTGATGCATAGAAAAATACTTCACATTTTAAACAAAATAATGTTCAACACTCTAAAACACACCAGAACCATGAAAAAATATACATTAAATGAAAAAATATAATCATCTGAAAAGACAAAAATACTGTGCAATATATACGGTTTGAGCTAATTGGTCAGATGTCTATAATACCTCATCTGCACCCTCATTCAAGCAGTATACCTCTCGATTGCATTTCCACATAAGACATCCGTAATGATACACTTCATAATGCAATTTTAAGATATGCTACTGTCAGGCAGCATGGCTTTACATAGCTCAAATAAACCAAAACATTATTCACTCAACAATAACAATAAACACTAGACTTTTGTTAAAACAAAATAAACAAGAAATAGAAAATAATAGTAAAAAGTGACAGAGGAAGAGGTCCAGTGCTTTACAGTAACTAAGTGGATTTTAAAAATGTTAAAACTCATGCTAATGTAATTAAAAAGCCTCACTGATGTCGTTACATCAAAATTAAAACCGAGCCGAGCACCCCTTTTATATCTGACTATAAAGCACCACCAGCCATAAATATTTGGTAATAAATATTTAAAAAAAAAGTTTCTGATGCCTAAAACACCTAAAACTCACATTACACGGAAAGAAAGACTGGTTTGTATACATAAGGTTAGTCTGTGCTAAAAGTTGATAGCACTGCATACATGTGTTTGTCAGGGTTAGAGTGCTTTACGGTTTGTTCAAGAACCCATTCCGTTTGCCAGAGAACGTATGTGTACTGTATGAAGGGATATAACGCACTATATGGGGTGTACGTGCATCACTGGAGCACCTGTGGAGTGGGTAGGCATCAAGTGTTGGTGCGTAGTGCTTGAGACTGTGCTCGGCGACGGGCTAATCTGGAGTTAGAGGGAGGAGAGAGCCTCATGGAGCAGACGACGGCACCGAAGTCCTCCTGCTCTTCCTCCTGCTGAGATAGTTGTCGATTGAATGCAATGGCTTCAGCTGCGAACTGTGTCAGGTCTTTAGTGCTGCAGTTTCTGTGGATTCAACCAGAGTGACGGTTAGAAACATTACAGAAACTGAAAAATATGCTTCATACGGAATCAAATCAAATACCTTTGTAGAACACGAGGAGTTGAAAGAACTCTTTCAGGTGCATTCTGTAAAATAAAATACATATAATAATATATATTTTGTATATTGTTACATCTTATATAATATAATCAGGGCTGGGTAGTAACTGATTACATGTAATCTGGATTACGTAATCAGATTCCAGAAATCAAGTACTTGTAATTAGAGTAAACTACTTTTTAAAATACTCAATCAGACTACAGTTACTTTTTATGGATTACATGATTACATATTATTTACACAATGGCAGTAAGTTGTTCACAATTCTTCATTTTTTTTAACATTTAAATTTGTTTTCATCATAAACCTGCCGCTTATATACGTTTGTGCTTCTTCGAGTTTTTCCGGCGGTGAGGGGGAAATATAGATGAATATATATGAAATATATATATGATATAATAATATAATAATAATATATGAAATATAGATAAAATATTTGATGTATTGGAATATATTTTAAAATGTAATTTATTCCTGTGATGGCAAAGCTGAATTTTCAGCATCATCACTCCAGTCTTCAGTATCACATGATCTTTCTGAAATCATTTTAATCTGAGGATCAGGTGCTCAAAAAACATTTCTTATTATCAATGTTGAAAACAGTTGCGCAGCTTAATATTTTTGTGAAAACTGCTACGAAAGTTCAAATGTTCAAAAGAACAGCATTTATTTTAAATAGAAATATTTTATTAGAATGTACAAGCCTTTACTAACAAAAGTTACTTACTAACTTTTGATAAATTTAATGTGGCCTTTCAGAATAAAAGTATTAATTTCTTTCAAAAAACACTACTATTTATTTAATAGGTTACAATACAAAAAGTAAAATTATCGTCTACAACACTTGACGATACTTTTGACTTAATCGTTAGAGAGTCGGACTTGTAACCTGAAGGTTGTGGGTTCGAGTCTCAGTACCAGCAGGAAATGTAGGTGGGGAAGTGAATGAACAGCGCTCTCTTCCCTTCTCTTTACCCACAACTGAGGTGCCCTTGAGCAGGACACCTAACCCTCAATCACTCCCCAGGCGCCACAGCAAAATTGGCTGTCCACTGCTCCGGGTGTGTGTTTAATTGTGTGCACTTGGATGGGTGAAATGCAGAGCAAAAATTCAGAATATTGGACACCATACTTGGCCACACGTCACTTTCACTTTAATTATCAGAAATTCCTTATTGTTCATCCCTATTTAAGTTGAAATCAAAAGGCTTCAAGAAAAATGAAGAGCACAGAAGACTCACCCCCTGCACCCAGGGATGCTTCAGGACCTGGGCAGCACTCAGCCGTAGAGTGGCATCTCGCACCAGCAGCCGCGAGATCAGATCTTTGGCATCGGCTGAGATCTGAGCCCAAACTCCATCCCTAAATTCATATTTCCCCTCCTGAATCCTCTCAAAAAGGTTGTTCTGAATGGGAGAGGACAACACTTCTAAGGCCTCTACATGGATAAAGTGAATTCTGTAAATATTCAAATTAGCATGTGCCTTACCTGGCAGGCACGACACGTCTCTCCTCGTTCCCAGCCGCAGTTGGTGCCGCAGTGGCCAGTGAAGGGGGGACTCCCACTAAGCAGGATGTATAGAATGACCCCAAGGCTCCAGAGGTCACAGCGCTTATCATAGAAAGAAGCCTCATCCGTAAAGACCTCAACCACCTCGGGAGCCATGTACTCTGCTGAGCCACACTAAAGTAGAGAACGGACCTCTCAAATAGTGATACTCAACACTAGAACACTACATAACACAGTTCTAGGGTGCTTAAAGTATTGAGGACAAATCTGAGGTTGTGTTTACTGGTGTGGTGAGCTCAGGGGTAGTTATTGGGGTACAGGCACTGTTCAGCTTTACTCCACTCCCAAGGTCAAAATCACAGATCTTCACAGGAGAAACCTGAATGAAAGTAAGACACTCATTAAGACAGGCTAGATTTTAAACATGCATATGCTACCGTTCAAAAGTTTGGGGTCAGTGAGATTTTTAAAAAAGAAATTAATACATTTATTTAGCAGGGACACATTAAATAGATCAAAAGTGACAGTAAAGACATTTATAATGTTACAAAAGTTAAATGTTCATTCATCAAATTCTGTAAAAAATGTACACAACTGTTTTCAACATTGATAAAAATAAGAAGAAATATTTCTTGACCACCAAATCAGCATATTGGAATGATTTCTAATTTGGAATGATCATGTGATATTGAAGACTGGAGTAATGATGCTGAAAATGTAGCTAAGGAACTAAGGAAAATCCCAAATTCAGTATCTCAGAAAATTAGAATATTGTGAAAAGGTTCAATATTGAAGACACCTGGTGCTACACTCTAATCAGCTAATTAACTCAACACACCTGCAAAGGCCTTTAAATGGTCTCTCAGTCTAGTTCTGTAGGCTACACAATCATGGGGAAGAATGCTGACTTGACAGTTGTCCAAAAGACAACCATTGACACCTTGCACAAGGAGGGCAAGACACAAAAGGTCATTGCAAAAGAGGCTGGCTGTTCACAGAGCTCTGTGTCCAATCACATTAAGAGGCGAAGGGAAGGAAAAGATGTGGTAGAAAAAAAGTGTACAAGCAATAGGGATAACCGCACCCTGGAGAGGATTGTGAAACAAAACCCATTCAAAAATGTGGGGGAGATTCACAAAGACTGGACTGCAGCTGGAGTCAGTACTTTAAGAACCACTACGCACAGACGTATGCAAGACATGGGTTTCAGCTGTCGCATTCCTTGTGTCAAGCCACTCTTGAACAACAGACAGCGTCAGAAG
>RJVU01035287.1:1232668-1250105 GCA_003731715.1 Anabarilius grahami
TGGGATAGTGCATAGTGCATTGTACAATAGTGCATTGTACTATGCACTATCCTCCTTTTTATACCATAGCTGAAAATGGCCAGTTATGAACTCCCCATATCTTGTAAAAGCCATTTTAATACCCTCCATCTCACTTCCCAATATTCCAGCCCAAATCATCACCCGCCAGCTCCTTGCTGACGTCGCAGTCTTGTTGGAACGTGGTGGCCATTCACCAACCATCCAGAAATCCATCCATTTAGACCATCCATTGCAGTACGGCATTCTTCAGTGAATAAAATTATTTAAAAATGAGTCTTCATGTATTTCTACACCCACTGTAAATGTTTCTCATTGTGAGGTTTGGTTAATGGTGGCTGAAATGCATCTTTACGCACAACTGCCAGCCTGCATGGAGAGCTTCTTGAGACTCCAGAGACACCAGAAGCTTCAAATACCTGTTTTCTGCTCAACACTGGCTTTTTTTATAGCTGCCCTTTTAAAACAATTCATTTTTTTGACAGGAACTTTCATTAAGAAGCCTTTCTCTGACCGAGTTCTCCTGTGCTCTAAATCACTCACAAATCTTATGATAATTCGATAATCTCCATTCAGTTTCACACAATATTAGTTGTTTTCATGCCTTTTGCACAACATTGCACCATTTCATGCTTTTCATCTTCAGAAAGATCTTTCTTTCTCCCCATATTGCATGAGAACTGTGACTTGCTTAATAATGTGGAACAAGTAGGGTTTCCATAGATCTGGCAAATTATTTGGTCTGAGATTGATACCAGTTATCTAAAAAGACATGGATAAATAAACAAACAAACATTTTCTTAGAAAAACTAAAATCTGAATGTTTATTGTACTGAAATCTTACTGATATGTCACTTGCATAATAATTTGGAATGCAGTGTATATATACACACACAAATAGAAAATTTGATTTCACAATATTACAGTTTTTACTGTATTTTTGATCAAAAATGGAGACTTGGTGAACCATGACTTGGTTTTGCAGACTAGTCTCTGTAAGACAAATATTATTTTCCTATGTGTATTCAATAAATGCTACTGCTTATACATGATTAATTTTGTTAATTTTGCATGAGGTACAGATATTTCCTTGCATAAATTTTTAAACATGAAAGATACACATATACTGTATGTCAAAACAGTGTATCTAAATCAATATTTTTAATGTATGTATTGAAAACAGACTCTCTACTTGAGAGGACAAAGTAATTGTTTCTAGAATGTTATTTATTGCTTATTAAGAATGTAAGGGGACGAACTGAAGGTTTCAAGCTGGTCGCTGCCCAATGGAGGTCATGGGGATTTTGACTGATAAGCATGGAGATGTTTATCTGAGGCCCTCAAATGCAAGGCCTTAGATAACTAGTGCGCAAAGGCTCCCTCTTTCCATCCCACTCTTGGTAGAAGACTCATATATATTGTTCATTTACTCGCTCTTCTGTTTCCTTTTCATGTTTCAAGTTTAATCTGCAAATGCTGGGAGAACTTGTGTATAATGCTTCTTTCTATAGTCAAGGTCAGTAGGCCTGGGGAGAGTCTAGGGAGTCAGATAAAATGTTTCCAATTAAAAATTATTTATGTAGGATGATGAGGAAGACCAATTTGGATGAAGATAAACCAGAAAGTGTACATGACAAAGGAAGTAGGAGGCCTTATGATAATATGTTCATTTGTTTATCCAATCAACTTTGAAAGTCTTTGTTCAATGATAAATTAATATGTGTGATTTTACTGAATAAATACTCTGTTTTGCTAAGAGCTCATTTTTCTAGATCTCTGAAGTATGTTTCAGTTGTAAGAGAGACTTCACCCTGGATTGCGATTTCAGATAAATACATTTTATTAGATTTTTGCCATGGAGAGGCCCGACTTTAATTTTACTGGTGAATTTCCACCACATCTCTCAGGATTCTCCAAACCCCGACCCTTCTGTAGCCCTGCAGACTACACAAGAGGGCTTGTCACACCTCACTTAACCCCAGGTTATCGTTTTTCTAAACCTCGCTTTTAACCCCAGGTAAAGAAACGTTCGCGTTTTTTGTTTTGTTTTTTGTATTGATGTTTTATTCAGGTCCTTGTCCGGCCGGGAAAGTAAAATTCTCTTTCACTTTCTCCTTCAAAAAATCCACTTATCCCAGACTAATTGAAAAGCATTAGTGCCGAGCCCTGACATCTTAAACCAGTGTTAAATCCTGATTTATAATCGAGATGTTGTCTGACAAAATCACAATACACA
This sequence comes from Anabarilius grahami, assembly GCA_003731715.1. Lineage (NCBI taxonomy): Eukaryota > Metazoa > Chordata > Actinopteri > Cypriniformes > Xenocyprididae > Anabarilius > Anabarilius grahami. Next base: position 1,234,923 of record RJVU01035287.1, read on the forward strand.
TAAGATAAAGACAGTTGCTGTGATTTTGGCTAATGTTATATGTACACGTAAAATGATCACTTAGGTTAGAAGCAATCGTATCTATTTTATTTGTTCTCTGGCAGAGCACACATCCTCATCTGAATGCGCTACTCCTCACAGCCACTGAACAGCAGACGCAGAGAGAGGTACACCTGCGGCAGCGGGAGGGAAGCAAGATCTCGCGCTCGTGCGGCAGTGGGTCTCGGAAGCTAGATCAGGTTAACAAGTATATTTGTCACAACACGCTTTCTTGGAAAAAAGTCACAAAAGGGATCTGAAAAGTCGCTAAGCTGGCAACACTGATGCAGCCTTCCGCAGGTCCCAGCCCGCTGCTGTCCAAAATGGAGTTACAACAATTTTGCACCGTCCGGAAGCAATTACCAAACTGGTTCCGTGTGTGTATCACACAATTTACATATTTTACGACAGCAAATCAAAGTTATAAATTATGAAGGCTATATTCAATATAAACTGGTAGTATTATTTGTCTTCAAAACTATCTAAAAAAACATTAATGCCTGTAGGAATAAAATTGAATGCTTTTTAATGTAATTTAAGGCCTTAATTTTCGCAAAATTCATTTAATGACTTTTATGCTTTTTAATGCCCCGCGGATACCCTGTATAAACAGGTTGAGTACAGCATTTGTCCAATCAATGACGCTGACACCGCAAATAAGGATGTTAAAGGGTTAGTTCACCCACAAATGAAAATAATGTCATTTATTACTCACCCTCATGCGTTCCACATCCGTAAGACCTTCGTTCATCTTCGGAACACAAATTAAGATATTTTTGTTGAAATCCGATGGCTCAGTCAGTGAGGCCTGCATAGCCAGCAATGACATTTCCTCTCTCAAGATCCATTAATGTGCTAAAAACAAATTTAAATCAGTTCATGTGAGTACAGTGGTTCAATATTAATATTATAAAGCGATGAGAATATTTTTGGTGCGCCAAAAAACAAAATAACGACTTATATAGTGATGGCCGATTTCAATACACTGCTTCATGAAGCTTTGGAGCGTTATGAATCTTTTGTGTTGAATCAGCGGCTCGGAGCGTGATTTCAGCAGTTTGGCGGTTTGACACGCAATCTGAATCATGATTTGACACGTGATCTGAATCATGATTCGACACGCTGATTTACAACGTTCCAAAAATATTCTTGTCGCTTTATAATATTAATATTGAACCACTGTACTCACATGAACTGATTTAAATATGTTTTTAGTACATTAATGGATCTTGAGAGAGGAAGTGTCATTGCTAGCTATACAGTGCTCACTGAGCCATCGGATTTCAACAAGAATATCTTAATTTGTGTTCCGAAGATGAACGAAGGTTGTGGAATGACATTAGGGTGAGTAATTAATGACATTATTTTCATTTTTGGGTGAACTAACCCTTTAACCCAGGGTTTAGGAATGTATAGTGTGAAACGTCATCTTATGACAACCCAGAATTAATTGTGCTCTGGGAAAATTACGAGCAGTGTGAAAAGTGAAGCAAGATAACCCAGGATTCCATTTACCCAGGGTTTAGAATGACCCAGGGATATTTAGTTCAATTGTGAAAAGCACTAAAGTGATACCAAAGACAAAATGGATGCATTACCTTATCAGTATATTCACACAGGATATTTTCAGGCTTAAGGTCCCGGTGAGCGATTCCTGTGGAAAAACAGAAACAAGTCTAAAGTAAACAGATTTGCACAAGTCATGGTCAGTGGGCCGCAGAGTAAATCTACAGTATTTACCTTTGTTGTGCAGAAAGTCCAGTGCATGTGCTATATCCCTGACTACATGACTAGCCTCTCTCTCATCAAAGTATTTTCGTCTCTGGATGTGTGTTAAAATGGAACCTGAGAGGAAAAGAGAAAAATAATCAGAAATAAACTAACTGAGAATGAGACCGCATTTGTATTTCACTACTATACAACTGTACCTCCACGTAACTTCTCAAACACCAGATAAAAACAGCTGTCATCTTCAAAAAACTGAATGAGCTCCAGAATGTTCCTGTAAAGAACACACAATGATTGCAGTTGTACAATTATGTATAATACTAACTACAATCAGTTACAGTACTTTCTGGAATAATTTTTAATAAGTATAATGACTATCCACTTGTTAGTCTGACGTCACACACCACTGTTTCCGGGTACAAACGCGTCACATTCCAAAAGCTAATATACACTAACGTACTATGCTAATGTACTATGGGAAAAACATCATGATCCTATCCTTTACCTCTATAGACTTTATTCACAGCAGTGCCATGTTTGATTTTTAACGAGAATGAAAGCGAGGCTGTGAGGGATAGATATGGTTATTTAATGTCATTCTGCTGATGAAACACTGCAAGAAATCTTTCCAAGAAATGTCAGGAGACAACAAAACTCAAGACAACAAGAGCTGTGGCAAATTATAAGTGATCTAGGAGCTCACGTTCACCGGTAAAATGATGATCGCTCAAATCCCGCTTCAACATTAAATTTCTCTTTACTATACGTCTTTCTGTTTGTAATGAATTTCTTGAATAAATGTTTCACTTACAGTAGGCCTATACATAACATTTATGATATTTGGGCAGTCGTGGCCTAATGGATAGAGAGTCGGACTTGTAACCCAAAAGTCTTGGGTTCGAGTCTCATGTCCGGCAGGGATTGTCGGTGAGGGGAGTGAATGTCCAGCGCTCTCCCCACCCTCAATACCACGACTGAGGTGAGACCCTTGAGCAAGGCACCGTCTGTTCATTAAAAGTAGGCTATAGCGCTGCAAATTTTAATCTTCTTTTTATCCATAAGCAAAAAAACGAAAAAGAACTTTGCTGTTAGTATATGACATGACACATGACGGCCAAGTATGGTAACCCATACTCGGAATATGTCCTCTGCATTTAACCCATCCATACACATTAGGAGCAGCGAGTAGTGAATACACACACTGCAAACTGTGGACACACACACAGGGAGCAGTGGGCAGCCATTTTGCTGTGGCGCCCGGGGATCATTTCATTTAGGTGCCTTGCTCAAGGGCATTTCCTTCCGGTATTGAGAATCAAACCCACAACCTTCGGGTTACCATTAACTCAGTTTCTCCATACTCCCTTTCAATTTCATCTCCTTCTTCGTTTCTAACTTTGATGTTTACTGTGCATTTAGGCTATGTATAAGGTTCACAACTTCTTTAAAACAGTATTTGAACTCCATAACCTTAGACCTATTGCTTATTTCACATATTCTTGAACCAGGATATCACAAAGAGCATTCTGGGTTGAACATGCGGCCCTGAGCAGCCTGAGAGAGTGGAGCAGAATCTTCAGAAAGGAAGAAATATTACCGCTCCGCTCACATGAAACGAAGTGGAGGTTTGGACATGGAGACAGTATTCGATATGTCACGACTTAAGCGGATAGTGGAATATAATCTTACTTATTTCCTTGACATTGGTAAAGCGTCTCCACCTCTCTGAAAACTCGGCTGCGGCTGTGACCAGCGTTCTTCTCGATTATCTGAGAAACATAACCATGCATTACACACAAGGTTTAATATGTTTGTCTGGAAAAGAACTAATGCAATTTTATCGAAAAAAAATCATGAAAAAAATCCTCTCACCTTCACAGCATACTCATTCCCGTTCTGTAAACTCACACAGCCCTGGACTTTAGCATAGGCGCCCTGACCCAGCAGCTCATCCGTCAGCATGTACAGATCTACAACACACACACTTCTGAGTTGACTCACACCTTACCAAATCGGGAAATGTAGTCAGGAAATGCAATCAAACATCCTGAAGATGATGATGCATGATAACTATCTACACATATTGAATAATGCTGAGAATAAACCCAATAAAGACCAGAAGCACATTATGAGGAGTAATAAGAGTTTTTTGTAATGTCCTAATATTGTAATGATGATATAGTACCACTAAATTTGCCTGTGAAACTGTCCGCAGCCCGAGTTCTGCGTTTCTTCTTCCGCTGTGTAACAGCATCATTGATGTTGATTGGCTGACTGCTCTCCATTCCTAATCCCAAAGTAAAAAACACAAAACCACAGATGTTAGTTACATCACAGATTTTTGGTATTCTGTTAGAATTTTGTTTTTAAAATGATTTTAAGATTTGAAAGATGTGTTTTTAAATGTTTAGCCTGAAGCAGCTGTACCTGCGGTGGTTTGGGAGGCACTGTTGGGGGCATGAGAAAGCGGGCAACAGCTCTCCACCTGGCCAGATGCCAAAGTGCTACTGGTTATCTGAGAGAAAGAAAGAGAAATTTACACTCAAAACAAAGTGATACTAGACAACAGCAATGTTCCAGTGCTTCTAGAGACTTATAAAGTGCAAACAGTGAGGTTCCGGAAGTAAAAATCCCATTAATTTTCTCCATAGTGGAATTAATTTTGAGCAATAACTTACAAACCATTAACCACAGACATACTGTGAGCTAAGAGGTGGTTACTTAATGGTATATGCTTTTGATGAAGCCATTAGTCTGCATTATTTCAACTTCCCCATGATTCTGCAAATAAATCTCCACCAATCAGAGAATTGCAAAAATCAAATCCATGCCAAACCGAAACAAGCAAATCCATGCCAAGTTGCCAACCAAAACAAATGCCAAAAGAACTCTTTAGCGCCTATACAATCCCTACGATTGACATAATTGAGTCAGTCTCCCTACACTATCAAACTGCTTAAAACATTAGTTCACCCAAAAATGAAAACTCACCATCATTGACTACTTACCCTCATGTCGTTCCAAACCTGTAAAGCCGCATTTATACACACACAGGAACTAGGAAATTTGGGGTGGTACTCGGTGTGTTTCGACCGCAGGAACCAGGGTGTAAATGAAGTTTCGGGTAAAAAAATTCCCCCTCTGAAAGTACCTTCTCACTTTTTCAAAGTTCCGGAACTTTCAGGGGTGGGAATTGTGCGCTGAACATGCTGATTGGTTGAGTTTACGCAGCATTTTGATTGGTTGACTTCACGCAGCATTTTATTCCATCGTTTTTTTTTAAGTCTGTTGCGGTGCGTGCAGTAAGAGTTGTTTTCTATTCGAATCAACAATGGAGATTAAAAAAATACGACCGATGGACTGACGATGAGGTTCAGGCTTTATAAAGCTTATATGCGGAAGACGAAATCCAGCGGTAACTAGAAAGTCGCACGCAGTATTAGGTACTTTAGACCGTTGTGGAAACGTAGCTAGCAATAGGTCTGGGGAGAAACAAGTTCCTGGGACAAATAGTTTCGGATAGTTTCGGTGGAAACTTGGCTTAAGACTTGCGTTTATCTTCGGAACACAAATGAAGATCTTTTTGATGAAACCTGAGAGCTTTCTGTCCTTCCATTGACAGCTACGCGACTGACAATTTGATGCTTCCTAAAGTTCATAAAAGAGATCGTAAAACGAATCCATATGAATTCAGCAGTTTTATCTAAATTTTCTGAAGAGACTCGATCACTTTATATGATGAACATATTAAATTTAGGCTTTTATTCACATATAAACATTGATCAGCGAACATAAACAGAAGCTCAATCGTACTTGCTTGATGCGCGAGAACAAACCTCTTGTGGAAGATGAAACGTGTTGCGTAACACACGAGAATAAACCTCATTTGTTCTCGCACGTGTCAAGCAAACATGCTTAAGCTTCCTTTTACCACAGCTGATATGTGAGTTTATGAATGTTTATATGTGAATAAAAGCATACATTTAATCTGTTCATCATATAAAGCAATCGTGTCTCTTCAGAAAATTTAGACTAAACCACTCAATTCATATGGATTAGTTTTAAGATCTCTTTATGAACTTTTTGAAGCATCAAGGTTTCAGTTGCAAAATACAGTATATGGAGGGACAGAAAGCTGTCAATTTCATTAAAAAGATCTTTGTGATCCGAAGATGAACGAAAGTCTTACGGGTTTGGAACGACATGAGGGTAAGTAATTAATGACAGAATTTTCATGTTTGGTGGAACTATACCTTTAAATATTTGCATGCATAATATGCATTTTGCAATAAACATAAAATATACTGATTTTAATTTAATAATGTAGTTTCGTTTGCAATGCTTCATGGGACTGTGGTTCTGTAGACTGCAGTTCTGCTGTATAAGCTGATTTTGATCAAATAAAACACTGCAATATTTTAAAAGAAAAAGAAAAAAAAATAGAATTGTTCATTTTGATTTCATGGTGACTTCACTATCATGTCCTATTAACGTGAACTTCTGTCATAGAAAGAGGAAGTGAACACAAGCTGTAAAACTTGCGGTGTGCACTTATCAGATCTCACTCTGAACGAGCCTCGCATGACTAATGTGTTTCAAAAAGTCTCCCCATATCCACCACGAAATACAAGCGCTGCTTTACTTTCCCACAGTATGAGACTCACAAACCAGTCAAAAAGCTCGTTTTAAGGTAAGTAGCGATACTTGCCAGTACCTGACAGGAGCAGTGGAGCGCCTGAAGGTCCGCGAGCTGAAAGAAAAAACAGACACGATCATTCCAGAAGCTGAGCGAGACGGAGCCGTGACAGCTCTCGCGCCGCAGGGAAATCTCGTGACGCCAGCTGTGGTTGAGGTTGAGTGAAATCATGTCAAAGATATTTAACGACGCGTTTCCTTATTGAGCAGATATATATATATATATTAGTGTCGTGACATGTTTGGTTAAGTTATCATCAGGCTGCTAAGGGGAAAATCCAGAACACTTTAATAGGATATATTACTCGTATTACATAAATACAGAGAAATAATGAGAATGAAGAAGGATTCATTTATATGGCGTAATGCATGTACGAAATTAATATGTAATACATCATTGTATATCGCCATTCTTTAATAAATAACGTTGGTTGGGGGTAATAGGCGGGAATACTGGTTAGCGTAGCAGCGGGCTGGAAAAATTTACATATTTAAAGAAACAGCTGCACGTCGATACTGATTGACAGTTCATTCAAAAATTCTAACGAACCTTATAAGACTTTCTTCCGTAATTAAATTTTTTTAGGCAGAACGATAACATTAATCATCATTCACTTTCATTGTTTGGAAAAGAGATGCAATGAAAGTGAATGGAGTCTGAGGTTATCAGTCCTTTTATGCTCCACGGTTTGAGTGAACATAACGGTGAATAATGACAGAATTCGTTTTTTTATGAACTAACCTTATCCCTTTAAGAGGAATGTGAATTGTAAAAAATGAGTGTCGAAGACAAGCAACAAGTGTCAGAGAACTAAAATAGTGTCACAATGTCAGCAGAATTGTGATAGTGCTAAGTTAACCAAAGAGATGTGTTTGAGTAACTGAAAATCTTAGTTTTTAATAACATGAAACATATGACTGATAACTCGCGCTTTCAGAATTGAGTACAATCGTTTGTTTTTGCGACCTGGCGCGAATCGAGCGACCCAATCGATAAAGCCACTTTATCACATGGCACAGATGTAGACATCAGCGAGCTAGACTTTAGATCTACTTGTAAAATAACAATTATATACATATATACATTATGCATAATAAAAAAAAAGACTCAAACCTGAAAATTGCGGTCTAGTTGTGTTGTGAGTGCCTCCGCGGCCAGGGCCATCCTCCGCTAAACAGCAGCAGAGAGGAGGAGGAGGAGGAGGAGGACAAGGGAGAAACCACAACAGCACCACCACCCCCAAACTGCCCTCCTACTGATGGTCACTGCGTTGCATTTGCGAATCACACTATGGTGACGGGTTGGGTTATGAATATTAATCAGGTCAACGTTACGTGACTGGACGAACAAGGGAGATTACGAGATAACGCAAGCATGACCTAATGAATATTCATACGCGAAGACGTTGCTGCCACCAGAGGGCTGCCACGAATATGATTCATAGATTTATGCTGCGTCCCAATTCGCCTACTTATACTACGTCCTAAAAGTATGTACTGTTTTTGTAAAGAAAAAGTACATACTTTTGAGTGTGTAGCAGAAGAGTATGCAAGCTTTGGGACATACTACCTTGACATAATTGCGTCTTTAACGGACGTTCTGTCGCTTAGTTACGCAACCTGTAACTGTTTAAACTGCCCTGTCAATCATCTTGTCACAGTTAAAATCCTCCACATTCAATTAAATTTAATTTCCTACCGTTTCGGAGAGAAATGTAGTAGTCGCACGTTGATCTGCCAGTCATGGGTCTTTAATGCAGAGAACTCTCCTCATCTTTGCATAATGATGCATTTAAAAGTTAATGACCAAACGCATCGTTATAAAAGTTCACAATGCTGTTGCAGATGAAATATAATGTGGATAACATTTAATAAATATCTTTTCGTCAGGTTATACTGATTATGAATCATTCAAGCCCCTTTATCTTAACCGCTCTGCTTAACCGTCGGTCTCGCACATCTGTCATGTTTGTAGTTTTTTAACACTTTTTACTCGTATTTGTAGTTCTAATCGAATCCTCGTCCACAGCGCAATGTGTTATGGGCAATATTAGCCGTTAGAAGTGTGCACGGATCTGCACTTCGAATTCTAACCGGAAAAAGTAGACCATCCGGGTATCTTTGGAATACTCATTTCAACATACTACGATTTGGGACATACTAATTCTTTTTTCGAATACTATTTAGGAATGGATAGTATGCGAATTGGGACGCAGCGTTAGTATTTCTCACTGGAGAAATACCAATTTCACTTATTGACTGGCGTTAGGCGATTTTAAGGGAGTAATACAGGACACGATTAGACTCATACAGTGAATAACTCTTTTAATGTTAATGCTGACTACCTTGTCCGCGGTAGAGTCCCTAAAGGAGTTATGCAGTGTTGATTTATTAGTGTTAATCGGAATTCTATTTCTCTGCCGTGAAAGTTTCCCATTTGTGCTTTTGTCAGCCGTTCAATTCCTTTTTACAGTTTTAATTTAGTATATAGGCCTAATTCGGTTTTTAATCCTAATCCTGCATAATTCAGGGTTGTCAAAGGCTTATCATTAGAAACCTGCATATATCAGTAGCCGAACCTGAAAAATACACGGAAATTATGATTATCTTATTATTAATTCCTAACATTTGTTACAGGTCAACTGAATATACATTTTTCTAGTTGTGCTCAGCTGTAAAAAATACTTTACCAGAGCTTTTTATTGCTTGCAAGCAATAGTGAATTGTTCTTTTTGAATCGGTTCTTTTTTATGAATCAGTCAAACCGAGCCTAAATGGTCTGAATGATTCAGCGCAATTGTTCTTTAATTGGTTTGATTTAATTTAAGAATTTCACATAGACAGCCACTAATAGGCTATGGTATAGCCCGGTATTTTCATTATATAAATCTACACTAAAAAAAAAGAAAGAAAATGGTGCTATATATAGTACTAAAAGTGGTTCTTTGGCTCGTAATCATAGGGGAACCACTTTAAGTGCTGTATAGCACCAAATCTTGGTGCTTCAGTGGTTCTTCAGAGGTTCTTCACTGGTTCTTTGGGATGACTGAGGTGCTATAGCACCACTACCATATACAGATTCTGTTAAGCCTCTGTATGGTTCTTCAGCGGTTCTTCAGTGGTTCTTTGGGGTGTTTAAGGTGTAGCACCACTGCTGTACAAAGAACCTGTTAAGCCCCTTTAAAGATTCTTTACGAGCCAAAGAACCACTGTTGGTGCTGTTTAGCACCATTTTCGTTGAAGAAATAAAATGTGATATGGCACCTCTTAAGGGTTCTACATAGCACCATTTGCTGTAGAGCACCTTTAAAGATAAGGTGCTATAACCAAAAGTGGTTCCCCTATGATTACGAGCCAAGAACCACTTTTAGTGCTATAGCACTTTTTTTTCCTTTTTTTTTTAGAGTGATTTGTATGGATATTGTAATAATGAGTTGCAGTATAGGCACTAAGGAAGGCTAAGTATAACGAATGTCTGAAAGTGATGTCATGAGAAACTTCTGGTTTGTAATTTCCCATCCAGTTTTTAAAAAATGAAAAAGAAGAGAGTCATTTAAAATGTTTGTATTTTAAACTTGCATGCAAAAATACAATAGCAAAAACAGCACATCAAAATGTCCTGAAATAAGAACAATACTGTGGAGTACTATTCATCATCATTCACCAGCTATGATAATAGTTTCATACTGCACATGCCCTGGTTAAATAAAAATACTAGCAAAGGCTTCCGCCCCTGCACTGGCACAGACTCGACAGAGCAAGAATGTAACATCTCAAACTTAGCAGAAGTTTTAGACATGCCATTTCAAGACAAGTTTCCCTCAGGGACAAATATTTTTAAAGTATCGTTGAAGTCACATTCTGAAATGCTCAAAAATATATGCAAAATACTAAGCAATCTGACATATATAATTTAAACATTTACTTTCTCTAGAACATACTGAATTTCTGGACCCATAGTATTTCTGAAATATTGAAGCAAAGTTGTATTGCAGTTTAGCACATTTGTGAGTCTTAGATCTCGTCTGATCTTAGATCAGACCTCAAGTACATTATTCTTTTGGTCTGAATGTTTGAAGTTTTTTGTGCTTTTGGATGCACATCCATCCTCCACATCTTTCAGTGGCAGATCCTCTCTGTCATTTCTTTCTGTAAAGACAGAAAAGACTCAATTATCATTTGCAATGTGTTGTCAGCATAGTTGTTCATAAAACTGGCAAGTTAGCTAAGGCTGAGTACATTCTGCTTTAAGACACTAATTGCCACCAATGTTGGGGAAAGTTACTTTTAAAAGTAATGCATTACAATATTGTTATTCCCTAAAAAAAGTAACTAATTGTGTTAGTTACTTTTTATGGAAAGTTGTGTTGTTTTACTTTTGTATCACTTTTTCTTACCTAGGCTTGCTTGTTTTTTTATAATTTATAATGTATAAAAGTTTTTTTTGCAAATGTAAAGGCCCTTTCACATCAAAAGTGAAATGAATAAGCCTAAGGTTGAAGGAAATGCAAATTCACACCTATACAGTAGAGGGCGCAGCTCAAACCTTTCAGCTGTGCTGTTATTTTGAATAGCAGAAGAATAGGACGCAAGAGAAGAAAGTTCAACATTCTTATTTCAGCAATAAAAAAATAAAATAAAAAAAGGAACACAAATGTGATGTTTCTCTAAAGTAATTTTTTACCTATTGGTACAGTTGAATTGGATCATCAAAGGTCAGCAGCAAAGACATTGGTTAATAAAGTGAGATTAAATACATATTTGTGTAATTTAAAGCATTAGTTCACTTAAAATGAAAATATCCCAAGCTTTAGTCACCCTCAAGCCATCCTAGATGTATATGACTTTCTTCTTTCTGATGAACACAATCGTAGTTATATTAATAAATATCAGCCAGACCGCCTTCTGCCTTCAACTTACAAAAAAGCGTAACTGAAGTCGCGTCAGTTACGCTTTCTTTGTAAGTTGAATACGGAAGGTGGTCTGACGGAAGCTGGATATTTTACTATATTTTTTCTTACACAAACGCATCGCTTCTCTTCAGAAGGCCTTTATTAACCCCCCGGAGCCGTGTGGAATACATTTATGATGGATGGATGCACTTTCTTTAGCTTCATACTCGTTGGTCCCGTTCACTGAGTCAGGATATTTATTATTATTCCTCCGATTGTGTTCATCAGAAAAAAAGAAAGTCATATACACCTAGGATGGCTTGAGAGTGAGTAAAGCTTGGGGTAATTTTCATTTTAAAGTGAACAAATTTTTAAATATTTAATTATTGTAGGTTTGCATAATGTTCTGAGTTTACAATTCACTGTTTTTATTCATTTTGAGGAATACTGAATCTGTTACTGTGAAAGTGAGTTGAGATGCCTGTTCACATTTAGACCAGAACTACAATAACCATCATGTTCACACAGCGCACACAACGCCTTTACACCCAGGTGAAAAAAAGGACACAGAGAAAATGTAACATATTATCTCTGTATTAATAAAATGTATTTAGTTACCACATGTAGTATGAAAGCTGGGTTCAAGTGTACTGCAAGTGGTAACTAAATACATTAATTTAATACAGAGATAGTATGTTAAAAGCACATTTTAGTTCATATTCATGGGGTCTCAAAATAGCACAGTTGAGTACACTTAGATGTTCTTAAGATTATCTTAAGAAGTACTAAATAAGAATTTTTAGTATATTAAGCACACTAATTACATTATGGAAGTGTACTTTTTTTTTTGACCTGGGCACTTACTCATGATTTCTCTCAACTTGGGGACAGAAGAGGTGTCAGTCATTACATGGGAAAACAAAGTAACTTGCGTTACATATTTGAAAAAGTAACTCAGATATTTTGTTGTAAATTTAAAAGTAATGCATTTCTCGTTAAAAAAGTAATCTGATTACCTAACTTGCGTTACATGTAATCAGTGCTCAAATTGAATCAAGTCTTATGGGGGGGTCCTGGATCCCCCCCAGCCCCCCTTCAATTCGAGCACTGCTTATAATGCGTTACCCCCAACACTGATGGCCTCGATCATCCTTGTGTCTACAAACAATCATTAGTCAGTCAACAATCATGCCCCTCTGCTCTATAACAGTAATGAAAGTGCAGCTCTCTCACCAGTGGCTCCAGCTCTGAGTGGTCAATAAGGCTGAACTCAGAGATGAAGAAATAGTAGTGTTTGTAGCAGGTGTTGATATGAGCCTCAGCTCCCATACTGCAGATCATGTCAAAGTGATGGATGTACACGTGTACAAACACCCGAAACAACCGACTCAGAATCTTCTTGCACACCTGCTGAAAGTTCTTTGGAAAAGGGACTCCTAAAGACAGAAAAAACCCATGTCACCCATATCACATCGCATTGTATTGCACTGTATCATAAACACATTTCAAGATGGTATACTTGTGCTCTATGATTTTTTTCCATGAGAAAATTCAAATGGTATTTAAGGAGAAAAAGCCTACTGAGTATATCTCAAGGGTTTCAGCGAAAAGTTCAGCCTGTGGAATTATGAATTGTTGGCAATGCTTAAGTATAGCTTCTGTAACTCTATCCAGCTTTTTTTTATTTATTTTTTCCAGACAGAAGTATGTCTAGTGTTCCCTGGCCCCAAGAATTATACAGCAATTCCTGAGAAACTTAACTGATAATTTCTCAACCCAGTTATTCAGTAAAATTTCTATCGAAATATTTTTGTCCTAATTCCTTTCATTTGCATAATCATTTATTAATACGCTAAGCTATTCAAAGCTACTTACTGAAACAGTAAAATGGTTACAAATATAGGAGTGTGAAAAGATAGGAAAACTTAAAGAAACATAAAAATCTAGTTTAAAGCACAAAGAAATGTACTCTTTGTAAAAGATGCAGTTTTATGACTCTAAAAATGTGTTGTAACCATAAACTAACAATAACATATTTTTCTTATACTGTGTCATGTGATAAATATATTTTAAGGTATTTTGTATATTAAAAATAAGTTAATTAATACAAATTATTGAATTATTTAAGGGACTTTTTGACCTTGACATAGTCAGCAGGTTTCTGCTTTATGATATTCCTGTTTTATGTTTTGATTAGTTTTCTGAAAATGTTTGGTTGAACAAATTTTGGCTGAACTATGACTCAAATGGTTTTCAAATATATTAATAAGCAGTGAGGCAGTTTTGTTAAAAAAATGATTTCTAATAAATAATAATGAGATAATGCTACTCAATAAGGTTTTCTTTTAATAAGGCATGTTTCTTCATTATGATATCAGGAAAGTTATATGATCCTAATATTTTATGTACTTTATGCCCTCTAAAAATATATCAAACGATTAATTTAGCAATTAACAAAAAATAAATGAGTGTCATGTCAATGACAGACTGCACTAGTAGCCCTATCAGAGCAATGAAGATGTCTGGAAAACATATTTGACATCACACACCTACTCTTGTAGGAAAGATGTCCTCATTATTGATGAGTGACTCGATCCAGTTCATCAGGAAGTTCATGTATATAAGAGCAGGCAGCTTGGTGGGCTTCTTGTATTGATCCCCATCCTGCCACCTGTATTCATAACGTGGCCCTCCGGACATGATGGGACAGCTCTTCTCAGTGCAGAACTCACTCACGGTCCCGTAGATGAGGTTGATACGATTGAAGAAATCCACCACGTGCACAGCTATCCAGTCATTAATGTTCTCCCCATCTGGCAGCTGCACCACTTTCCTCAGGTCCAGGCCTGATTTCAGTGACGCTTGGGCTCTTTTGTACAGCTCAAAACGCTGGGTCCCAGGTTCAAATCGCTTTCGAGGCCGGAATGTTTTGTCTTTGCTGAAAACCTGACCCAAGCACAGAGCCATTGCTGAACTGAGCAGGGTGATGGAGGAGTCAGATCCAGTCAGGATCCGGACAGTTGTGATTGTTGACTCTTATGATTCCCTGGGCCCTCGTCCCATCCAATGAGAAAGTCTCTAGAGAGCAGAAAAAATAAAGCAATGCCTGTAATATATATATATGAAAGAGAAAACATTTATGACAATAACCATGACACACTTGTCACCCTTGCTGTGCCTAAATCTTGACAGTTACTAGCAGTGTGTGTGTGTGTGTATATATATATATATATATACACACACACACACACACACACACATACATACAGAGTGTTGGGGAAAGACTTTTAAAAGTAATGCATTACAATATTGCGTTACTCCCTAAATTGTAACTAATTGCGCTATTAAATACTTTTTATGGAACGTAATGCCTTTTTCTCATCTGGGATGAGGTGTTTGTTTGTTTTTATAACAACAAAAAAAAGTTCTATTTTTGGCAAATGTAAAGGCCAAAAGTTAAATGAATAAGCCTCAGGCTGAAGTAAACGCAATTTCACACCTGTACAGTAGAGGGCGCAGTTCAAAACAAACAAGCCTTTCAGCTGCGCTGCCATTCTAGAATACAGAAGAATAGGAACCAGAAGAAGTAAATGTATGCTCACATTTAGTCTAGAACTAAATCATGTTTCACACAGCGCACACAACGCATCTGCACTCACTCCCGATTTCTCTCAACATGGGGACAGGAAAATAAATAAATGGAAAAACAAAGTAACTTTACTTATTTGAAAAAGTAACTCAAATATTTTGTTGTAAATTTAAATGTAATGTGTTACTTTACTAGTCACTTGAAAAAAGTAATCTGATTACATAACTCGCATTACCCCAA
>RJVU01035287.1:1250128-1273882 GCA_003731715.1 Anabarilius grahami
TGTGTGTATATATATATATATATATATATATATGTGTGTATATATATATATATATATATATATGTGTGTGTGTATATATATATATATATACTTCACAATTGTACATTTATATATTTTTGTAGAAACTAATATTTTTTCTGAATTGTTTTGATGAAGAAAGTTCAAAAGAACAGCATTTACTTGAAATAGATATCTTTTATAACATTATAAGAGTCTGTAACTTTTGATCAATTTATTGCATCCCTGCTGAGCAAAAGTATTATTTCTTTAAAAAAAATCTTACTGACCCCAAACTTTTGAATGGTAGTAAATATAAACTCCATAAACAGACCACTACAAACAAACAATTCATTGAATTCTCTCTATGCATTTAGTTTCCCTTCGTGTTGTTTCATCCATATCACCATTTTCATAACTTCCTGTGTTTGTTCGAAGTGGCTGAAATGAGATAAGTTTTGGAGGGATTTTAAAGTGTCTCTTCAGCCGTACAATCAAACCCTGCCTCTCTGTTTTCATTTAAGGAGCGTATCTGTGTTTGAGTCCATCCTTTCTTTGTCTATTTGATCATTCTTGTTTTTCTTTCCCTCTCTCTTTCTCTCTCCTCCCATAAATGTATTCACAGCCTGGTTACGAGAACCAAACCAGATTGTTAAATCACCAGTTTCTCTTACCTCATAGTCCATATTGAGATATATTTTGCAGGAACATTTTAGATGTCTCATAAGTCTGTTTCTGGCATTTGTTGCTGTGACTGATAATGCATATCACGGTATTTCCACACAATTAAAAGGCACTTAAAAAGCCTACATTTTTATAGAAAATTCTTGATTTACTCTCTTTTATACATTTTTCAATTCTATTAAATCGACATATCACTGTTTCTAACCAAAGTGTTAAATATCCTTTCACTATCCTTTCAGGTAGTTAAAGTAAGTAACAAATACCAAAAGTACTCAGTTGTAGAGATTGGATTTAACTCAATTCATTCAATATGTAGGAACCAAAAGACAGAGGAGTTATTTATCCACCCCCTCCAACAATCACGTCAAACACTGACGTGTCTGATCACGCTTTCTCTGAGCCCCCACGGCACATGAGCTCTGACATTACTACATTAACACAGATAATAAAAACAAAAGTGAAAACTAATGAAAACAGATGGAAGAAAAGTAAAAATAGAGATTTTAAGGTCCCTACCTAAAGAACCTGGCTTTAGTCCCGCTCTAGACACTTGGAATGTTGTGGTAAACTTGAAAATAATTCCTCTGTCTCCTGTTCGTTCCAAGAGGGAACAGCTCAAATCCAAATAGTCTTGTGAGGATCCTTTCTCTTTCCCACTCATCAGCCGGTCTTATCCCTCCAAAACTCAGTAAGGAATTCAGTAAAGAATAAAAAAAAACAAGCTGAAAAGTCACTTGGCTTCTCTTCCTGTGTATGATGTCATATCCTGATTTTGTCTGGTAGGCCCTGTTGTCTGTTTTTGTGTGCCTGTGTGTGTGTCATGTGTGCTCAAGGGCTGTGTGAAGTTAAAAGGAAAGATTTCATTGGTGTGGGAGGAGCAGCAGCAGTTTGTGAAGTCCAATCCAACATCAAGCCACATCCTTTGCCCTGCCCAGCACCACACCCCCCCAAACTCTGTTGTGTTTAGGCTTCAATATGAATGGAAACTTCAAACAAGAGGACTGTATCCAAGGTTTGCCCATTACTCCAAACTTCACACTTTCTCAGACCACCTATTTAGAACATTTGGAACATATTTTTCACTAACTTTTGTTATTATTATTATTTTAATTTAATAATGTTAAAATATCAAATATATTTTAAATATATTTAAAAACTTTATATTACATTTGTTCATAATATTTCTTTTTTTATTTGTCTGTAAGTTTATAATTCATTGTGAAGTGCCAAACTTACCAAGTTTGTTACAGACAATTTGTATTTATCCTTAGATAATTTGTTTTTTAACTTAAAGGTGGGGTATGTATTTTTTCAACAACGCTTTTGGACATTGTTGATATCTGAAATCAACCCAAACAAACCCACCCCTCTCTGCATTGCTCCGCCTCCAAAACTCACCCTCCAATCCTAACCACCCTGCTCCAAGTCGGTCTCGAACCCCAGCCCGTCCACTGCTGGCAGTGAGGCGAATGCACTGACAATGACACTAAACACCGCATTCTATAATGGTCATCAGTGTGCAGTGGTTTACCTGCACAACTCTCACTATCTGACCACTGTTACACACGCAATACAAGAGCGGGTGTCTGTTTATCACAGCTGATGCGCAACGAAATGCTTCACGAAAAATAAAGCGCAGATGATGAACGAACGTCAAGGAAGCACAAAAAATGAACGTACAGTACACAAGAGTAAATACAAACAAGTGTTCGTTGTTAGTCGCCAACAGCACAGCAGCTCCAGACAATCAAACCCAGTGTTACTCACATGTGAAGCGGAATCAAAGCAGCCTCCGTGTCTGTTTTCAGGCCTTCCCGCTTAGCTCTCTCCAGCGCTGGAAAGCTTGTCCAATAGGGGTGTGACGAGACATGTAGCTCACGAGATGAGACGAGACTCGAGACTGAGTTCACGAGACAAGATTTTTACACACTATTTTTAAGAAATCCTCAATGGCGAAATACATAGAAAAATATTCTGCAGGTGTATTTGAAATGTTTTAACTAATCATCTTGTAATGAATGTAATTTCAGTTCTACTTTCTGAGTATGAATTATCATATGCAGTAAAAGACAACAATACTCAAGCACTGTAAAAGGTTTTGCCACTAACTCCACTGACTGACTTCTCTTCTGTATGATTTCAGTCTCTTCAGACCTTACTGTACATGATTTATGAGCTTCTACAACTTTTGACCTCCTAACTGAACTCCTTTCCACAAACTGATCATAGAAATAAAAACAGTATAAATAAAAATGGTAACACTTTACAATAAGGTCTCATTTATAACATTAATGTATTAACCAACATCAACTAACAATGAGCAATATATTTGCGTCAGTATTTATTAATCTTTGTTTATGTTAGTTAATAAAAAATAGTCATTCATTGTTAGTTCATGTTAGTTCACAGTGCATTAACTAATGTTAACAAATGAAACCTTATTGTTTGTGCTAAATAAGATTAAGAGAAAACTGTTATTCATTTTTATGGTAACACTTTACATTAAGTGCAACCATAATCGCACTCTCTCAATATTCAAAGTGCAAATAAGACCACATTTTTCTTTGATACAGAGCTAAGAGATGGTTAGAACTACACTGCCCAGCCTAAAATAGCTTTCATATTGAGAGATATCTGTATTCATCAGGGAGACTCTTTCAAAATGCGGGGTATTGAAATCGCGTTTGAATGCGCCCTCGCGTTTAATTTCACTTTCGCGCGTACTCTGTAAATATGGAGCGGCGGCGACCGTTATCCAACTGAATTAAATGTTTTTTATTTAAATACAAAGCAAAATGATAGTGGAGGTGTAATGTAAACGTAGCAGTGGCATATTCTTTCCTAATCATCCTAACACTCTGTCATGGCAATATCACTACTTTTCGCCTCGACGAGAAATCTTGTCACATTTTAGTCTCGCGAGATCTCGTCACACCCCTATTTTCCAATATTAACGCTGGTCCTAAAGTGCTTGCCCAGTCATAACCCTTCATTCCAGTGATATTCTTTTGATCTGTATTGTGTCTCATCATCTCTTTTTCTGCGTTTTTTTTTTTTTTCAAATCTCCCTCTTGCTCGTTCTGCTGATTGGTTACACGTTTGTTGTTGGTGTCGGCCCGACTAACTTCCAAACAGTGTAGGTGAAAAAATGCATACCCCACCTTTAAAATGGATAAATAAATAAAATAAGAAAAAACTTACTTGCAAATTGCAGTCTTTTGAATACAAATTACATGATAAAAAGTTAGTAATGTAATCTATTACATTACACATTTTAGGTTATGTAATCTGACTACTTTTGATTACCTTTAGATTACTTTTGACCTAACTTGTTTGTAACATTTGTTATTTGAATAGTATAAATGATAAAAAATACAAAGATAAAGAAAAATGATTACATTTTTTGTCATTAACAACATTAAAGCTACAATCCGTAACTTTTTTGTTGTTAAAAATGAGCCAAAATCAATTTTTGAGCAAGTACATAACCAGCCAGTGTTCAAAATTATCTCCTTACCTTACCCTGATTCACAATGGTAAGCTTGTAATAATGTTTTATAATTTAAGTGGTAGTGGGTTTCCGAGGGGAATTTGAGCATGCCGCCGATTGTCTTTGCGTCATTATTTCACGTGTGTTTACATAAAGAAGGAGTCCCAGCTAGTAGGCTATGTGAGGATGCTGCATATGGCGGATCATTTATAGCCTTTTCTCACAGCAGCTGCAATAATTAAACTTATCATTTTGATGGTGAATTGTATGGTATGACAAATTAACAATTAGAGATTAGACTGTACAGAAATTTAAATCTACAGGTAACACTAATACACACTAAATACACATAGTCACGCAATGCTGATGTTAACAATTTGAGAACAAAGTATAACAATAATAATAATTTGCACGGTTTGATGTGAAATGAGCTAAGCCATCATTTAATTTAATCACCATTGGTAGCGCAATTTATTGTAATGCTTTTTTTCTTAGTTGGTCAGAACAAAAGTGGCAGATTTTTGTTCAGATGACATTTTCTGGTGAAAATTCTTATTTTGGTCATACTTCCCAGACTACAATCTGTGATTCCGAGGTACATGTACAGTATCCACTGATGCGGTGACTGACAGCCACATTCTCCTCAAAACATTCATTCATCTGCGCTGAGGAGCCGTGCCGATCCACAACACACGTAAAGATGATAATTCTGCAAATAACTGCAATTGCAGGTTTCTAACAGAGATGGCGACAAAGAGGCAAAACTTACGGACTGCAGCTTTAAATATTACATGGGCCCTGCGTTCCATTCGGAAGGGCTCATCCCTATGCCCTTCAAATGGTTTAACCTCCGGAGTGAGAGCTTCAAAGGGATTAAGGGTGTCACTTCAGCGTCATCTTAACGAGACAATCAAGGAGGCGCCTTAGTCTTTTCCCCCCTGGTTTACTCTTTGTATTAATACGCATTAATTTACTGTAGTAACATTATAAGTTACTGCTGGTCTTTTACTTTTAATATAATGTATATTGTGTCTATGTATTTGAAACATTTGAATGGACTGATAAAGGTAGCTATAAAGTATTTTTGTTGAAGTACGTCATTTTGACCAAAATAATGTACCTAATCTAACTCGTATAAATATTGCAGTATAGAAAAATACTATATATAGCCTACATTTATAGGTAAAATCTAGGGGTTGCACGACTACTGATTTCTGCTAGTCGATTTCTTATCAAAACAATACTCGAGTTACTCGACTACTCGTGGTTCATGCTACTGTAAATGAAAAGACATGAAATAGTTCTTATCAATAAATGTTTATTAATAGCCTAATGCAACAATTATAAGTAAACTCTCAAAACATTGACTTTACATATTTTAATTTTCATGTAACAGAGGTTGCGTCAACAGACGATCATGTAGGCTATCGATAGCAGAGATATTGTCAAAAGCATCAAATATTGGCAATATTCAGAGGATTTGGCATTTCCAATTAATGTAGGCCTGTTACATTCTTCTAGTCTATTAATACTATTAGATTATGCTACTTTCATTATTAAATTAATATTAATAAATTTGCGCCGCAATAATTTCATAGCGCATCACATTACTGACGTGCTGTGAGGGTAATACAAGATTAGGCTAGCTCCTCTTTGAAAATGTTTTAAAAACATTTTTAGGTCTATTATAGCTACAATGAATTATAGGCCTATCATTAAAATTATTAACAGTCTAAAATATTTCCTAACACTGACCACAGTTATCAATGAAAATTAAGAGCTACTTCAAGCACCGACTTAAAAAATACAACCTGTTTAACACGAAATAATATTAGGCTATTCTCATTTGTTTCACTATATACGGGCCACAAGAAAAATAATGGAATAAATTAAGTTGTATACCGTTATCAGCATATTATGTTGAAATCCGTCTCTGAGAGAATATTATCGTTAATATAATTAATGCAGCGACAGACAGACGACAGCGACAGACATTAATCGCTGTTAATGCAGCGATTTACAATATTGTGACATATCTCTCTTTTTTAAAATTAATTTATGGTTAATGCACGCTCGAGTAGTCGATTGTTTCCGACAGCGCCGACTAGTGGTTGAAGTAGTCGATCTCTCGACTACTCGACTAGTCTATGCAAGGCTGCGTTCCAGTTAGTTTTTTAAATGCCCTTCCCTCGCTAACTTCCCTCAGTCTCATTGACTCGGATGTAAGTTATTGCTTACGTTGCACGAGTGCCCACTACTGGCGGAACTGAAGCAATGGGCTGAACTGGAACGTCATAAGCCCTCGATCACTTGGAATCCGCAATGGAGCTGATTTATTATTTATTTTTTCCCCTTACAAAATTGTTTAATACAGCATTCTATATGTATATATGTGTGTTTTAAATGTTTAAAAAATATAGAGTTGTTTGTGGTGGGGTAAATTAAACGCGATATGTGGTGACGTCATAATCGTGTTGCATTGTGGGTTATGGAGCTGCCTGAAGTGTACATGTGTAGTAGGCTGCGTCCGAAAACCTAGCTGTCTTGCTGCCTTATAAGAGAATGAATTGTACGGCAGCGTTTGTGCCTGAAGGCACCTCACAAAAATTGATTTCGGACAGACTTCTGAGGCAGCCTAACAGTTTAATGATCTATAGCAATATAGCGCAAGCTTTGGTGAGAACTAAACAAATATTTAATTATTACAGTAATTTCTCGATAGAAATTATATCAAAATTGAAATATGTTGGTCAAAATCATACATTTATACACAATTGAGCAGCAAACGCAACTTTCGGACGCCATCTTTATTTTTCTAGATCAACTGTCACAGAATGGAAAGCACAGGATTGTGGGATATCAAAGGCAGCTAAGGATACATCTATGCTTCCTTCAAAAATCGATCTGAGGAAGGTATCTCATGAGACAGGAAGTGAAGCTAACATTGGATTCGGACGTGCCTTGATGCCTTACCTTGAAATGTGTCCTCAGAAGGCAGCATTTTCCAGTTTTCGGACGCAGCCGTAGACTCGCTCCCTCGGTTAAAATCGAGGGAGCGAGGGTCTGTCCCTATAAACTTCCCTCGTCCACTTCATGAAGTGGAACGCACTTCAAAATGGCGGCAGGGATTCCCCCATAAATTGATGAAAAGCGAATTAAATCAAATTAATTTGATTTAATTAAATTAAAATTAGAATTATATCTTAACTTTTTTTAATTCAAAGAAGTCATTTTAATATAAAAACAATCAAAAGAAAACACTAACAAAATTATGAAATATTTTATTTGTTGATGCTTTGTGGCCTCTTAATTTTCCATTTAGTCGCCTGACAAGTCTGTGTGTGCAATTCCACAAAACTGGAAGACTTTCTGAACTAAACAAATGTATTTTTTAGAAAAGAAAATTTAAAAGACAAAAAGAATAATTAGGGAGAATCAATGAATTCTAAATAATTTATTGCCATCTTTTGAATATTAAGTAATCTTGTAATCAATAAAAAGATAACTGTAGTCTTATGAGTACTTTAAAACATAATATAATCTAGTTACAAGTATTTAATGTTTGGAATCTGATTACGTTTTCCAGATTACATATAATCAGTTACTATCCAGAACTAACTATAAACACAATTGTGAAGTAATGTAATTACTATTAGTGACCACTAGATGGAAATATATTGTTTCCAAATTATTAACAGTGGCGCAATCATTGACGTTGGGTTTAAACTTTAAGTATGAAGTAAAAAGCACAAGCATACATTATGAAAGATTATAAAGTTTTTTTAAGACACTTTGAGTATCTTTATCTCTTGAGTAATGAAGACAATTGGAATATGCTTAATTAATATGATTAATAGAATTTACATTAAAATGTGTTTGTGTATTTGAGAATAGTTTATTAAATCAAGTAAAATGTTTTCCCATTCAAGCCATAGAATTTGTCTCGTGGGTTGCTATTCTAAATCGATGAGCAAATAATATTTCTACAATTTTCTGAATTTGTTTAACAGTGGGTGTGTTGTTTTTATTTGAAATATTTATGTTACAGATCAAAAACTAGATCTTCAAGAAATCTGTGCCAGGGTTTTTTTGCAGCGTTTGCTAATTTATATGCATGTTTGTGACCCAGCCTGTAATTTCTTTCTGTTGTGATGCAAAACATCCTAAACTGGCTGTGCCATAGTTGGATGATTTATGACCTGAAACCAGATGTTTCAAAACGTACTCGGTTACTAATGTAACCTCGGTTCCCTTAGATACAGAACTAGTACTAATCAATATAGATTATTAATAAGACAAGACGCTACAGGGAAAACTCCTTTTTTTCAGATTCTAACGCCTTTATACAATCATGCAGTGTGAACTGCTCGTGCATTGGTTCGTAAAGTTTAAGAAAACGAACCAATGACGGCACGGAACACGCGAGCCAATGGTGAGCGAGCCCGCTTGAGCCCGCTTGAGCCCGCCAAAAGGGGCGGGGTCTCAGGCTATAAAAGCGGCCGTCTCACCATGGCATATCGATTATATTCGACTGAAGCGACGGCATGAAGCGTCTCACGCGTGTAGCGCGGCAAGAAACGCAGTACTCGTTCCGTATCTAAGGGAACCGAGGTTACTTTAGTAACCGAGTACATTCCATTGCGATACTACACGAGTACTGTGACTTTCGTCTTATTAATCAATATAGATTATTAATAAGACAAGACGCTATGGGGACAGTACAATCACGCAGTGCTACGCAGGGGGACAACCGAGCATCAAAGCAGAGCACTTGAGAAAGGGCTCGTAACAGACATTCAAATAGGGTTGCCCAGGTAATGGGGTACTGAAATATTTTAGTCATCCACTCAAGCCCATAACTTAGGCAACAGGGGGGCCTAGAGTACAGGTGCTGGTCATCTAATTAGAATATCATCAAAAAGTTGATTTATTTCACTAATTCCATTCAAAAAGTGAAAATTGTATATTATATTCATTCATTACACACAGACTGATATATTTTCAAATCAGTATGAGCATGTACAGCACTCAATACTTAGTTGGGACTCCTTTTGCCTGAATTACTGCAGCAATGCGGCGTGGCATGGAGTCGATCAGTCTGTGGCACTGCTCAGGTGTTATGAGAGCCTAGGTTGCTCTGATAGTGGCCTTCAGCTCTTCTGCATTGTTGGGTCTGGCATATCACATCTTCCTCTTCACAATAAGGTCAGGCGAGTTTGCTGGCCAATTAAGAACAGGGATACCATGGTACTTAAACCAGGTACTGGTAGCTTTGGCACTGTGTGCAGGTGCCAAGTCCTGTTGGAAAATGAAATTTGCATCTCCATAAAGTTGGTCAGCAGGAGGAAGCATGAAGTGCTCTAAAACTTCCTGGTATACGGCTGCGTTGACCTTGGACCTCAGAAAACACAGTGGACCAACACCAGCAGATGACATGGCACCCAAAACCATCACTGACTGTAGAAACTTTACACTAGACCTCAAGCAACGTGGATTGTGTGCCTCTCCTCTCTTCCTCCAGACTCTGGGACCCTGATTTCCAAAGGAAATGCAAAATTTACTTTCATCAGAGAACATAACTTTGGACCACTCAGCAGCAGTCCAGTCCTTTTTGTCTTTAGCCCAGGCGAGACGCTTCTGGCGCTGTCTGTTGTTCAAGCGTGGCTTGACACAAGGAATGCGACAGCTGAAACCCATGTCTTGCATACGTCTGTGCGTAGTGGTTCTTGAAGCACTGACTCCAGCTGCATTCCACTCTTTGTGAATCTCCCCCACATTTTTATATGGGTTTTGTTTTACAATCCTCTCCAGGGTGTGGTTATCCCTATTGCTTGTACACTTTTTTCTACCACATCTTTTCCTTCCCTTCGCCTCTCTATTAATGTGCTTGGACACAGAGCTCTGTGAACAGCCAGCCTCTTTTGCAATGACCTTTTGTGTCTTGCCCTCCTTGTGCAAGGTGTCAATGGTCGACTTTTGGACAACTGTCTAGTCAGCAGTCTTCCCCATGATTGTGTAGCCTACAGAACTAGACTGAGAGACCATTTAAAGGCCTTTGCAGGTGTGTTGAGTTAATTATCTGATTAGAGTGTGGCACCAGGTGTCTTCAATATTGAACCTTTTCACAATATTCTAATTTTCTGAGATACTGAATTTGGGATTATCCTTAGTTGTCAGTTATAATCATCAAAATTAAAAGAAATAAACATTTGAAATATATCAGTCTGTGTGTAATGAATGAATATAATATACAAGTTTCACCTTTTGAATAGAATTAGTGAAATAAATCAACTTTTTGATGATATTCTAATTATATGACCAGCACCTGTATATATAAGAAGAGGGCACGAAATAAAATTACGCCCAGACTCGGTCGGGGTTGTAATAGAAAACCATAAGTTAGACACAGCAGGGAGGCTTATGCAGAGAGGACCTGCGACTGAAGTGCAGGGACATCCAGATTATAAAACCTGACAAATGTGGACGGAGAGGCCCAGCCGGCCGCCGCACAGATGTCGGCAATGGAAACACTACAGGACCACACCCACAAGGAGGCCATACCTCTCGTGGAATGCGCTCTCACACCCAAGGGGCATTGAAGGCCTAAGGAGGAGTAAGCGAGTATTATAGCATCGACTATCCATCTGGAAAGTCTGGGCTTCGAGACCGGAAGACCCTTTGAACGGCCCCCGAAGCAGACAAAAAGCTGTTCCGCCTGACGAAAGAAGGCGGAACGGTCAATGTAAGACCTCAGGGCTCTGACAGGACAGAGTAGGTTCAGCTCCTGTTCATCCTGAGAAGCTCCCATTGAGAAACCACACATGAAGGACCCACAGCTCAGGCCTGGGGTGCCAAATTGTCCCTCCCTCCTGGGAGAGGTCCCGTCTCAGGGGGATTGGCCATGGCTCCAGGGGCGATAACTGAGATAGCTCCGAGAACCATGGTTGGGTCCTCCACAGAGGAGCCACCAGGAGGACCTTGTGAGCACCTTCCCTGACTCGTCTGATCACTTGGGGGATCAGCGCGATTGGGGGAAAAGCATAAAGGAGGAGGCTGGGCCAGCGTATCCCTGGCTTTTGAGAAATATGTTGGGCAGCGATGATTGTCTTCTGAGGCAAAGAGGTCGACCTCTGCCTTCCTGAAGACATCCCAAATCCTCTGGACAGAGCTGGGGTGGAGCGACCATTCCTCTGAGGGAAGGTTGCTCCGGGACAACATGTCCGCCCCTATGTTCAGCATGCCCTGTATGTGTGCTGCTCTCAGCGACAGCAGGTTGCATTAGGCCCACTCCAGGATGGTTTTCGCTAGAGTGAAGAGAGGCCGCCCTGGTAATTTATGAAGGACACCACCGTCATGCTGTCTGACCTGACCAAGACGTGGTGACCCACCAGGAGAGGAAGGAAAACCTGGAGAGCTCGATATACCGCCATCATTTCTAGGTGGTTGATATGTACCTTGCTTTCCAGGCCTGTTCATGCACCAAAGGCCACACGGTTGTCGCACAGAGCTCCCCAACCCATCTTGGAGGCATCTGTGAAGACGACCTTCCTCTTGTCTACCACCCCGATTGCCGCGCCCTGCTGGAACCAGCAAGGGTTTGTCCAAGGAGCCAGGGTTGTGGTTCACCTTGAGCGAGCAACGACCATGTTGCCAGGCTAGGGGTGGGACCCATAGTTTCAACCAGAACTGCAGAGGGCGCATGCGAAGCAAGCCCAGCTGCAGAGCCGGAGATGATGAGCTCATCAGACCTAGCATCCTCTGAAACGTTCTGAGCGGCAGAGAAGCCCCGGGCGTAAAGGCCTGCACGAGCTGCTGAATGGCCAGAGAACGCTCTGGAGTGACTGTGGCCCTCATGTGGATCGAGTCTAAAATTATTCCCAGGAACGACACACGTTGGCTGGGAGATAACGAGCTCTTCGTAAAATTGACCCTGAGCCCCAAGCACTCTAAGTGGTTGAGGATGATGGATCTGTGGAATAATAGCTCCGCCTCTGACTGAGCCAGGATGAGCCAGTCATCGAGGTAGTTCAGTATGCGCACACCCCTTCGTCTCAGAGGGAAGAGAGCCGCATCCATGCACTTTGTAAAAGTGCGGGGAGCCAGAGACAGCCCGAACTGTGTATTGATATGCCACCCCTTTGAAGGCGAATCTCAAGAACCGCCTGTGATGGGGGGCTATCTGGATGTGAAATAATAAGAGTCTTTCAGATCCAGGGTAAAGAACCAGTCTCCCGGGCGTATTTGTGGGAAGATCTGCTTCAAAGTGATCATTCTGAATGAGCGCATTATTAGGGCCCTGTTCAGATGTCTGAGATCGAGGATGGGCCGGAGGCCGCCATCCTTTTTGGGGATGAGGAAGTACCTGCTGTAAAACCCTGACTCGCTCAGTGCTGGAGGAATCACTTCTATGGCTCCTTTCATCAGCATGGTGTTCACCTCTGAACGCACATCCTTGCTTTCCACAGAGGTTTGGACCACGCTGTTGCAAAACGGGGCCCTTTGAGCGAATTGGAGTACATAACCTCGTTTTATTATGCTTAGAACCCAAGCTGACACTCCGGGGATGGCCTGCCAGGCCTCGGCCCGTGTGGCGAGGGGTTGAATAGTGTCTGGCACTAAGTCGCTGTGAAGGACTGTGGTGCATGTATGGGGTGGAAGAGGAAATTTGCTCTCTTTTTGAGTATGTTTGTTTTTCTCACTATAACAGCGGTGCACTGCCAGGGCATTAGAACAGGCTCTGTGCAGGCAACAAACATTTTTTCTTGAGCACCCGGAACTGAAAGGGGTGACAGAAAAACTGGGCGAGGCATTTTGGAGGGTGGTCCGGCCGCGGCGGGACTTAGCCTCCTCTTCTTCCTCTCTCGGACATCAGGCCGACTTCTGAGGCGCAGGGTCCAACACTATCTTGGGCCGGGGTCCCTGTCGCACCGGAGGAGGGTGGCGCCTAGCAGAGCGTGAGCGTCATCTGTGCTCAGACCGTGGTGCGGGCTAAGTGGCTGGCGCTCACTTAGGGCGGCTCGAAGCAGAGGAGCTGGAGCGTTTAGGCAAAAAGTGTTGCATGGCCTTGGATGACTTTTGTGCCGCTGTGAAGCGCTTGGCGAAACCATCGACGGCGGGCCCAAAGAGGCCAGTGGGGGAGATCGGCAAGTCAAGGAAAACGGCCCTGTCCGCGTCCTTGATTTCCATCAGATTGAGCCATAAGTGGCGCTCCAGCACCACCAGGCTGGTCATCGAATGCCCAATAGCCTGAGCCGTGGTCTTCGTGGCGCTACGCAGCTCCTTAAAGGTGGCCTCATCCAGGTCTCTGAGGAGCTTCACTTGGTACACCTGGAGTACCGCCATGGAGTTCAAAGCGGAAGCTGCCTGGCCAGCCGAGGTGTACGCCCGTCCAGCGAGGGCCGAGGTGGTACGGCAGGGCTTGAAGGGGTGGGTGGCCTTCGTCTTCTATCCAATGGCAGGGGGCGGACACAGGTGTGCGGCCACAGCTTCGTCCAAGGGAGGCAGCTTGTCATATCCTTTCTGCCTGGCGCCATCAACAGAGGTGAGAGCGTGAGAGGCAGAAGGATGCAGGCAGGCAGAGTAGGGAGCACGCCATGACTTGGTGAGTTCGTCATGCACTTCAGGAAAGAAGGGTGCTGACCGCTGTGGAGGCGCTTGACGACATCCAGGCAGGAACCACTCGTCTAAGCGGCTGCGTGTGGGTTCCTCAGGCGCAGATCACTCCAAACCGAGCTGCTCAACTGCCTTTGACAGCACCCAGGTGAGCTCTGAATCGATTAACACTCTGGTGTCAATCGGCTCCAAAGACGGCAAGGGGGCGGGGTCAGGAAGTGAGCCCGACCACTCCTCGGCATCCGAAGCCGCCAGGGACATGCTGCCGTCCTGCGGCTCTTCATACGATCCCCCGAACGAGACCAAGTCGCTCGTGATGGCAAAGGGCCGTTGGTCTGGGTGGGAGAAATGGACGTGGGAAACCTCTCCTTGTGGAGCGAGAGAGGCACGCGGGACCTGAGCCGACGTGAGCTAACACTCATCCGAGCGCTGGGATCCTCTGCCCCGCTGTTTTTTCCTCACAGGCTCCTTTTCTCCACAGGAAGAAAACAGGAGGGCGCGAGGGGCGGAGTCGCGTTCTGAAAAGAACGCTATCCGCGAGCGCAAAGAGGCGAGACTCATGCTCTCGCAATGAGAGCAGGTCGATTTAGTGAGCGCGGTTTCTGGGTGGGAATTTCCCAGACATCGCACGCACTCACTGTGCCCGTCATCAGCGTGCAGAGGGGCTCTGCACGTGCCACAATCGTGGCGCGACATTTGAAGCAACGTTGCAGAAATTTGCTCTTTAGGAAAAAGCTATTTTAGATGCAACCGAGTTGCAAAGGATAAGCCATGCACTAGCACGAACTGCAGGCGGCTCGGGGGTGAAGCGCTGACCAGTCTGCTAGGAAGCGCTGATCAGCGCTGCACGGGAGCGATCTGAGCGGTGAGCTGCTTGAGAGCGGCGAGCAGAATAGAGAGCGGCGAGCAGGGAGGTGAGCTGATCAAACTGCTGCAGAGCGTGTGTCAATCAGCGGCAAATCCAGCTGATTGCAGGTGAAGGCGGCTTCAAGTCTCGTAGATCAAGCAAAGAGATGATATCTGTGTCGCTAAAGGAGAATGAATCGATTTGCCATGGTGAGAGGGACGCTTTTATAGCCCGAGACCCCGCCCCTTTTGGCGAGCTAGAGTGGGCTCGCTCACCATTGGCTTGCGCGTTCCGCACCGTCATTGGTTCGTTTACTTAAACTTTACGAACCAATGCACGAGCAGTTCACACTGCGTGATTGTATTAAGGCTTCAGAATCTGAGAAAAAGGAGTTTTCCCCGTAGCGCCTTGTCTTATTAATAATCTATATTGATTAATAAGACGAACGATGCAGTACTCGTGTAGTAATGCAAGGGAACTAAATCTTCTTTCATCAAATGTTTATCAAATGTTCATCAAACTGGGCAAACTGGTCATGTATTGCATAATGTTCATGCAATACATGACCCCGACCTCACGTTCTAGCCTAGGTTGATTTATGTCAGTATGTCTTACAACTTGTGGGATTTATTTTGCAATAGGCTATTAATTGATCAAAATATTTAACTTTTTTGGTGAATGAGAAAAAGAAAGAAATTACAGTTTAATTAAAGGCCCCTAAATGAAGTCCGTTTACTGAACTGTTATCCTGTGCAACTATTTCAACTATTGCCCGACATCATTTCAAGCATCTTATCTGTGCTGCTCATCTTGCTTGTCATATGTGTAGCAATTACCCTTAGCTTAGGTGTATGTAATGCTGGATGTTTTCAATTATGTAACGACTATATGCTTAAGTAAAAAGACGCGTCTTACCAATCATGAAGAAAGTCTACTTTGTGGTGTAAATTAGATTTAATCAGGGAACACAGAGCAAAGCAGTGAATGAAAATAGTGAATGTCTAATGTTCCACTAATGTATATTTCATTTTCATATTAGCTGCAGACAGTGGCATGTAGCTTAGGCTACCACAGCTTTCAGTAAGAACAAGAATTCTCGAGAATGTGCCTCATTTCCTTAAGGACCAAATAGATGGACAGAACAGATAGAAAGAACAGACAAATACGTAGACAAATAGGCCAAGCTTGAAAGATAGATAGATCCGTGTTAAAAGAGCACAATTCTGCCGTTTAGTGAAGCTTTTTGCTGATTTAATTTGTAGCTGCTGTTCAAATGGTATATTGGTAAATTTGTTGATGAAATATTAAATATATCTATTCTCCAAAAAGGTACAATAGCGCTAGCAATTCAAACTAATATCACATAATTTACGTCGTCTATCTTTACGATGATTGGTTGATATATCAGGGGAAGCCTTTCCGAACGACTGTAATTACATCGGCAGATTCGGCACGTTAGGGTAAGAGCTGCAGTGGTTCCGATTTCAGTAATATTTTATGATGTTAGTTACAATGGTGAAATTACATACAAGAAATACACATTCAGAGACATGAAATGAAATGAATAACTGGAAATTTTATTAACATTAAATCGTCTTTCTCCTATTTTCACCTCAAAATGCTGGGTAGGAGCTGTGCCTCCCTGACGAGCCGCCACTGGATGAATTGGATGGATGGATAGATAGATAGATTCATACAATTATAAAATAGTTAATGTTATATATATTCTTGACATCACACTATATATAAAGAGAGTGTGAAGAGAGTAAAATGTTTTTTTGTTTGTTTTTTTTTTTTTTAGAAAAAAGTGCAGTAGTTCACCTGGCTGTCTTACAACTATATGGTTGTGTCTCAAAACCATGTGCTCCCTACTTAGACAGAAAAGGCGCCGCTCACACCGCGTTTACGATGCCCAAAAATTCCAGTCTAGTCTAGGTAGACATGTCAGTAGGTATGTAGACATGTCAGTAGGTATGTAGACATGTCAGTAGGTATGGAGACACAGCCTATGCCTCTGAGAAGGCTGGGTTGAGCCTACAAAGCACCTGAGGGAAAACACGAAAGTGCAGTTGGTTTTCGGGAGCAGGGCAGGACGATAGAACCATCATTCCCACCTGAAGAGCTCTAAGAGGCGACCTTGCGTCATCATTTTACAGGTTGGTCGGTCTCGATGGTCTCGAGAGATGTACATAGAGAAGGAAGGGAATATTTGTGGAGAGTTTAGAAAAATTAACACGTGTTTTTGTGGTGCAGGGTTAGATAAACAGTGAAGTTGTTAATTCGTGTTATAAGGTTAATTCGATTCACACGTGGTTTGAAGCAGAAAAGTGACATTTTGAAGAAGTGCAGCAACTTCTGTTTACTCCGCCTCTGAAGGGCTGCGATTGGTTTAATATCAGCTCATGATCGCGTTGTTTCCTGTCTTTTGTTCAGGTGTGTCGCAAGAAGACGAGATCCGAAGGAGCCAAAGGCGTTTAAACGATCTGCTGATAAAGCACGAGCACTGAACCCGTTACAGGTGAGTTTTTCCACAGTCCAAAACCATTTGCAGTATAACGTCGTACAGTGAGTAATTATACAATGTAAACTACCAATAGTGCAAATATACAAGTAATATTAACACATAAAATTAAATGCATTTTTTTCATTCTAAAATTAAAACAATAAACAGAAAGAAAAGATAAATGATGAAGACTTAAAATACTAAAAAGTGGTTCAGTGATGGAAGACTTTATTCACCATCCTTCATATTAGCAGACTGACTAATACACTATAATACATATGTAGTGTTTCAGTTTACTTCTATCCAATTTTTTTTCAAAGGTGGTTGTGTTATTGTGCATTTTGTCAAAGTGCAATCTCGATTTTGCTGTGATCGCAGAGTGGACACAAGCTGTCTTCCTGTGGTGGCCATACTTCCTGTGTCTGCTTGTTTCTGTAGCTGGATTGTTTTTTTTGTACCTTGTCAAGCTGCCTCTCAGTTTTTATCTGAAGTGACGTACAGTGCATTCGAAGTATACGCTATAATGTGTACCCTGGAAATAACCCTCTTACAAGACCCATGTGGTTGAGTTACAGAAACAAACGCATATGTTTCATCTGAGAGTGATTGTGTCAAACCAACAGACTATTGTTTTAAAAAGACTACAAGTTATAGTTTAAAGAGATAGTTAACCTCAAAAATTAAAATTTTGTGCTCATTTACTCTGGCTCAAGTCATTATAAACCTAAATAATGACAGAATTGTAATTTTCGGGTGAACTATCCCTTGAAGCACTACTTGTCTGTATTATAATAGGTGATTTCCCTTTCAGAAATGTTTGACCTTGGACAAAGACAAGTGAAGGTGACCAGTCCCTCCTGGCAATGCTATATGTAATGTTAAAATAAGAAGCTTGTTTACTAACATGTTTACAGTAAAAACAGAGGTGATCCTAATAGAAGAGCTCTTAGCTGTTAGTGTGTTGAAAGGTTGTTTCACTTGCTAAGTGTTTTGCAAGTTTCCTCTTTATAGTTCTGTTAGTTTCCGCCGAAGAGATGAATGACACCTTGCCAAGTTTGTATGTTCAGTAAACGCCCATTAACCTTTTCGCATTCTCTTTCTGGGCTGGTAGGCGTTCTGTTATTATAAGAAGAAAGATCGCCTAGGAACACTTATATTAGTCAGGTTTCACTTGATGGTATACTGTTGAATGCATTGTTGGTAATATTTCAGTGTGCAAAGAAACAAAGCAATGCTGCCTTTGAATCACTAGGGTTTTTTGGAGCATTATGTCTAAGGAATGCATAATTAGTTCATAAGATTAGTCTTTAAAGTCGGCATGAAATGAATGTACACTCCATCTGTCTAAAAGTATATTATAAATCTTATTGTGAATGATTCATCAATGCATGTTTCATTTCACCTCGTAATGTTTAATCAAAATGTCATAACTGGACCTTCCGGTGAAACAACAGACTCTCTCTGGTGACGTATCCAGGACTTCTTCAGTCATTTAGTCCAATTGTTTGAGAATCCGTTACACTCGGATGTATATCACTTTACGGAAGAAAAGATCTGATGCTACTTCTGCTACATCGCATTTTTAATGTAAACCCCAACTTCTCTTTTTTGCCAATTGTTAACAGAAGAGAGAGAGACTGGGAAGTTCTGGTTTTAATAACTGTATTGAGATTTTGGGTAGTTTTGAGAGATACAAAATCTAATTTACACCTTGAAACAGGAAGGCTTTTAAAATTGTGCAAAACTACACAAAGACATATTTTAAAGTTGATGATGCAAAATGACGATTCTGTAATAATCTGTACAATTTCTAGATCAAATAAGTATAATTGTTACATTGACAGAATTCCTTTGTAAAAAAAAGACCAGATTTTCTTCCATCGAAGCACAAGATGCTCTTTGAATAATTTTGAAAATGATGCTGGAGAACATTATCAACAACTTTTAGACTTTGACTTCATGCAGTGTAAGAGAAATAAACCAGAAATGGAAATGAATTTTCATACAAATTGTTATGCTGATTTTATTTAAATTAAAAATATGCTAAATATAAGCATTTTTACTAGTGGTCTCAGACCTCATTGCACTGTATACATACACTGCCCGGCCCCCCCAAAAAAGTCGCTGTTTGGATTTTAATAGGCAAATACTTAAGAATCTATGAATGGATCATTATTACAGTGATTATTATGTTTCTAGCATGTTATATGTTTGGCAACGGTTCTTTTAACCCTTACAGATGGAGTGTGTAGCTTTTCATTTCTTAAACAACCATGTAGGAAGACACATCATGGCCATATTTCAGGATGATATTGACAATGTCAAGATTCACCAGGGTTAAAATTGTGAAAGAATGGTTCATAGAGCATGAAGAATCATTTTTACACATGAATTGGCACCTCTGAGTCCAGACCTTAATTTCATTGAAAGTCTTTGGGATGTGCTGGAGTAGACTTTACAAAGTGCTCACCTCTTGCATTGTCAATACAAGATCTTGACCAACAATTGATGCACCTCTTGATGGAAATAACATCACAACATTTATTTCCATCGAGAGGTGCATCATTTTTTTGGTCAAGATCTTGTATTGACAATGCAAGAGGTGAGCACTCTGTAAAGTCTCCTTCAGCACATCCCAAATACTTACATTGAGTAAAGGTCAGTGCCAATTCATGAGTGAAAATGATTCTTCATGCTCCCTCCCAACAATTCTTTCACAATTTGAGCCTGATGAATCTTGACATTGTCATCCTGGAATATGGCCATGATACATCTTAATACATGGTTGTTTAAGAAATGAAAAGCTACACACTCCATCTTTTAGGGTTAAAAGAACCGTTGCCAAACATATAACATGCTAGAAAAATAATAATCACTGTAGTCATTGCCTATTAAAATCCAAACAGCGACCCCTTTTTTTTATTTTTTATTATTATTGCCGGGCAGTGTAATTTAAATTTGTAATTGATTTCAATTGTGACATTTTAAATAATGGAAAATGATTGTATTGTGATTGTACAAACCTGTCGTGACATCTCTGTAATGTTGTGTGGTGAAGAAGTACTTAAGAGAGCAATGAGAATGTTTGACACATGTGTCATTGACCGTGTTCGATGTGTAAATGCTGACACTCCACACTTCTGCACTTCAAACACGTTGCTCTGCCTTGCTGATTCAAACAATCACATTGTAGTATAATTCCATTAATTCCTGAAACGAGGCATTCCCCGGTGACACTTGTTCCTCACTCATTCTTCTCATAATACAGCACTGAGTAAGACACATTAGAGCTCATACCTAATGTGACAGCTCGCACACTTTTTTTTTCAATTGTTTTTTTTTTCTTCTGTCTCCTCCAGTAGTCTGGTATCTGGATTATTTCATGGAGAGCACCTGTTTTTTTATAATTGAGTAGTTTATTTACTTGATTATGACACCGATAATGGCATGCAGGTAAAATTTGTGTTTTATGTAAATTTGGATAATTTTCTGGCCTTTTAATTTGTTTATTTTAAAAATTCAGTCCTTCCTTTTAAATTAAGCAACCTTAAAGGATTAGTCCACTTTCAAATAATTTTCCTGATTATATACTAACCCCATGTCATCCAAGATGTCCATGTCTTTCTTCAGTCGAAAAGAAATTAAGGTTTTTGAAAACATTCCAGGATTATTCTCCTTATAGTGGACTTCAATGGCCTCCAAACAGTCGAAGGTCAAAATTACAAACACAAATGATCGCCTTGCACGTGCTTCAGCTTTCCGTATCCTTCAAAAAGCTTACACTGTATGTCCTACGCCTTCCCTGTTCAACTTACGCGGCGCCAGTTCCGTTTTTTTCCATAAGTAGAATAGGGAAGGCGTAGGCGGAAAGCGGATCATTTGTGTTTATAAAGCATATACAGTTGTATTTTTTTCGAAAATGACCAATCGTTTCTCTAGATAAGACCCTTATTCCTCGTCTGGTATCGTTTAAAGCCCTTTGAAGCTGCACTGAAACTGTAATTTTGACCTTCAGCCGTTTGGAGAGACCATTGAAGTCTATTCTAAGGAGAATAATCCTGGAATGTTTTCATCAAAAACCTTAATTCCTTTTCGACTGAAGAAAGACATGAACATCTTGGATGACATGGGGTTGAGTAAATTATCAGAAATTTTATTTGAAAGTGAACTAATCCTTTAAGTTGGATTTCAGTTTTAAAGTACAATGGTCATTTAATGATTTCGTATAAAGACATAGTTCATACAGAAATGAAATCTTTCAAAATCCTATGACTGACTTTCTTCTGTGGAACACAAATGGAATTTATAGCAAAATGTCCAAGCTGCTCTTTCCCATAAAATGAAAGTGAATACTGAAGTCACTGTGGCTGTCAATTTGATTTTCAATGAATCACTTAAAGGGTTAGTTCACCCCAAAATGAAAATTCTGTCATTAATTACTCACCCTCATGTCATTCCACACCCATAATACCTTTGTTTATCTTCGGAACACAAATTAAGATTTTTTTTAATTAATTTTTTTATGAAATCCTGATGAAAGAGCGGTCTGACTCCTCCATAGACAGCAATTTAACCACCACTTTCAAGGTCCAGAAAGGTACTAAAGACATCGTTGAAATAGTCCACGTGACTGCGGTGGTTCAACCTTAATTTTATGAAGCGATTAAGAATACTTTTTGTGAGCAAAAACAAAACAAAAATAACTACTTTTATTCAACAAATTAATCTTTCCCCTGTCATTCACCTATGCTATTTTCATTGCAGTGCTTCCAGGTTCTACGTCAGAACGCCGACTCAGTATTGGCCGATGCTGTTCATGTGAGCAGCACAACGCATTCGTACGATGCTGACGTAGGAGCCGGCCAATACTGAGCTGGCTTTCTGATGTAGGGCATGGTAGTGCTGGATGTAAACAGTGTAGGAGAATGATACAGAAGAGAAGATATTAGTTATTTTTGTTTTGTTTTTGTGCACAAAAAGTATTCTATTTGCTTTATAAAATTAAGGTTGAACCACTGCAGTCACATGGACTATTTTAACAATGTCTTTAGTATCTTTCTGGAACTAGAAAGTTGTGGTTTAATTGCTGTCTATGGAGGAATCAGATAGCTCTTGGATTTCATCAAAAATATCTTAATTTGTGTTCCGAAGATGAACTAAGTTCTTACGGGTCTGGAACAACAGGAGGGTGAGTAATTATTGACAGAAATTTAATTTTTGAGTGAACTAACCCTTTAAATTTCACTCTGTTCCTCACACAAATCTACTAATTTATTCATTGGCTTCAGACGACTTGAAATATAGTGCACCAATTGTCACAATTTAGTCATAAATGATCATTTTGTGTGAAGTATCACTTTAAGTTTGCATTACCAAGAGGTAATGCACTGGCTGTTGGACTGAGCACCTGTCTTGACGGATTAGTTTTGTGCTTTTGAGGTTTTGGAGGCCTGACAGGGGCTGTGTGTCAGACTGGTTAGGGCTTTGGGTTATTTTGGTGCAGTGATGAAATTTTCTTGTACCACAGAAATGGAGAAATGCCTGTTTGCAAACGCTCTTGGCACTGTATTTTCATATGCCACTGACAGGCTATTTTGACCTGCTTAATGCAACAATACCTGCTGAAAGTCTTTGTTGAAATGTCACCAGACCCTTCATAGCCAAGATTACAAGAAACTTTTGTATCTTGGCATTAGCATTATTCAGAGGTTGCCATGGTTCCATGGTGCATTGTTATTAGATGAGCCATTTGTTGTAAAAGCCCTCATTGAGGTACAACAGGGATTTTGTGAAATGTGAGAGCATTTTTTCCCCCTGGTTGCTGGATTGAGACAACCACACATTCTTAACCTCTTTTAAACCAGCCTATATTGGTTTGCTGGTCTCAGCTGGTTTAAGATGTTCTAGCTGGTCACCCAGGATGGATAACCATGTGTTCTTCTTGTTTTAGCAAGATGGCCTGCTATAGCCTGACCAGCTGCAAAAGGTCCAAAACCTCTCTGGTACACTTGCAGACTGATGCATTTCATCCCCTTTATTTATATTTATTTGACCTGGACCTGCTGGTTTTGCTGTGTGGTCCATGCAGTTTGGTTTACAGAATCACATTGGCATTATTCTTTCCCCAAAAAAAATTCAGAAACCTGAGCTAGAGGGTGCTGAATGGGGTCTTTTATGATGTCATTTTGTGTGAGTGTACTACAAGTATTCAGTGTACACACGTTTTTTGCCGTATAAGCAGTCAGGCCTGTAAGAGTGGTTTTGCTAACACGTCCTGTGCTTATTTTTTCCACCTCCCTCAGTTTCCTCAACTCACTTTCCTCAAGTACTCCCCCACGAACACTGACCTGTAGAGCAACACACGGTGACATAACTTATTACAATTGCCTCAACAACACCATAATTTATTAACTACTCTGTAATCACACACTCATGCAGTGTGTGGATTATTCAGTGACCTTCGGAGCAGCTGACATTTTAATCGACTCTTTGTCAGTAATTTTGCAGAGCAGTCAGTTGTTAGGGGGTTGTGATTACGATTTTGGTATGGATATGGATTTTTTTTTTGTTGGTTGTGATTACGATTTTGGTATGGATATGGATTTTTTTTTTGTTCGCCAG
>RJVU01035287.1:1277285-1288932 GCA_003731715.1 Anabarilius grahami
CCCCCCCCCCCCCATGTTTTTAAAAGAAGTGTCTTATGTTCAATAATGTAGCTTTTTTCAATCAATAATACAGTAAAAAGCTATTATTACAGTTTAAAATAACTGCTTTCTATTTTAATATATTTAAAAATTGTGATGGTAAAGATGAATTTTCAGCATCATTACTCCAGTCTTCAGTGTCACATCATCCAGAAATTGCTGATTTGGTGCTCAACATTTCCTAATTTAAATAAGTAAATGAATAAATAAAAATAAAAAAACAAATTTATTGCATTTTGCCTTTTTAAAGCAGAATATATATCTTCATCACTACTAACTAAACGGTAGTAAATATAAGGTATAATATCTTATTAGGTATAATACTGATAAATATCAGTAAATATCTTTTGAGACGCTCGTGGGCAGAATTGACACATGAATATTATGATGTCATGAACAGATCATTCAAATAAAGTTTCTTTCAGTGTGCATACAACAGTGGATGCATCTGTGTTTGTGTGCCAGTTACAGTAGATATAAAAATAGGGTAATAAGTAATCAGGACAGACCCCAAAAAAGAGAACAAATTAAATGCTTTAACCTGATCATTCTTCTTGTGGCCTAGTTCTGTTTCAGTGCCACTTCAATTCGCACACTCAGCAATGCCAGTGAGGGGAATGTTTCTCGGCTGAAGAATTGACCACCTTTTATGACTTCTCAGAGTGTAAATTCATTTGACTCTCAATGAAACGTCACATTCAGGTGCGGTGGTGGTTAAATTCCATTTGTTGTTTAAACATCTCGTCTCTTCTCTTCTCTCATCAGCTTTTGTTTTCTGGTACTGAGAAAACGATGCTTGAAGAAGGTTCACATTTTTCACATTTTACTGTGATGGAGATTTCTGCGCATTTCCAGTATGGCTTGTTTGGCCAGCAGAAGGTGCTGAGATTTAATGAAATTATTTTTTTTATATATATAACACACTGTTAGCATAGCATACTAACATACTACTACAGTATGCAAATGTTCTGCTTCTAAAATACCAGGAGGACCTGGTCCTCCTTAACTCTTGGCAGTCAGATTAAACAACCAAGTAACACTTTTATTTTTTATTTTTTTATGAAATTGCTTGCTCAACATTTAAATAGTTCAGTGTTTGCTTTAAACTGGTTCTGCAGAGCACTATCAGAAAACCTCCACCTATTTAGATCTGCTAAATTATTGAACCTCCCTGACCTTCAAGTCATTCTGGTTTTGTAAACAAAAACACTTAACTAAGGCATCAGTAAGCCATCATAGAAAGTTTAATACACATTTGAGTGATTCTGAGAGTTAAAGATTTCTAATGGAAAAAAGAAAATCAAATTGGCTCTAAACATTCATGTACAAAGTTATTCAACCCCCAATAATCAAATTTTGTACAGAATTCTTTACTCTTCATAACCTCAAATAAACATTGCCTGTAAGTGCTTACAAGCTTCTGACACTCTCTACTGGAATCTTAGGCCATTCCTTGTGAGCAAAACTTCCAGCTCATTAATATTCTTTAGTTTCCACCACTGATTTCTTCAAATCTCAAAGTTTTTCAAGGAAACTTAAATCTTGGTCTCTCAAGAACATTCAGAACTGATTTGGATGTATACTTGGGATCACTGTCTTGTTGGAAAGTCCAGTGATCCAGTGAAGCTTTAGTTTACACACTGACGGGATCATAATCTTTGCCAAAATGGCCTGATATTTCAAAGAACCCATGACGCCGGTCAGGTCATGATTTTCACTTCCTGCAGCAGCAAAGCCCTCCATAACAAGACTGACCTACCTCCATGTTTGACCCTGGGGATGGTATTCTTCTGGTCATAAGCCATGCCTGATCCAGGGGTCCAAAAATGTCCAGTTTGGTCTCATTAAATTCTTTCAAAACTCCACAGCCTTATCCAAATTCTTTTTAGCATCTTTCAAGTCAGCCTTTTATGTTCTCTTGGTCAAGAGTGACGTTCCTCAAGGTGTCTTGGCATG
Organism: Anabarilius grahami; assembly: GCA_003731715.1. Taxonomy (NCBI): domain Eukaryota; kingdom Metazoa; phylum Chordata; class Actinopteri; order Cypriniformes; family Xenocyprididae; genus Anabarilius; species Anabarilius grahami. The sequence goes on from RJVU01035287.1 coordinate 1,279,281, forward strand.
AAGTCAATGCTTGTTTGGTGTTGTTCTTAGTCTGCACTGGAATGTTTTTTCTTTCTTTCAACATCTTGCAAGTGGCAGTAAATTGAGGGGTTTTCTCAGTTGCTCTGATCAAAGATCTTATTCCTCTTGATGAAATTGTGCTTTTCTTTACTCAATTTCAGCAGTTAAGCTAGATTTATGCATGAATCACTACTAAAGCTGATTAAATGTCCTTATAGAGTCCCCAAAGGCTTAATTGTGTTTTAACACAATTTAGTTCCCTACCATACTAGTGCTTTAAAAACAGGAATGTAGAATAATTATGACAGCGGTATAATGAAAATCCTATAACTCAAATGTTACATTAAATATTGACATTATAACTTTTAATATATGCCACTAAAGTGTTTATAATACTTTATAATGTAATACTATATATTTTACAAGAGTGGTGTCCCGTTATCATGTACATCATGTGATAGTACCGGTTTCACTTCCTTTAACAGCTTCCTTCCTTTAAAAAAAAAGAATCTATAAGCTCTGGAATATACAATGTAAATTTCACAATATTTAGTTACCAAGATGTTATTCAATTTAGAAGAGAGACACACAGCTCACCCTTAAGGGGGTGGATACACCGGTCCAACAAGCTTGAATAATCTGAGACACACATCTCCTGTTTACAATGAGGATCTAAGTATTTGTATTGTACTGGTGAACTTGTCTCAAAGTCTGAGAGCACTTCCTCAGGCATCTCACCTTTCACCGACTTGACAACCAGTGGCCCTCTAGTTCTATTGGGCAGTTGTCCATTTATGCTGTGGTCACTGGTAGTGGAAAAATCTCATGTTCGGAATCTTTGTTCCTCTGCTAATGAGTAAAATGTTATTGACTTTCTTAATAGACCATCTGTAGACCATCCCCTAGTTTGTTGAATCTGTTAATGATTACACTCTAGCCCTACACCTTATGGAACAAGACCAAACCTGAATATGTCTTCATAAATGATTTGATCCACAGTCACCTCACAGATTTTCATATTTGGCGTGGACTTTGTTGAAAGCTCTTTGTGGTGAATCACAAGTTTGTTTCACCATTCGACTTTGGTCAAATTAGATGATATGGAAATCCTGAGGTAGTTCTGCAATGCTCTTAAGCCACATGTTCACATTGCTAGTCATCAAGTCAGATCATTGTGTGTTTATTTTCTGGTGTGTAGCTGCATTGGTTGCTATAGGATTGACTTGGGTGTTCGTACAATTGGGAAGGTTGTATATCACTTTTTTTTGAGTGGCCAATCCTATCACTCTGACGTGTGAGGTATGGAAATGGTGGAAAGCTGAGATCTGGCTCTTGTATGTACTGTAGATCTAGGTGCTATCATCTAATTATTTTCCACCATTTCATGTGGTTTATAATATGAAATATGCATCACTTCATAAATGGCCAAAAAAAAAAAAAATGCATTTGATCAAATTTGGTTTCTACAGTAAAAACCTGTAAATTGTTTAACAGTAAGCTTTAAACATTAATTTAACAACATTTGATGTAACACAAAACCCTTATATACATAAGTGATTTGAAAGAACTAAGAAGAAACAGTTATTTAAATGAAAATGCATCAAATGTAAAGTGTCAAGCAGGGAATTCTGGGAATGTCAATTTACTGTTTTTCACCATAAATTATACAGTGCCTTTATTTTTTACTTTCATAAACTGTAAATTTAACAGTATTTTACTGTAAAATTACATTAAATGTAGGATTAAATTATTATTTATTTATTTTAACAGTGTATGTATTTGCTGTCCACAGTACATATAACAGATCAGGTCTGAATCTGAATTTTTTTCAAACATAATTTTTAAAAACAATTTTTTATAATAACAATTTTGGCTACACTACATTTTTATATTCATTAAATTGAAATTTTGTTGAAAATAGTGCAAACAGTTTTTTAAAATCATATGAAATCAGCATGAATACAGAGAGAACATTTCTAAGAATTTGGCACATGGGTTTTAAACTATTTTCCTAAAAAAAATTTTTTATAAAATGTAACACTTCAAACTTAAATCAATTTAAAGTTAAACACTTCTACAATACTTTTTACACTTAAAGTATTAAAATTAAATAATGATTTAAAATGTTTACACATTTTATATTAAACAATAATAATATTCACATTTATTTGTATAGCGCTTTTCACAATACATATAGTTTCAAAGCAGCTTTACAGAGAATGCATGTCTACATTACAATTTAGAGTAATCTGTTATCAGAGATGGCTGTGTCCAATTTTTGTAATTTCAGCAATGTAAATCACACAGCTTGCTTAAATTAACACATTGTTAGCTATGTATTAATTTAAGGTATAAATAATGAGCTCATACAAGTCGTCACCTTTATTTATATAGCGCTTTTTACAATGCAGATTGTCAAAGCAGCTTTACAGTGATAATTGGTATATAATTTTGGCTGCACAGCAGCTCTTAAAGAAAATGGTGTCAATGCAGGTAGATCAAAGCACTGTTGAATATCAAATGTCAAGTGTAAGTATAAGTAATGAAAACATGTTAACAATGATTAGGATATATAGCAAAATTTGGAATGGTGCATGTTGATCCAGAGCTTGCATCATCTGAAGTCCTTGCAGGGTTGGCGCCGTCTCTTCACAGGTGTTGGTCATCTGAAGTCTTCATAAGAGGCTGGATCCAAGCCGAATGTGATGTACTCTAGTGACTTCGGGACGGGCATCCCGAGATAAAACAAAAAAGCAAATGGAGAATAATTAGTGTAGCTACTGTTCATAAGATTAAGCAAAAGATAGTCATGTGCAATAGATCTGATATAACTGGAATACAAGATGCATTATGTGAACACTTGGCTAAAGAGATGCGTCTTTAATCTAGATTTAAACTGGGTGAGTGAGTCTGAGCCCCAAACATTATCAGGAAGGCTATTCCAGAGTTTAGGAGCCAAATGTGAGAATGCTCTCCCTCCTTTAGTGGGTTTAAGATATCCTGACATCCCATTCTTAATCTGTAGGGTTTAATATGGAGTTGGCCCTCCCTTTGCAGCTATAACAGCCTCAACTCTCCTGGAAAAGCTTTCCACAAGGTTTAGGAGTGTGTTTATGGGAATTTTTGACCAGTGATGTTGGACGAGAAGGCCTAACTCGCAGTCTCCGCTCTATTTCATTCCAAAGGTGTTCTATCGGGTTGAGGTCAGGACTCTGTGGAGGCCAGTCAAGTTCCTCCACACCAAACTCGCTCATCCATGTCTTTATGGACCTTACTTTGTGCACTGGTGCGCAGTCATGTTGGAACAGGAAGGGGCCATCCCCAAACTGTTCCCACAAAGTTGGGAGCATGAAATTGTCCAAAATGTCTTGGTATGCTGAAGCATTAAGAGTTCCATTCACTGGAACTAAGGGGCCAAGCCCAACCCCTGAAAAACAACCCCACACCATAATCCCTCCTCCACCAAACTTTACACTTTGCACAATGCACTCAGGCAAATACCGTTCTCCTGGCAACCGCCAAACCCAGACTCGTCCATCGGATTGTCAGACAGAGAAGCGTGATTCGTCACTCCAGAGAACACGTCTCCACTGCTCTAGAGTCCAGTGGCAGTGTGCTTTACACCACTGCATCTGATGCTTTGCATTGTACTTGGTGATGTAAGGCTTGGATGCAGCTGCTCGGCCATGAAAACCCATTCCATGAAGCTCTCTACGCACTGTTCTTGAGCTAATCTGAAGGCCACACGAAGTTTGGAGGTCTGTAGCTATTGACTCTGCAGAAAGTTGGCGACTTCTGCGCACTGTGCGCCTCAGCATGCGCTGACCCCGCTCTGTGATTTTACGTTGCCTACCACTTCGTGGCTGAGTTGCTGTTGTTCCCATTTGCTTCCACTTTATGATACCACTTTCAGTTGACTGTGGAATACTTAGTAGTGAGGACATTTCAGGAATGGACTTATTGCACAGGTGACAACCTATCACGGTACCACGCTTGACTTCACTGAGCTCCTGAGAGTGACCCATTCTTTCACAAATGTTTGTAGAAGCAGTCTGCATGCCTAGGTGCTTGATTAGGAACACTTGAATTAAATGATTTGGAGGGGTGTCCAAATACTTTTGGCAATATAGGGTGTGTGTGTATGTGTATATATATATATATATATATATATATGTATATGTATATGTGTATATATATGTATATGTGTATAGCACATATTAATGCATTTATTCTGCATGACCATATTCTACATCCCTTGAAGGGTTAGTTCACCCAAAAATGAAATGTCTGTCATTAAGTACTCACCCTCATGTCATCCCAATCGCGTAAGACCTTTTGTTCATTTTCAGAACAAAAATGAAAATATTTTTGATGAAATCTGAGGGTTTCTAAACCACACATTGGCAGCAACGTCATTGCACCATTTGAGATCCAGAGAGGTATTAAACACATTGTTAAAATAGTCCATGTGACTGCAGTGTTTCAACCTTAATGTTATGAGGCGACGTCACTTAATAACATTAAGGTTGAAACAATGTAGTCACATAGAATATTTTAACAATGTCTTTAATAACCTTTCTGGACCTCAAAAGGTGCAATGACGTTACTGCCTATGTGTGGTCCAGAAACCCTCAGATTTCATCAAAAATAACTTAAAGGGTTAGTTCACCCAAAAATGAAAATTCTGTCATTAATTACTCACCCTCATGTTGTTCTACACCCGTAAGACCTTCATTCATCTTTGGAACACAAATTAAGATATTTTTAATGAAATCCGATGGCTCAGTGAGGCCTGCATAGACAGCAATGGTACTTCCCCTCTCAAGAGCCATAAAGGTACTAAAAACATATTTAAATCAGTTCATGTGAGTACAGTGGTTCTACCTTTAATAATATAAAGCGACGATAATATTTTTGTGCACCCAAAAAAAACAAAATAACGACTTTGCAGTTTGATATGCTATACGATTCTAGATTCGACACAAAAGATTCGTAACGCTCCGAAGCAGTGTTTAAAATCGGCCATCACTAGATATTGTTAAAAAGTCGTTATTTTATTTTTTTGGCACACAAAGTATTCTCTTCGCTTTATAATATTAAGGTAGAACCACTGTACTCACATGAACTGATTTAAATATGTTTTTGGTACCTTTTTATGGATCTTTTTTTCCAAATATGTTTGTTCTCACAGCTTTACTTGTATTCAAATGGAGTTTGCCACCTGTTTATACATCTTTGCATGAACTAAAAAAAAGAACATATGTTTGGCATTTTCTAATGATCTGTCTAAATCATCCATTTGTGTCACAGTTTATGCAGATTTCTTTTTGACTGAACAGAGTAGTTTACATTATTTGGATGAACATTAGATTTAGGTTATGCAAAAAGCACACAGGGTGTTTTTAATAATGGGCTGTGCATGGTTACTGAGGGCTGTGCTCTTGTTGGTCTGGAGGAGATTTTTGTATTTATGAGGGTTAGTGATGTTATAGATACTGGCTTTGTGTTGCAGGGTGTCTTTCTCTGTTGTCCTTCTGGTTAGAGCGGGCGGTGTACAACAATAGCCCCCTTCATCATTAGAGTTGCACTGATTTCTCGCCTCGGCTTGTGAATAATATTATAAGCACAGGCTGGTAGGGTTCAGTTTTCAGTACTAGAATAAACACTACTGTATATTCAGGATGATTTTACTATTGATATCAAGATTATTTTAAACGCATGATTTTCTTAGCTATTGCGTTTCCTAGAAAGCAGGTCATGTGACTAGTTTTGTGGTCTAGTGCAACTCAGTGAAAATCACTGTGTGAACTCCTTTAAAAACACTTCTTTAAAGTTCAATAGTGAAATCAAATCAGTGTTAAGGCTTGTTCACACCAAGGGCGATTAACTATAATGATAAAAATCATTCTAAATATAAAAGAATAGCAGTGTCCAAACCTCAACTATAACGACACAGGGAAACAATGTCATTGGATGTCACTTTGAGAACTTTTTTTTTTTTCCCAGCTGATGAACAGTAAAAACAGTGACAGCCAATCAGAATCCATTCCGCTTTTAAGAGCTTGAGGATTTAAAGCGGTAGACTCATTTGAGTTCAAACTGTCTGATTCAAATATTTGTTTGCATCATCACTCAAAGCTCACTGTCTGCATTGTATTTTTTTCATGCATGTAGGTTAATTGTATTGTAATATTAGTGCATACAGTAAAAGTAAATGATAATAAATAATAATTGTTCATTTAGTGGAAAAAAAGCTAGGGATGGTCCGATCAGTTGGCCACAGATTGGTATCGGCCGATAATCACATCATATCATATGACTTGACTGGTAGTCACTAAATCTCACGAACTGATCGCATTTCGATGACGTAAAACTGTAAAAAGTTGCCACTGATGCGTATGTAAACCGTATACTTTTGAGCCATGTTCTGCTTTGTAACATTAGTAAACCATAGTAAATCGCACGTTTATTTAGAGCAGGGTGTCTCGATTCAAACAAGCCCACACACAACTAGGGATGCACAATATATCGGCCGCCATATCGGTATCGGCCGATATGTTCATTTTTAATGTTATCGTTATATTATTAAAGCCGATAAATAATGGATAATTTCCTTCAGCTGAGACATTTCAGATGTGCACTGTTCACCATTATGGTTTTGAATTGCTTGAAATATGATTGAAACCACTTCAAAAAGGTAAATACACTTAAGTACAGCGCAAGTTTGTCATATAGGTTAAATAATGTTATAATGAGAACATTATAATTGTGTGCTTGGGACGTGACTTTTAATGGTGAGACTTTTGTTTTTGTAATCAGGCTCTCAAAAATTATTTTTAAAATTTGATTTAGATTTATTGGCCAATATATCTGTTATCGGCTTTCAAATAAAGAAAATAAGAAAAATAATTTGTGTAAAGAATTATCGGTTATCGTACCGGCCAAAATGTTTATATCGGTGCATCCCTACACACATCATGATGTGAGAAAATCCTCACAGAGTGACATGACATGTTTCTTGGCTAAAGCTATAGGACTTCCGGGATCTGATCATGTTGTGATCATGACCGTGTTTTCCAACATCATTTGAAAGTTCAACCAATGGAAACTGGATCTCTGGTATGGTGGGTAGGGACGATGTGTCAAGACCACTCGGACACGGTTTTACAGCTGGAGCGTGCTTTGGTTGCATCAATCGCTCAGATTGACAGGTCTTGATTTACCATGCGCCATAAAATACGACGCACAGCTGAAACAGCACTGGAAAATAATCACTCATCAACCATGATCTTATTACTTGTTACTCATTCTATGTAATTATAAATATTTTTATGCTTTGTGGTGTTTACACATGTAAGAATTCTTATGTGCGTTAACACTCAGGTCACTTGTTTGGAGAGGTTTTTGGACTTTTGATCAAAAGTCTACCATGGTTCCAAATGACATAACTTTTGATTGCTTTGAGATATCAACTCAAAATTTGGCTCAGATGCAGTTGGCATGATTGTGAACAAGGGCAAACTTGATTTTATGACCTGTTTTTTATATATATATATATATTTCACAGCAGTGTTGTAACATAAGAACCTCCAAACATCAATTTATTTTCTTTAAAATTTGAAAGATGTTCTATCAAATGAGACCATGTACTTTATAATACCTTGTTTTTGTTTTTGTATAGTTATAACCCATTACTTTTAAGTATGGCACTTGAAATCATGTAAAAAAAACATTAAAAATACCTTTTAGAGTGTAAGGGATTAACAGTGACAGTCAACAGAGCTTACATATCAGTTATATAAAGCTTCAATAATCGGGATTGGGATCAGTATCGGCCAATCATGATGACAAGAAATCAGTAGTTGGAATCTGCTGCAAAATACTGATCGCAGCATCCCTAAACAAAACATGCCTTAATTATATTTTCTTTTTTTTTCTATATTTGTATTAAACTAAAATCTACTCTGTTACTAGTGGTTCAACGGATCACAAAACTAATGGTTCGGATCATATCACGGTTATTAAGTCACGGATCGGATCATTTTTCGGATCAGCACAAAAAAAAAAAACGTAACTTTCCATTTATTACTAAGCCCACTTTAACAACTCCAATATGACAGCAGAAACTACTACCCTAACTAATACATTATTAAAGGCAAGTGAACAGACTGTAAAAAGAACCAATACTGTACACCAATTATAAGCATAGATATACAACAAAAAGTTACAAATAAAGTATAAGGTCTAACTGTAGTATTAATTTTCATGTACAGAAATGTGATAATTAAATGTAAAATGACACTGTTCACTGTATAAATTTAATATAGATTAACAGACAACAGCAGGTATTTATAGGTTGCTGTCACTTTAAGAGTAAGACCCCATACACGCACACGTCCGATAGATACACATCCGAATTCTCACCTCGTTCAATAAAGACATAACCGATTGTGTTTACGAGAATACTTGCCGAGAGGGGTATTTTGATTGACATAATGCGTGTATGTGTCCATCCAAGTGCACTGAGGACGTGAAAGAGAAATACATTTGGAGTTCGCGAGCTATATGAAACGCGCCTCTTTCTCTCTTTTGTGCGCGCGCGAGCCTTGTATGTAGGCTATGTGCGCACCAATTACAGCGTGGGGTGCGATACCGAAATCTTCTTTTGCCTCTTCTAGCGCTGGAATGGTTTTATATCTATTTAATGTGTAAACTAGCAAGACAAAACACGTGCAAATGATAACCTTTCACTCTATTGCGGTTAAACTTTCAATTGATCCGCGAATCACATGCTTGGTCCGTACGGATCACGGATTAACAACAATTCGTTTAAACACTATCTGTTACTAAAACACAATTTAAGCCATTTCAGAGGAATATATTATGATATTAAATATAAAAAATTTATATTTTTCAAAAGAGTGAAAATAGGTTTTCATATTATACACTTCTGTGACAGTAAAGACATTTGTTATGAAAGATTTCTATTTCAAATAAATGCTGTCCATTTGAACTTTTTAAACCAGTTATTTTAAATTGTAATATTTTACAATATTTCAGTTTTTACTGTAATTTTTTTTTCATATAAATGCTTGGTGAGCATAAGTGACTTTCCATATACATACTGTATATATATATATATATTTTTTAACAATTTACAATAAGGTTCATTAGTTAAACATTAGTTAATGTATTAACTAACATGAACTAACCATGAGCAATACATTTGTTACTGTATTTACTAATCTTCGTTAATGTTAGTTAATGGAAATACCCCTGGGAGTCAGCCGACATTGGCTTAATGTAGCACCATCTTGTATATGTTACATATTACCACGCTTGCTTGTACAGCTTATTTTTAACCACTTATCTTTTTTCTGTGCTTCTAATATGTAAAGCTGCTTTGAAACAATTACCAATTGTAAAAAGCGCTATATAAATAAATTTGACTTGACTACAGTTGTTCATTGTTTGTTCATGTTAGTTCACAGTGCATTATTAAAATCTTGTTAGCATTAGTTAATGTTAATTTCAACATTTACTAATATATTAACAAAGATTAATAAATGCTGTATAAGTGCAGTTCATTATTAGTTCGTTAACTAATGTAGTTAAATGTTAACTAATGAACCTTATTGTAAAGTGTTTTTTT
>RJVU01035287.1:1298184-1331239 GCA_003731715.1 Anabarilius grahami
AGATGCCTATTCAGTGCAGCAGAGCCAAGGTGAATTTTTACACCTTTTGTCACTGCATTTAATATTTAACATTTGGTTTGTGAATAAACCCAGAATGTAGTGAGTTTGCTGTAGTGTTTTCTGTGTCTTTGTACTTTCCTTAGGAAGTTCTTTGTTCTGTTAAAAATAAAGACTTCAAACCGAAGTGTGTGACACACCTGAACTCTTCCTGTGTTTACCCAGAGTTCAGTTGGGGCACAGATCTCTGATAAGATCAGACTCCGCTTCCTCTCTGTGTGTAGTCAGCTGTATAAATCCATGAGTGTTTATTGTGTCAAAGCTCAAGCATCGACACATTCATGTTGGAGGTGACCGAGCGTTTCATGAAGGTTAAGATGAGGGAAGCATTACATCACTTGTGCCGTTCCACTCCCTCCTGTGGCCACGCCTCCCAACATCAGACCATAGCAGCCAAGAGGAAAAAGAATGCATGGACGAGGGAAAGAGGCAGACGGAAATTGACAATGAAACATAATCTAGAATAAACGGAGCAATCGAATCAGGAATAAAATGAAATGAAATGTTTTGCTTTCCAGCTGTTTTAAGTGATTAATTCTGACACAATACGTGTAACTTTTTTTTTTTTTTAAACTATAGTAGAAGTCGAGTGTTTCTTTTAATTTGCATTGGTAAGAGAGGATTCTGGCTAGAGGATGTTAAATGGACACGAGATGAACATCACATGTTTCCAGTGTGTGGTTCAAGGTCTTTCATTTTTACTAGCTCAGCTGCTAAGGTCACCTGATGCAGTGAATTCATTCATTCCCTCACAAACACTAACTGCAGTTTTGGTTTGGCATTTAACTCAGTAAGACTGCTGGTAGAAAACCCATTGTGGAGATCAAGTACTGACTGAGGAATCCCACTCATGCAATCTGCATTCATGCATGTTTTGTGCCATGTGACATTATACTCTGAACTGACAACATCTCTGTTTTGCCCTCACAGGTGCTTTTGTGTAGTCAAACGTGAACGCTGACGTCAGTGAAAATGCTGGAGATGGTGAAAGACAGAGTACTGGAGGTTTATGAAAGCCTCTTAGCAGGAAGAGGTAAAAATGCATGTTAATTAAATGATCCCATAGATACATTAATCTGAATATGTTTTATTCAGACTAATGGTCAACTGATGTGACTTTTGATGTGAATCTTATATTAGCTACTATACTAGAGATGCATACTTGTATTAGTTTTGTAATTTTACTGTTGTTCTATAAAATATGATCCAATATCTGATTATTATTAGTGTATATATTAAATATTATAGATTGTTTTAACTTTACAGTACAATATTATTATTATTATTATTACTGTAATAGTTTAATGCTTATTTAATAAAATAAAAATATTGTAGTAGTAGTAGTATATATTCATATACTGAATGGGTTTCCATAAAACAATGTGTGCGTGTTCAGACAACTGAAAGGGTTGGTTCACAAATTCTGTCATTAATTACTCACCCTCATGTCATTCCACATCCGAAAGACCTTCGTTCATCTTCGAAACATAAATTACGATATTTTTCATAAAATCCGATGGCTCAGTGAGGCCTGCATTGCCAGCAAGACAATTAACACTACACTGACTACAGTGGTTCAATCTTAATGTTACGAAGCAACCAGAATACTTTTTGTGCGCCAAAAAAACAAAATAATGACTTTAACAATATCTAGTGATGGGAGATTTCAAAACACCGCTTCTTGAACCTTTGAAGCTTTACAAATCTTGTTTCGAATCAGTGGTTCAGAGCGTGTATCAAACTGCCAAAGTCACGTGATTTCAGTAAACTACATTTCAATGGTTCACCACTGGGGGGCGTGACTTTGGCAGTTTGATACACGCTCCGAACCAGATTCGAAACAAAAGATTCATAAAGCATTGTTTTGAAATCGCCCATCACTAGATATTATTTAATAAAGTCGTTATTTTGATTTTTTTGGCGAACAAAAAGTATTCTCGTCGCTTCATAACATTAAGGTTGCACCTCTGTAGTCACATGAACTGTTTTAAATGCGTCTTTAGTAGCTTTCTGGGCATTGAAAGTGTTAATTGTCTTGCTGGCAATAGAGGCCTCACTGAGTTATTGGATTTCATGAAAAATATCATAATTTGTGTTCCGAAGATGAACGAAGGTCTTACGAGCGTGGAACGACATGAGGGTGAGTAATTAATGACAGAATTTTCACTTTTGGGTGAACTAACCCTTGAAGAGATTTTGTGTTTTGGGGAAAAAAACAATAAACTGTATAGAGTCTCGGGCAAGTTGTTCCTTATTTTCTCATGCTGTAAATTCTGATACTTTATTCTGATAAAAAGCTGATTATACACGATACAAGTTGATAACAAATGCTAGCTGAAATAGCTAATAAAATTGCAACATGTTCAAGATTTCTAAACGGTTTTTCTGCCATGTTATTAGATGTGAAAGTGAATCTGACTGTAGAAGAAGCAACAAATTGAACAGTGTTATGAGTTGCAGTCTGACACATTTCAGAACGGAAGGCAGCTTACTAGCTACAAGCATTAGCATCTACTTGTTTTAGGGACAGTTGACCCAAAAATGAAAATTCTCTAATCATTCACTCACCCTCATGTTGTTCCAAACCTGTATGAGTTTCTTTCTTCTGTTGAACACAAAAGAAGTTTTAAAGTATTTTAAAGTATGTTGGTATACAGTCGATGGCACCCATTGACTTCCATAGTAATGTTTTCCTACTATGGAAGTCAGTGGGTGCCATCAACTGTCTGGCTACAAACACTCTTTAAAATATCATCTTTTGTTTTCAACAGAAGAAAGAAACTCATACAAGTATGGAACAACTTGAGGGTGAGTAAATGATGACAGAATTTTCATTTTTGGGTGAACTAATGCTTCTAGCTTGTAAGCTGCTAGTATCCATTTAAGAGCATGTACACAAAATATCATGGAATTAATTTATTTGACACAATATACTCCATTTAAATCAGAAATAGTGTATGCATTTACAAGGCTGTCAACAGATTTTTTTTAAACTGATACAAGGAAGCTAAAATTGCTAAAGCTAAAACACTCAGTCTCAGAATGTTGACATTTCTCCATCACTAATTCATAACGGTCAAATGTGTGTTTGGGGAAATCCATCCAATTATAATATTTGAATAAAATTTAATCTTTTTTTTTTGGTGAAATAGCTAAATTAGCTGTTGCTATAAATAAAAGAGCTGTTTTTGTGTTTCTCTCTCCTTCTAGACCCAAGGATGAAGGATTACCTCCTAATGGAGAGTCCTGCCAGTATGTCTGCTACTCTACTTGCTTATCTTTTCTTTGTACTGTACGCCGGCCCTAAGTTTATGGCCAACCGCAAACCCTACCAGTTGAAAGAAGCTATGATCATTTACAACCTGTCCTTGGTTGTCCTCTCTGCATATATCGTATATGAGGTGAGAATCTGCTAGGTGGTGTGACCGCGCACATGTTTGAACTTGAATACACTTGTTTGTTTGTTTGTCTGTATCGAGAGAGGCGTGTTATATTTTATTCATTATGGAGACACGATTGTGTGTTTGAATTGCTGCTTTCAACCAGTTCCTGAGGATAAATTCATATACTTATTCATCTTTACTTGATGTGTAGTTCTTGATGTCGGGGTGGGCAACGGGATACACGTGGAGGTGTGACCCATGTGATTATTCAAACAGCCCTCAAGGACTCAGAGTAAGATTTGCATTCAATTTCCTGTAATATACTCAAAAATTACTGCATATATAATCAAATTATAGTCAAATTCTCCATATTAAAGATGTCTTTTCTTCACAGATGGCAAGAGTCGCCTGGTTATTTCTGTTTTCAAAGTTCATTGAGCTTATGGACACGGTAAGATTTGAATACGTTATTCCAAAACTTCTGATAAAAAGCAGGTTGGTTCTTGTAGTGATCAATGGTGTATTGTTGTCTTTGCTTAGGTGTTTTTTGTGCTGCGTAAGAAACACAGTCAGATCACCTTCCTGCACATCTTCCACCATTCCTTCATGCCCTGGACGTGGTGGTGGGGCGTGAGCTATGCGCCAGGTGAGTCAATCCACCTTCCCATCTGGGTCAGTCAGCAGATATTTACATGAGAGGCACGTGCGGTTTCAGTTGACGTGACCTGTTAATGGACCCTGACAAATTTCTATTCCAGTCAGACTTGCTTTTCCACAAGCCAATAACTTTTGCATGTTCTAAATGGTTCTTGTAAATAAAGCTCTATGTGTTGGTGGTCATCAGAGTATGTTTTTGTTGTTGTACTGCTTGTAGCATATGCGACTTACATTTAAAACTCACTGCAATGTTTCTTGCAGGTGGAATGGGCTCCTTCCATGCCATGATCAACTCTTGTGTCCATGTGATCATGTACTCCTACTACGGCCTTTCTGCTGCCGGACCTCGCTTCCAGAAGTTCCTCTGGTGGAAGAAATACATGACTGCAATTCAGCTGGTATGTTTATTGGATTTGTAGAGCAGTATAAAATTCTCCTGTGGTAATGTTGAAGGGATCGTTCACCCCAAAATGTATTTATTCACCTTCATGTTTTGTTACACAAAACACTAAAAGGATATCTTCAAAATACAGTGACCATGACTATAAAGCTTCAAAATGGCCCATAAAAATGGTCTATTCAACTTATTCCAAGGATAATATTGTACTTCCAAATTGTGTGAAACTAACAGAAATGTAAGTAATTATTCACTGATAATCCACTCAAGTGAGCTGTTAACTCAATAAATACTTCAACCTGATCTTTAAGTCGGTGAGTTGAACTTGAGAACCAGGTCAGAGATCTGATTCATGACAGAATCGTTCTTTTAAGTGAATCGGTTGAGCCAATTCACAAATTCAGTTAACAGCTCACTGGATGGGAAGAAAAGCAGTGAAGGACGCAAAGGTTTAGTATACCTTTTAAAGGGTTAGTTCACCCAAAAAATGAAAATTATTCATTATTTACTTACTCTCAAAGGGTTAGTTCACCCAAAAATGACTTTGAACTTTGAAGCTTCAAAAATTTCATAAAGAGATCGTAAAACTAATCCATATGAATGAACATATACAAAATGATCATCAACTCACACATCAGTTGTGTAAACGCTCAAGCAAGTGTGCTTGATGCGTGCGAGAACCAATGATGTTCATTCTTGTTTGTTACGCAGCATGTTTGAGCTTCCGGGAAAGTTTTCTACTCATGCATCAAGTAGTTTCTGTTGAGCTTCTGTTTGCGTTCACTGATCAATGTTTATATGTGAATAAAAGCATAAATTCAATCTGTTCATCATAAAAAGCGATCGAGTCTCTTCAGAAAATTGATTAAACCATTCATATGGATTAGTTTTATGATCTCTTTATGAACTTTTTGAAGCATCAAAGTGGTAATTATGTAGCTGTCTATGTAGGGAAAGAAAGCTCTGATTTCATCAAAAATATCTTAATTTGTGTTCCGAAGATGAACGAAAGTCGTACGGGTTTGGTACGACAAGAGGGTCTAATTAAGGACAGAATTTTCATTTTTGGGCGAATTAACCCTTCAAATTGTTCCAAACCTGTATGAATTTCTCTCTTCTGCGGAACACAAAAGGTGATATTTTGAAGAATGTCAGTAACCAAACAGTTGATGGACCCCAATTACTTCCATAGTATATATTTTTTTCTCCATACTATGGAAGTCAATGGGGCCCATCAACTTTTTGGTTACTGACATTCTTCAAAATATTGTCTTTTGTGTTTAACAGAAGAAAGAAATTCATACAGATTTGGAAGAACTTGTGGGTGAGTAAATGATGACAGAAATTTCATTTTGGGGTGAACTACACTGTAAAAAAGAATTGTTGGTTTAACTTAAAAGTTACCTGGTTGTCTTTAAAATTGAGTTCACTGAAATTAAAAATTTGAGTTAATACAATGAAGGCGATTGATTTAATCAACAGAAACTCAAAATATTATGTTATCTGAACCACATTAATTATCCAAGTTGATTTGACAAAAGAAAAAATGTTCTGATAACAAATCATGAAAATATTTTTTACAGTGTATCCCTTAGTAGATTTTTTAGCTTCATATGCATTGTCACTGTGAGCTGCATAAATATTCAAAATGTTTTCTTTTGTGTTCCACAAACTATCCCTTTTAAAGATGTCTCAAACTATACCAGAAACTCAGTCTTTCTTACTCTTCTCTACAGATTCAGTTTGTGTTGGTGTCTCTTCATGTAACCCAGTGGTACTTCATGAAGAGCTGCGACTACCAGGTGCCTTTGTTCATTCACCTCATCTGGATGTACGGAACCTTCTTCTTCGTGCTGTTCTCTAACTTCTGGTACCAGGCGTACGTGAAGGGCAAGAGGCTACCGAAGAACACCCAACACCTCGCCCAGAACAGCAAGGCTAATGGATCAACCACAGTGGCCAACGGCTCGTCGGTAGTTTCAAACGGCCACGGCGTACATGAAAACGGCCAGAGCAACGGGAAGAAACACCACGAGAATGGAAGCACTCTCAACGGAAAGATGAAGAAAGCCTGAGAGCTCAGGAGAAGAAGACCCAAAACGGATGACCAGGAGAACCTGCACTATGGCACTATGGAGTCCAAAGAGTGTTTTGGGACTTTTCATTTTCAAATCTTGAGTTCTTTTTAATGTGTACATTAAATAAGTACATGGGGATATGAATGCTTTTGACCCCGTTTGTATTTTTTTTTTTGTCATAAATTAATCTAAAGAATAATTATTGAGCAAAATGTATGAAGAGAAGAGGAAGAGTACTGACTGGATGCACCCTCCGCTGATGTTGCTCATGACGTTCATTTAAACCGAACGAATTCACGGATGGACACAAACGCACACACACACACGTACATCTGTGTGTCTTTCATACTCCCCCAATAGCAGACACTGTACAGTCAACATCAGTAAATTTGAATTACACCTGTAAATAGTTTTACCATATAAACTAACGGGATTGATACGGTAAAAAATATTGTTACTATTGAAATAAATACCAAAAAAAATTAAATTCCATTTTAAAATACACTGTTATCTGTTTATTTCATGTTAAGTTATGCTGTTTGATGGCACACTGTAGTTCCTCCTTGCATAAAATCAGTGCAGGTCAAAGGAATTTGACCTACAATTCCAGCTGACATTCCGACATGGTATTTGGCATCTCCAATGCAAATGGTTGACATATTAAAATACCTTTTTGTATAATATTTTGTCATCTACAAGAATGCAGGAGTTACTCGGGGCGCTCGTGATTTAGATTTGATTGGCCATTCGAGGGCAGTAGGTTGGCTTCCATCGGATGTGGTTTATAAAGAAGTGCAGTGTGTGCATGTCGCACTTCTCCTTCACAATCTGCAATTGTCATCTCGAGTATGTGCAGCATGTTCATGTAAACAAAAAGTCCATTCAGTTCCTGAAAAGCAACAGAGGAAGACCAGATGAGCAAGCGTCCTACGCCGTATGTGTGCGAGGGAGAAGGCCAGAACAAAGCTCAACAAGGTCGTGTAGGAACAAATGACTTCAAGCTTACAGTGCACAAGAGTTTGTGCGTATAATCCGCACTCCTGTTTATCCAAGCGTCGCCTTTGTTTGGCTAAATTCCTTCCGTCTTTTTTTCCCCAGCAGGTGTGCGTTAATGTAGGGCAAAGTTCAGGGCGCTCCTCTTGGCAAGCTGGGAGAACAGGGCGTTACATGGGATTTGTACAGTGACTCAGGAGGATGTCATCCTCACGCCTATATCGGGAAGTACAACAGAGATCGCCATGGCTACAAATGAGTTCTACATGTGGAAGACTGAAGATTCAGGAAAAGAGGAAACTAAGTCTCCAGTATCAGGTCATTCTAATAAAGAATCGTGTCACACTTTGGTCCTCATTTGTCAGCATGTTTTAAACCGGAGTCCGACCTTAGGTTTCAAATCCTTTCTCTGACCAAGCCGAGTTCTCTAGAAGGAGTCCAGACTATAGAACAAACTACAGATAGCTACTTCAAATTGTCACAGATGATCAGTTTGTGATGACTAGAGGTCGACCGACAATAGGTTTTGCTGATACTCAACTAAGAAATCAAAATATTGAAAGGAAACGTTAACATTTTTAGTTAGTCTTTTTTGTTTTAAATCTGTTGTGAATGAATGTGAATAACTTAAAGCAGTATAATTACTGAATGGTTAAAGTCAGTTCTGTTAGTACTTAAAGGGTTAATTCAACCAAAAAATGAAAATTCTGTTATTAATTACTCACCCTCATGTCGTTCCACACCCGTAAAGACCTTCGTTTATCTTCAGAATACAAATTAAGATATTTGTAATAAAATCTGATGGCCAAGTGAGGCTTGCATTGCCAGCAAGATAATTAACACTTACATTGCCCAGAAAGCTACTAAAGATGTATTTAAAACAGTTCATGTGACTACAGCGGTTCAACCTTAATATTGTAATGTGACGAGAATACTTTTTGTGCGCCAAAAAAAACAAAATAATGACTTTATTCAACAATATCTAGTGATGGGCGACTTCAAAACACTGCTTCATGAAGCTTCGAAGCTTTACTAACCTTTTGTTTCGAATCAGTGGTTTAGAGCAAAGTCACGTGAACCACTGAAATTTCGAAACACTTATGACGTAACGAAGCCTCTTTTACTGAAATAACGTGACTTTCACGCTCCGGACCACTGATTCGGAAACAAAAGATTTGTTGAGCTTCGAAGCTTCATGAAGCAGTGTTTTGAGATCGCCCATCATTAGATATTGTTAAATATAGACGTTTTGGGGTTTTTTTGGCGAACAAAAAGTATTCTCGTCGCTTCATAACATTAAGGTTGCACCACTGCAGTCACATGAACTGTTTTAAATACATCTTTAGTAGCTTTCTGGGCAATGTAAATGTTAATTGTCTTGCTGGCGATGCAGGCCTCACTGAGCCATCGGATTTTATCAAATTATTATGTTCCGAAGATGAATGAAGGTCTTACGGGTGTGGAACGACATGAGGGTGAGTAATTAATGACAGAATTTTCATTTTTGGGTGAAAGTATAAAAGGATAGTTCACCAAAAAAATTTATTCTGTCATCATTTACTCACCCTCAAGTTGTTCCAAACCTTTATGAATTTATTTCTTCTGCTGAACACAAAAGAAGATATTTTGAAGAATATGAATAACCAAACAGTTGATGGCCCCTATTGACTTCTATAGTATTTTTTTCCTTCTGTGGAAGTCAATGAGGCCCATCAACTGTTTGGTTACAGACATTCTTCAAAATATCTTTTGTGTTCAGTAGAAGAAAGAAATTCATACACAATTGTGAGATATGAATTTGCAATTTAGAAATTATTGCAATTATTAGAAATAGTCACAAATGTGAGATTTGAATGCAATTTTGATGAGTCAAAATTACAATAAAGTTGCTACTGCGAGATATAAAGTCATGATTAAGACAAATATAGCAATAGCGAGATACAAGTTCGCAATAATTTTTTTCTTTTTTTTTTACTGCGGATGGAAATAGTCAATTATGAGATGGTGACAACAGAAAGCTGCAATTACAAGAAATAGTCGCACACGTGAGATATAAAATTACAATTACAAGAAATAAAGTCGTAATCACAAAAGTCACAAATAGACGCAAGAGCGTGATATGAGGTCACAATTATGAGTAATAAATGTTGCAATTATGAGATATGAAGTCATTTATGACAAATGGTCACAATAGTGAGATATGAAGCTGCGATTACAAGAAAATGTCATATGAGATAAGTCACAGTTGTGAGATACAGTTACAATTACGAGAAATAAAGTTGCAACTGTGAGATATAACGTCACAATTAAGAGAATTTTGCAATTAGTTGCAATAGCCAGATCTGAGGATGCGATTACGAGAAATAAAGTAGCAATTATATATATTTTTTTTAAATGGAAATGCGCTTCCATAAGAACCTTGTGGCACCTAGTGAACTATGAGTGTTCATTTTTGCCATTATATAATAGTTGCAAGAGCTACTACTGGTGTTGATTAATCAGCAAAAATGATATATCAGTCGACCTCTAGTGATGACTGAGAAATGTTAGTAGTTTTTAAAGCCATTTGATGTTGTAACCCCAGACCCTTTCACAGTGAGCAGTATGGTATTGAATAAACTTCTAAAATAAGCTGCCCCATGGGAACGTCTACTACATTCCACTCTCAAATTATGGTGAACTCAAAGGTTATGCTCAGGAGGTTTCTGGGAGTATTGGCACATGTGACAGTGGTGTGGTCCGTCTCTATGATGTATCCTCAAGAATATAGAAGATGAGCTCTAGCTGGCAGGCGGCGAGACCCTGGTACTGAGAGTTACTCTGCACCACGGATGTTAATGATTGGTTAAGACAGTCATGGTACGGTGCTGGAAGGCGCTGACCGTTACTGCCTGCCAAAAACTCCATCTGAAAAATTAAAGAAAAGACATTAAGATAACTTTTGACATTTGTTCAAAACCCCAGAGATCTAATCAAAATACAGCACTATTTAAATAAAGCAGAACACTGGCGTCTGTGGGCAGACTATCAGGCACGTCATATGCTCATATGCTACACTCCTGACCTGCCCTTACACAATACTGAACAACAGTAATTAAAAGAACTAAGAGTGTATATCTCGAATCTGAGATTGAATCTAAGATTGAAAATATAGCTCTGGGTACATGCGTAAACAAGTAATAAAAATGACATAACTGGTAGCGAACTAGCAGACTTGGAAAAGTCAATAGATAAGATACAGTATATGAAAAGAAATTTTTTTTTTGAAGAATGAGGGCACAAAATCTGTCAATAAAAATGATTATCAACAATAACAATATATTTATTCAGTGTAAAAATAGTTTAAAATATTATAAATTAAAGGGGACCAATAATGCTTTTACAAGATGTAATATAAGTCTGGTGTCCCCAGAATGTGTTTGTGAAGTTTCGGCTCAAAATACCCCACAGATTATTTATTATAGCTTGTCAAATTTGCCCCCATTTGGGGTTGCGCAAAAACACGCCATTTTTGTGTCCCTTTAAATGCAAATGAGCTGTTGCTCCCGGCCCCCTTTCTAGAAGAGGGCGGAGCTTTAACAGCTCAAGCTTCGGTTGCTCAACAACAACAAAGCTGGAGAATCTCATGCACTCAAAATGACAACGTCAGTAACGGTGTTCAGCCTTACATTGTTCAAACCGGAGTCGGACACTGATGGAGAGACTCAGGAAGATGTTACAACTTTTAGAATGCAACTTTTTCTGAATGGTTAGAGGATCAATTTATGTAGTTGCTGTTGAGTTGATTCAACTCATCGACTAGCATGTGCCGTCATGTTAATCGCTTGTGCAAATCCAGCGTTGAATTGAGCCTCGTTTGTGAAGCAGTCCGGTGTAAAATGACGGCTTTGTAACAACACTCTACTACAACAACTCTTCCTCTTCTCTAAAGGAGCCCAACATGACCTCACCCCCTTTGTAGCGTGTTCCCGAAGAAGCTCGTTGTAATCCCTACCAGCCATTTGTTGTAGTCCTTAAAAAGCTGTAAAAGAAATTATCTCCCTTTGCATTGAACTTTGAGCATCGTAACTTTGCAATGTTGTTTATGCTTTAACAGAAACATTACACACAAACTACTAAAGTTAAAGAAGTGAAATCATAATCAACCACCCATTCAATTTTAATTTATAATAATTTTACACCATTTTTACACTAAATAACTATATTGTTGATAATATAGTGGTTTATTGTTTTCTGTGTATAATAAAATAGCACAATGGGGGTAAAAAAAGAATCTTTGGCATCACAGCTGTGGACATCATTATCGCCATCTCACCTTCTGCCCATCCAGAATTACTCTCAGTGCCAGTTTGGTCATGCCGTCCTCTTTCAGCAAACAGAGAGACTGGCACAGTGCCAAGCAGAACGCGCGTGCAAGACGTTCTGTTAGACGGTTATGGCTGGTGTGGTTGTTAAGACCATTTGGATGTTGGTCTTTCAGCAAGTAATACACCTGTGACATTAAAACATGAATTAACCAACTGTTGAAAGTGGTTTTCAAAAGCATAACTATAAATCAAAATAAAGGACTTAACATTATTTTGTGAGGTAGATTTTGATTATATTTTATGTAAGTATAGATAAATAAACAAGTAAACAAACAAATACATAGAAACAAAATATTATCCATTCCAGATAATATTTTACATATATATTTTTATTAGTCACAGTATATAATGGGTCTTTATATATATATAGCTGCCTTTTATATTTTAGGAAGAGGGTCCTTTTCTTTTTTAAATTGTAAACATGAAAAAAACAGTGTAGGTGTTGCTTTCAATTAGGATTACACTTCAATTTCTAATATAATGCAGCTCTCCAGTGTTTATGTTTTCACTCACGGACGTCTGACCTTGACAGACTCAACAGAGAAAATGAACCAGAAAAGATTTCCAAATGAAAGAGGGCGGAGAGCGAACCTACCTATTATGTAATTACCATGGACCAATGGTAGCTCGAAGGTGTTTACCAGCCGGAGCAAACTTCTCCAAACAAACTTCTTTTTGGCCTGATTTTGTCAGAAATTATGTCACACCAGTATATCGGAGCCTTTAGGGTGTTTTGAGCCCGGTTCTGTTAACACTGCACTAGCACCCTAAACATCGCATGCATTTTAAAATCTTGCAAATTACTTACAAAACACAAAATGGTTTGGCTCCCTAGTACTTGAGCGAGCTCTTAACGCATTATAGTCCGTCTCGACTATTGCAATCTCAAAATTCTCAGAATATCAAAATCAACTGCAGGTGGTAGATCCTTTTTTCCTGTTTAGCACCCAAACTCTGGAACAGTCTTCCTAGACTTGGTCGGGAAGCAGACACACTCTGTCAGTTTAAATCTAGACTAAAAACACATCTCTTTAACCTGGTATACACATAACAAATTATCACAATTCTATAATTCACATCTGTTAAATGATTGTTAGGCTGCATAAATTAGGTCAGTGTTTCTCAAACTTTTTCTGCCATTCCCCACTTTGGAGGTAGGGAAGGGTTCCGAGCCCCACCTGTCTCCAATCGCCCCAACAAAATGTTAATAAACTAGGCTTTAAGTTTAACTGTTAAAATGTATTAACTTATTTTATTGACATTAGCCTACATTTTAAAACATTACATTAAATAACAGCATTAAAAACTTTCAAATAGAGAAAATAAAAGTGCAATTATATTATCACTTTGCATTTTATCATATATAAACTATCAATTAAATATTATTTGAGGGGTTTTTTTACGCGACCATTATTTTAGAACGTTTCCCCTTATTGTTTCCATGGCGACGCGTCATGCAACCCGCATGCACCGCAGCCACAATAACACTGTATGATAGATGTAACGCTTTTATTTCGTTTCTCCTTTTTTATTCAAAATAATTCACAAACTTGCTTACCATGTCATCAACTATCTGATATTCCGATTCTCATATATGTATAAATGAGTGTGTTTTGTCGTTTAAAAACGATAATAAATGATCTTGATCTATAACGCGAAATGGGCGCCGCCATGTTTGTTTGCGCAGCTGTTCAGAGAGTCCTGTCAGTCGGATTTATAGGACGTGAAATCATCAATTTCTCCCGAAATTCATGTAAGTAAGTGGCCGGTGATCTGGGAGAAAAATAGAGTAAACTTTATAGTTACTTATACTATGTGTGTCTGATATGAATAAAACACGTCGGCAAATTATATTTGAATTGATTGTTACTGCTGCTTCCATAGACATCAGTATGTACTTTACAAAATCTAAATGTATTGTTTTACTAGTACTTATGTATATTTAAATGTCTGACACCTAAAATAAACATTATGTTGTTGAAAACACTGCATAGTTGTGATAAATGACAAGTGCTGCTGAACGCGTCTGGCTCAGCGCCAGCCAAAGCGCGTGAAAGCACAGTTTGAATCTGGCAGTTAAGTGACGTCACTGAACGTTCTAAATCCCATATTTGGGACCGTACGCCCAGGGGCACAGAAATAAAAATCCCATATGTGGGACAGGACTCAAAAGGTTAAAAGAGCTGGGCACAAAAATGACCAAATTTTCTCTCGTTTGTTGCGCCCCACCTGTCATGTCTCTATTCCCCACCAGTGGGGTGCGCCCCACACTTTGAGAAACGCTGAATTAGGTCAACTGGAGCTGGGAACACTTCCTATAACACCCAATGTACTTGTTATATCATAAGAAGAATGGCATCTATGCTAATATTACTCTCTCTGTTTATCCTGAGGTTTCCGTAGTCAGACGTATCCGGTCTGTATCCAGATCAGATGGTGGACCTGCACCTAGACACGACCAAAACGCAGCCCTGAAGTGTCAGCAGAGACTGTGTCTACTAGACAATCCCCTGTGAAGGCCTTGCCGACATGAGAGCCAGTGGCACAGATCCTCAGCAAAGAACCAGACAGGTCCTGCAGGCTGCTGTTGCCTCTGGCTTGCTTAGTTGGGGTTACTTGATATTCAAAAAATATTATTGATTTGGCTGCACTTACACTATTGGGTGCTGAACTGAGCTGGACGATGACATCACTGTTTTTCTGCAGAACTTCCTTATAGATAAAATTAACTAGTTTAATAATTGATGATCTTTTCAATGGAACTGAATCAATCAACTGAATCATTTTCCTGTTTTCACTGTAAAGCTGCTTTGAAAAAATTTGTATTATATAAAGCACTACAAAAATAAATGTGACTTGACTTGAGTGTTTGTTTGCTAGGCATTAGGATTAGTTTTTTTACCTGTTTTTATTGCCACCAGGTGAAAATTGTATGTTTCATTGGTAGAAAAGGAATAGCACCTCATGATTTTTAGTATCTTACATATCTATAGTTCTGCGTATATCTGTAAGTTGCATACTTATTTCTTAGGGTTCGGGGTTCTGGTATATACTCATGCCTAAGTAATAGTAATACTACAGTGCTTTGATCTGCCTGCATTGAAACTATTCTTCAAGAGCTGCTGTGCAGCCAAAATTATATACCAGTTATCAATGTAAAGCTGCTTTGACACAATCTGCATTGTAAAAAGCGCTATATAAATAAAGGTGACTTGACTTGACTACTACAAACTATAGCTCTAAACCAGTTCAAGGAACAAGAAAAAAAAAAGAAAGAAAAAAACCGAAATCAAGTTTAATTGTTCTGAGCAAAAACACTTATTTGAAGTTACCAGTAATGGGTTAATAACGTTATTTTATCGTTCTGTTTAATACTTTAATTTGGCAGTCAAACAATCATAAATTCAAACAGTAGGCCTACAGCCTATGCAAATGTGATGCTGACACATCCAACGTGAGTGAAATACATGCACTTAGTTGTCAAGTTGCAATGGCAAGGCGCTGAGATTAGCTTTTGGATCTCATGAGTTTTTACGAGGTCACCAACCGTTAAAGCATTAAATTTAAATGAAAATAAATGGCACGTAATATCCAGCGTGGAGTGATTTGAAAGTGTAGAACTGCTACTAATCAGGAAATGAAAAAAAGTATTTCTTTTTAAATAGATAAACACCATGTTGTCAAAGTTAGTATTGTGGCTGTATACATGTATACATAAGTATGGTCAGACACTTGCATGTGTCGTTATATAATTAACATTTGACCAAAATCAAGCTCAAATGAAGTTAGTTTTTCCACCAGCGGATGTCAGAGATTTGTGGTGTCAGTCATTTGAACGGCCTTGTATCTGTATCGTATGTGCATCTGAGGCCGTATGTGTATCGCATTATGTTTTCATCAACTTGCAGGTTACAAAGTTTACTGTAGCTCTCGTTTTTCCTGTCGTTTAATACATTTGGCCAAAATCTTGTGCATGAAAGATGAAGGGCTATGTACAGGCTGTATTGGCTATGATTAGATGGCAAATACCAGACTAAGACACTCCTCTGCTCCTCAAATACATAAAACATTAGCCTGTACAAACATGTTTGTTTTTTTTAAATGCAGCACATATTCAAAGAACCTGTTTTTATTTACCCTTGTACTGCAAACAAGCAGAGATGGTCTCCAAAACGTGTGCAGCACTTTATTCACGATTGAGGCGGGTGGAGCTACTGTATGAGGTTTACCAAAAATTTGAGAGTCCACTTGAGTTACGAGGTTTATTCACAAGCTCTTAGTATAAAGTTATATTCAAGACTTGTGGCCAAGCATGGTGTCCCATACTTGGAATCTGTGCTCTGCATTTCACCCAAGTGCACACACACAGCAGTGAGTATTGAACACACACACACCGTGAACATACACCCGGAGCAGTGGGCAGCCGTATTTGCTGAAGCGCCTAGTTACTTTTTATGAAAAGTAATGCGTTATATTACTTTGGTGTTACTTTTTCTCACCTGGGCTGGGCTTGCTTCTTTCTTCAAAAAAAGTTCTATTTTTGGCAAATGTTAAGGCCCTTTCACACCAGAAGTGAATAAGCCTCAGGCTGAAGGAAATGCATATATACACCTGTACAGTAGAGGGCGCAGCTCAAACAAACCTTTCAGCTGTGCTGCTATTCTGGATTAAAGAAGAATAGGATACAGGAGAAGGAAGTTCAACACTCTTACTTCTAAATATAATCTGAAGTAATTTTTGCTTATTAGTATGGTTGAAATAGATAATTGAAGGTAAGCAGCAAAGACACTAGTTAATAAAGTGAGATTAAATACATAAAGTATATTTTTGTACTTTAATATTGTTAATTATTACAGCTTCGCATCAAATTCTGAGATTGCAATTCACTGCTTTTATTCATTTTGAGGAATGCTGAATGTTTTTGTGCAAGTGAGATGAGTTAATGCATGTTCATATTTAGTCTATAACTACAATAATCATCATGTTCACACAGCGCACACAACGCCTCTGCACTTTATTTCTTTCAACATGAGAGAGCTGTCAGTCAATAAAAGTGAAAAAGTAATTTACGTTACTTATTTGAAAAAGTAACTTAGATATTTTGTTATAAGTTGAAAAAGTAATGCATTACTTTACTAGTTACTTGAAAAAGTAATCTAATTACGTAACTCAAGTTACTTGAAATGAGTTACCCCAAACACTGCTCAAGGGCATCTCAGTTGTGGGTAATGAGAATGGAAGAGCTCATTCGCTCCCCCTCCCTCTATATCCTGCCGGTACTGTGACTCAAACCTGAGACCTTCGGGTTACAAGTCTGACTCTAACCATTAGGCCACAACTGCCCACAGCTCTTGTATAAAGTACAGGCCAAAAAAAATATTTAAAAAAAATGAATGTTATTACAGTTTTTTTCAGTTGCTAACAAGCATTGTTCAATACCGAAACCACATTTTCAAAACTCTTCACACAGTCAGCGAAACAAGTCAATGCAGACCAAACTGTGAACCATTTTTCATTGCTTTCAGACAAAATGCATTCAGTGACCACACTTTTCAAAATTCAGGAACTCTTTTCCCATTCGTACTCCACAACATGCAAAATACTATGTATTTTCAGCAAAATTTTCTAATGCTAACACACTGCATTCAAAATGATTAAAAACACATTCAAATTCCAAGCATTTATGCAGTAATTATTTTAAAATATTCTCAATTTTATAGCCAAAAATTGCCAGAGACAACATCAGATGTAATGTTGATGAGAACTTGTGGCCAAATGCAAGAGAGAGAGCAGACTAGAACCATCACTGTAATTTACTATAATGAACAACTACACATGTTGTTACAGTAATGTGTAGAATGTATTTTATTTATTCTTTTTTTATTATCACTGCAGCCCTGGAGTTTTTTCCTTCTTTTTTCACCTTTTGGTTATAATTTTCAAGTACTATATTCATATAAAAAAAAGAAATTTTGATTACAGTTTGTTACAGACGCTAGGACACATTTCTCAATACTAAGGTCACTTTTGCAAAACTCTTCACACAGTGAGCACAACGGAAGTCTATGAGGGCTAAACTGAGGATCAGTTATCATTGCTTTGGCACAAAATGCATTCAATGACTACATCTCTCAAATTTCATGAATTCTTTTCTCACTCAGACACAACTACTGCCAAAACTCTTTGTACGTACAGGCCAATTTGCACATGCTTACCGTTTTCAAAACTGTTAAACTTATGTTCAAAACAATAACATAATACAAAACTGAATAAGACAGCAATTTGCTACATTCCTACAGTAATATTTTAATGAAATATATTTTAAATCTTAAAATTAAATGCTATAAAAACAATTGAATTGTATCTGTATCAGTGGATGGTGTGTATACAAATTCTTGTATTTTGGAATCACTCAGTGCAAAAAAATACAAATAAATAAACAACATAAAATATTGACAAATTCTGCATCATGTCTGATTCATTCCAGTAACATATATTGCAGTGAATTATAAACAGAGATATGTCCTTGTTTTACACAAGAAAACATTGTATAATGCTACATGTTGTTAGTGTTTTTTAGGTCATTGTTTTGTGGGTGACAAAGTGTGTTTGTCGGCTGTCAACCTTTGCCAGTGTTCTGGAAGAATGAGTTGATTTGAGACCTGAATAAACTGTTTTGGTAGTTGTAGTGCATTTTGAATGTGAAATTAACTGCTTTGCCAAGCTGAAAGTTGGTTAGGAGAACTGTGTGAAGAGTTTTACAAAAGTGACCAAAGTATTGAGAAATGTGTCCTAGCGTCTGTAAAAAACTGTAATTGCAGGTTCATTCGTGTTACAAATGCTTTCAATAAAGTGAAATTGTGTTACAGTATTCTATATGAAGAACTGATTTTTGTGGAAAATCATTGAAACTTTAAAAAAGAAAAGTTCATCAATTATGTAATGCTTCCTGTTGTTAGTGTTTTTTAGGTCAGTGTGTTGTGAATGAAATGTGTGTTTTCTGAATTAGAATTGTTGCCAGTGTTATGTTGGTCTGAGTGAGTTTTGTAGGTGAGATTAACTGTTTGGCCAACATTCATGCTGGTAATGCAGACTGTGTGAAGAGTTTTGAAAATGTGGTTTAGGTATTGAACAATGCTTGTTAGCAACTAAAAAAAACTGTAACCGGTATTTTTTCTAATCAAACCATTTTCAGAACGATAATGTTACAGAAGGAGCGCATGAACAGAAACGTTAAAATACTGATTCTGCTTGAAGTGAATCAATTGATTTTTTTCCCGTTTTTAAACACAAACCCAAACATTAGACAGGTTAAACTCCGTGTGCATAAACCAGTTTAGTGTTTACCTCTGTCCAGCGTATGAGCTTCCCATTGGCTTTGTATTCTAAGCGCTGATGGGTCTTGATGTTTGTGAGAGATTCCATAGACTTCCCATCTATGGGGCTGATAATGCTGTGGATACAGAACAGAATGAGGAAACCAGCTCAGGTTTAAACTTAATCTGCTATATATTTATATATATAAATATATATATTTGATTCTAACCCTTTATTAAAGCACGGTTCTTCGTCCTGCCACTGAATGTGCACATATTCCTGCCTCTCTGCTGGGTGGATTTTTCCACAGGTGACTGTGAAGTCTTTCATGTCCCGTAGAGATCGGCGTAACTCAGCCATGGTCTCCATGGTTACCTGCACCATCAAACCATCTGTAATGATAAGCAGACACATGGAATCTTAGCACATGCACACCTAGACATACACATTCAAGTTAGATAAACATAGAAAGATAGGCATTAACATTAAATTACTGTTGAAGTGGGAAACAAGAAACAACAGAAATGTTCTTTTGATGAAACAAAGAAATGAAAACCTTCTACAATGCTGGACTTGGCCAAGTACCCTGATGAAGGTTTGAGCGCTCCACTGAACACAAAAAAACACGAGCCAGTGACTGAAAGGTGAATAGAAACAAAGATTTAGATTCAGTGAGAGAAATCCAGTCAACAATGAATACAACAAATGGGTGAACTGAACACTTTCAAAGTGACTGTTCTTTCCAAGACTGTCAGACAGCGCCCTCCAGTGAGCGATTAAGGAATTGTATCAGTCCTTGATGCAGTTTTCATGCATACATTCATAAACTTTTCTTAGCATTTTCTCTTTTGTTTGGGTCATATTAAAAAAAATTATATAATAATATTAAATACATTTAAAGTGATTTTTTAACTCTACATTTTAGTGAATGAATGAAATAAATGGTCCTTGAGTTCACTCAGGTGTCCTAGCAGAGTAACCACCAGTGTAGTTCATCACATAGCCCTATTCAGATGCAAATTGTTTCTCATGAGGAAGTCATGTGATTTTGTCCGAATCCAGAATGTGTTTTTCTCCCACCACCCGTGTAAAAATTCCCACCCAAATACCTACATGTTTTTTGGCAAACACTTAAGATTGCATTGTAATTTAATTGCAGTCTGAATCTACATCTCAAAAAGGCATCGATCCAAAAGTTGTTTTGTAATTTCTTTTTGACCACTGTCAAACATAAATTTTCATTAGGTTTTAAAAATGCAACTAGATTTGATACTTTTTTTTACATTTGTACAGCTGTAGGTGCAAAAAGGGTCCAAATACTTTCAGGGACTCATGTACTAATTATTTAAAAAGAGCCAACAGATATTATAGTTGTGTCTATAACCTCACTTTGGCGTTCCGATATTCGCTCTCACCTCTGCGTGGCTGGCTGTGAATGCTGATGGCCTGGGTCTGGTACTGTCCCTCTGCCGTCTGCACGCAAATGAGATGAGAGTCGGCCTGCTCATTAAAGCAGGCGCCCAGGGCCAGCACTCTTTCATTAGACTTATTCAGAGCCTTCAGCAGCTAAAACACCAGCAGTGGCAGAGACAAGACACACATTATCCCGAGAAATTAAGGAATTACTCTTCCTCAGGTCTACTTATCTACTGAATGTCATTTTGATGATAATGCTTCTGATACTCAAATACATTGATCAGGCATAACATTATGACCACTGACAGGTGAAGTGAATAACACTGATTATCTCTTCATCACGGTGCCTGTTAGTGGGTGGGATATATTAGGCAGCAAGTGAACATTTTGTCCTCAAGAGTTGATGTGTTAGAAGCAGGAAAAATGGGCAAGCGTAAGGATTTGAGCGAGTTTGACAAGGGCCGAATTATGATGGCTAGACGACTGGGTCAGAGCATCTTCAAAACTGCAGCTCTTGTGGGGTGTTCCCAGTCTGCAGTGGTCAGTATCTATCAAAAGTCCAAGGAAGGAACAGTGGTGAACTGGCGACAGGCTCATTGAAGTGGGGAGTGAAGGGTGGCCCGTGTGGTCCGAACCAACAGACTGTAGCTCAAATTGCTCAAGAAGTGCTACTGTAGCTCAAATTGCTCAAGAAGTTAATGCTGGTTCTGATAGAAAGGTGTCAGAATACACAGTGCATCACAGTTTGTTGCGTATGGGGCTGCATTGCCGCAGACTAGTCAGGGTGCCCATGCTGACCCCTGTCCACCACCGAAAGCGCCAACGTGAGCATCAGAACTGGACCACAGAGAAATGGAAGAAGGTGGTCTGATCTGATGAATTATGTTTTCTTTTACATCCAGTGGATGGCTGGGTCTGTGTGCGTTGCTTACCTAGGGAACACATGGCACCATGATACACTATGGGAAGAAGGCAAGCCAGCGGAGGCAGTGTAATGCTTTGGGCAATGTTCTGCTGGGAAACCTTGGGTCCTGCCATCCATGTGGATGTTACCACCAACCTAAGCATTGTTGCAGACCATGTACACCCTTTCATGGAAACGGTATTCCCTGGTGGCTGTGGCCTCTTTCAGCAGGATAAAGCGCCCTGCCACAAAGCAAAAATGGTTCAGGAATGGTTTGAGGAGTACAACAACGAGTTTGAGGTGTTGAATTGGCCTCCAAATTCCCCAGATCTCAATCCAATCGAGCATCTGTGGGATGTGCTGAACAAACAAGTCCGATCCATGGAGGCCCAACCTTGTAACTTAAAGGACTTAAAGGATCTGCTGCTAACATCTTGGTGCAGGATACCACAGCACACCTTCAGGGGTCTTGTGGAGTCCATGCATTGACCAACACAATATTAGGAAGGTGGTCATAATGTTATGCCTGATCTGTGTATATTCTGATATTCAAAAAATATCATGCTATTATCATCCTATCTACTTCAGACATGATACCATGGTACTCCTGATGGAATTTCTATTTTGAGCAATTCATGGTTATGGTACCTCTGGATGACGTGTTTTAGGGATTCTTATACAGGTGCTTCTAGCCTCTAGATCAACCACAAGCCCCGGTACCGTCGGCAGTGTGTAACGGTAAAAACGGAAATCCTTTGAGAGTCAAAACAGAATAAAATACATCAAAAGACATCAGACAAAGTAATTAAGAAGCTGTATGACAGGAAATAGTAATGAAACAGGTCATAAGTCTCACCACTAAGAGTCTCATGATACTGTTGTTGACGGGTCCAAAGAGAGGCTCTCTGAAGCGCACACTGAACAAGGGACAGGGATAGACTACAGGACAGCGGAAGAAAAAAACGCCTGAGGTCAGCGGTCATTGAAATGATGCATACAGACATTATGAATGATATTAGAGATTTTAAGATCATAGAGACCAACATTGCATCTTAATTTATAATCCATCCTTATTATCCACCCTAAATAGCATGCTAAATAAGTAATTAACCCAAATCATAGTACACCTCCATTCAAAAAATTTGGTTCGATTGGATATTTTAAATGTTTTTGAAAGAAGACTTTTTATGCTCACCAAGGCTGCATTTATTTGATCAAATGCAGTAAAAACCTTAATATTGCAAAATATTATTACAATTTAAAATAACTGTTTTCTGACATTAAAAACATACATCTTAACATTAAATGTTACATTTTGATGTTAAATTCACTATTGTTTTATATAGAATTGTTATATAATCTGTAGAGTATTTAATGCAGTAACATCAGAAGTTTTTTTTCCTTTATATATATATATATAGTGCTTTTTACAATGCAGATTATGTCAAAGCAGCTTTACAGTGATAGAGGGAACATCATTTTGGCTGTAAAGCAGCTCTAAAAGAAAATAGTGTCATTGCTTAAGTAAGTTCAGAATTGATTCATTTCTTTGTAAAAAATAATTAGTTATTAATTTAGTTTGAGACTGTTTTCTTACATCTGTACTCAGCTCCTAAACGCAGCATGAGTCTCAAGGGAAAGGCTTTGGCCCATGGAGCCTCTGCACGGAGCATGAGGAGCCCGAACAGGAAGGGAGGCACAGGTAACGGCAGGCCCTCCAGGGACTGGAATGTCGGACGCACGTAAAGAAAGCCTGCATGTTCGTTATTACCCAGAAACCCCCGGGATACCAAAGAGTGACTTAGGTGATTCAGAAGCTTTCCTGCTGCTTGGAGAAACAGCAAAATCAAGGTTTATCAAGTCATTGCTGATTTTTGATCTTAGTTTTATGGTTGAGTAACATCTGATACAAGCAGGGCCTAAAACTAACGTTTTGCCACACCTGCCAATAGCCGGTGAATTTACTGCCATAATTTTTTTTTTTTACCAGCCATGAAACTTTTTGCAAAAACAGGCAGTAATGATACCATAATTCACAATTCTCTATTCCAATTTCAATACCACAGCTAAAACTACTTGCCTAAATATAAATTGAAAGCATTATTAAAGACCAGTAACAGTCAGTAATAAAATAAGAACAAAAAATCAAATTACAAGCAATAGCACAAATAAATACAATATAACAAAGATACAAATGAAATAAACAGTGCTTTTCAGGTTTTTCAATTAGGTCTGACAGAAGTTTTCAGGTACAAATAAAGTACCTGAAGGTTAATAAAGTAAGCAAATGTAAAATAACACTGCGTATATTCTTTACTGTATAAATTAAACATCCTGATTAATTAATCCTTATTAAAGTTACAAAAGTTATTCAGTCAAGAGCAGTGAGTGATTTTTTTCTTTGTCTTTTTGTTGTTTGATTAACATTAAAATCAAAGACGGCAGCAGGTATATTAGGTTGCTGTCAAGGCTTAAACTTTCGTGACAGTGCAGCGCTGGCCCGTCAACTGTCCCGAACTTCGTTCACGTTTGTTCACGTTTATGCATTGTTAGATATTCATAAAAATGTTACCGGTCAACAGGAGAGTGACACCATTTCATATACTCGCCAACGCCAATTTTTACTCACATTTGGCAGTTGGCGAGTGTTAATTTTAGGCCCTGGATACAAGTGTCACCTGTCTGGGCATCCCAGTAGATCTGAATGAAATGATTGAAAATATCCGTTGGGAATCTCTTCTCCTCAGGCAAACACTGCAATAAAATGACCACCTCTGGCTGTCCAACAGCATGCATACCCTTCGACATAACACACCAGCACCGCCGGTTCACATCTATAGGAACACAAAAACACCTTAGCGATCCACATGAATACACCAGCATCTTGTCATCAGATGTACAGAACATGCACACACATCCTGAGAACAGACGCACATGCGCACACACACACACGTGACGGTTTGGAAACGACTGACTACACAGACTACAGAACATCTTCAATCCCAATATAATATACCATACCGATTCGCACAGGTTCCACATGTCAAATCACCAAAACCATAAATCCATCAACTGTGGAGTGAGACATTAGGAACATACAGCTGACAATCTTCACCACGGCCAGCAGGTTTGCATTAAGCACAAAGACCAAAGGCTCTGCAAGACCTCTCTCTAACTCCTCTAAGAGTGACGACTCTGTCCTCTTCTCCTCCAGAGTATAGTCTGTAGAGAAAACACAAACACGAAAACTTCAAAATCTTTCACAAACTTTCAATGAAATACTTTAGAAGTAAGTATCAATAACACCTCCCCCTGTCTTGAAGGAACAGATCATTCAAATGTGATTTCTCTCATAGTACTCACTCTCATGTCATTCCCACAATAAAAGGACTACTTATGGTGATTTTATGGTGCTTTTTTGATAGCTTGTGGTCCCACTTTATGCATTCTTTATATGGACAATCTTTTTGTTCCACAGAAGAAAGTAATGAGGGTTCGGAAAATGCTTTTCATTTTTTGGGTAAATTATTCCTTTAAGAGTTAGGTTACCCAAAAATGAAAATTCTGTCATTTATTACTCACCCTTGTGTCGTTCCACATCCGTAAAACCTTCGTTCATCTTCGGAACACAAATTAAGATTTTTTTGATGAAGTCTGAGAGATTTCCATAAAGATCCAATGCAAAAAAGATCTTAATTTGTATTCCGAAGATGAACGAAGGTCTTACGGATGTGGAATGACATGAGAGTGAGTAATAAATGACAGAATTTTAATTTTTGGGTGAACTAACCCTTCAAGCCTAATTTAAGCCAGAGCTAATGTCTTTATTAGCAGTGAGTGTGTGGACACATTCATACCTCCTTTGACCCCTGTTGATGTCAGAATAGGAGGAAGGTCCTTTGGTGGAGTGGGTTTTGAGGAGTTACCACTAAGACCTCTGACTTCATCTCCTGCTCTAAGGTCAGTCACTTCCTACAGCAAAAAAAAAAAAAGTTAGAAAAGTTTGAGTTAGAAAAGCTTTTTTCTAAAGTTTATTTCAAGATATATCAAATATAAATATTACAAATAAAACAAATTGTCCTCTCTAATACAATATGTCATTATAAGCAGTGTTGGGTGTATTTCGTTACTAAGTAATTACTGTAATTTAATTAATTTTCGCTTGAAAAAGTAAAGTAAGGGATTACGGTTACACTTTATTAGGTAACACTTTATTTTAGTGTCCTTGTTACAGATACTACCGTTCAAAAGTTTGGGATCGGTACGATTTTTTATGTTTTTAAAAGAAGTTTCGTCTGCTAACCAAGACTGCATTTATTTAATTAAATATACAGGATAAACAGGAATATTTTGAAATATTATTACAATTTAAAATAACTGTTTTCTATTTGAATATATTTTACAAAGTAATTTATTCCTGTGCTGGTAAAGTTGAATTTTCAGCATCATTACTCCAGTCTTCAATGTCACGCGATTCTTTGGATAAAAGCGCCTGCCAAACGTATATAATACGATTCTTCAGAAATCATTCTAATATGCTGATTTGCTGCTCAAGAAACATTTCTGATTATTATCAATGTTGAAAACAGTTGTGTACTTTTTTTTCAGGATTCCCTGATTAATAAACAGTTCAAAAGAACAGCATTTATCTGAAATACAAAGCTTTTGTAACATTATACACTACCGTTCAAAAGTTTGGGGACAGTAAGAATTTTTATTTTTATTTTTTTGAAAAAAAAATTAAAGAAATGAATACTTTAATTCAACAGGGATGCATTAAATCCTTCAAAAGTGACAGTAAAGACATTTATAATGTTACAAAAGATTATATTTCAAATAAATGCTGTTCTTTTGAACTTTCTATTCATCAAAGAATCCTGAAAAAAAATATTGTACTCAAATATTTTGTACAATTGTACACAATAAAATGTTTCTTGAGCAGCAAATCAGCATATTAGAATGATTTCTGAAGGATCATGTGACACTGAAGACTGGATTAATGATGCTGAAAATTCAGCTTTGCCATCACAAGAATAAATTATATTTTCAAATATTTTCAAATAGAAAAGTTATTTTAAATTGTAATAATATTTCACAATATTCCTGTTTTTACTGTATTTTTAATTAAATAAATGTAGTCTTGGTTAGCAGACGAAACTTCTTTTAAAACATTAAAAATCATACCGATCCCAAACTTTTGAACGGTAGTGTATGTTTCATGTACTTACTATAGTAATAACAGTAAATTATGCATAATTACATGCAACTAACCCTAAACCAAACCCTAAGCCTACTAAGTACATGCTATTAATTTCTATTACTCAGTACTTAAATGTATAATTACACTGTAACAAGAGCACCTTCAAATAAAGTGTAACCCTTTATTTTAAGGTGTCCTTGTTACAGTGTAATTATACATTTAAGTACTGAATAATATTAACTAACTACATGTACTTACTATAGGGTTAGTGTTAGGATTACGTATGGTTTAGGGTTAGTTGCACGTAATTATGCATATTTTTAGTTATTACTATAGTAACAAGGACACTGTAAAATAAAGTAGTACTGGAATTACTCTTATTTATTACTTTTTTATTACAGTTTAATTACATTTAATTAGTTACTTCTAATGTAATTGCACTAAATACTATATAGATTAGTATTTAGTAATGCCATATAAACCAATAGTGGATTTAACATCAAAATTTAACATATAATGTTAAATGTATGTTTTTAATGTAACCTTCTCTCTTTAAATACTTTGGTTATTTCAAGAATAATTTATGCAATTTTATATTATTTATTTAAAAGAATTAAAAGAGCAGTTTCTTGATAACTGGTCGAGATTGATATGGGATTGAGAAAGTAATTAGTAATAAGTAATGCAATACTTTTTAGAGGGAGTAATTAGTACAGTAATCTAATTACACTGTTGAATATGTAATTAGTAGTTAATTAATAATTTTTTTACTTACCCAACACTGATTATGAGAGTGTAAAAGTGATTAAAGTTACTTATCAAAATTGAAGAGAAATAAAAAAAAAAAATAATGAAAATATAAAATATAATATAATCTCAGCAGGATCATTATAAGAGTGTTTTTTAAGTTACTGAACGAAGATTACAGGGAAATTAAATACAAAATAAGAATAAAATAAAATCTCAGTAGGATTATTGCAAGAGTGCTTTTTAAAAGTGACTTTAAAAAGTTTAAAGGGAATAAAATAAAATAAAATAAACGACAAGCAGAGAAGCAGAAAGATCTCCCGTCATACCGCCTGAGCGAGCTCAGCCCTCTGTGTGTGGG
The DNA here is from genome assembly GCA_003731715.1 of Anabarilius grahami. Lineage (NCBI taxonomy): Eukaryota > Metazoa > Chordata > Actinopteri > Cypriniformes > Xenocyprididae > Anabarilius > Anabarilius grahami. The sequence goes on from RJVU01035287.1 coordinate 1,326,062, forward strand.
ATGCACTCCTGTGAACAGGAGAGCTGTTGGCACTTCTACTCTCAGACTGGGGAAGGAGATTATCTGCAAACCAAACCTTCTTCTGGTCCTTCCGAAGTGTCCCTGGTGAAATGACATCATTATAATATTGTAATTAATGTGTAATAACAGTACATATAAGCACACAAGTAGGGGACTCCACCATGACACTCACGGTTAATCAAAGTTGAATGACAGGTGACACAGACACGCCCCTCTTTCCCACCGAGATGAGTCAGTTTAAATCTCAGGTCACAGCAAACCACACAAAAAACCTGCAAACCAAACAGACTTTTCATGTTTTGAAGGCGAATAACATTTTGGTCACAGAATCGCATGCATCTCTCACCTTCCCACAAGCTCTGCAGTGATGACGTCTTTTGGTAAAGGAGAATTTAGATCCACATTTCATGCATGCTGGTGCCTGAGAATCAGGGACCCACTGAGGGGCCGTGGTGCCCAGGGAACTGCAGCGCTGCACAGGCAAAGCGCCAAGAGAACCCTTCCTCCCCGCAGAGTCAGTGTTCTTAGGGCCAGACAGTAGTGATGCTTCTAGCCCACCACTCTTCTTATGGTCCTGGCATGACTCCAGCGTAGAGTCTGAGGGCTCCGTGCTGCCTGTTTGCTGAGTGTCCTCCACAGGGGACGATGGAAGTCCCAGCACAGCCTCCAGCTGCTCCTGCTCATTCTCTGCCCGCTCTTTCTCTTCAATGACAGAGTCCTCTTTCAGCCCAGGCCTCAGCTTGCGCTCGTCTAACAGAGACTCGCTGGAGTCCTTGAGGGTGGAGTACCCAAAACGCCTCTCGCCCCACACAGACAGAGTGGCGGTTACTGCTTGCCTCATAGTCTCAGTGGAGGGAGCTCAACGCGAGAGGGTTACTGATCATATTTTAGCCCACCCCGAGCTGTGTTTTATCCTCAAACCATCACGACATGGCCTGCACAAAGTCCTGCCAAAAGATGAGTCAGATATATTAATTCCCCGCAGCTCAATGGATTTGTAAGTACTGCCTGGCTGTCTCAATTTTTAACCCTGTATATCATATTTGATACACAAATTTCTTCTAAATTATCAACATGATCAAAACTTTGCTAAAATACCAGGTGCACACAATCGACTGCATTCCTTCTGTCATTTGATTGATAGTTTATACTTTTTAAAGCAAGTAAAAAGTCTTTTAGAATATTTGTATAAATGTCCACCTTCAGGTTGTGGTACACATCTTTTTGCTGTGAAATCTTTAATGATTTTTTATAAGGTAAACATAAGAATAACTTTTATATTCTTGGAAATATTTAAAAAAATGTATTGTATGTATTATAAGCCTCCATAATTACAGGGAAATTAAATAAAAAAAATAGTAAATTAATAAATAAAAAATCTCAGGCCCGGTTTCACAGACAGGGCTTAGACTAAGCCAAGATTAGGCCTTAGTTCAATTAGGGCATTTAAGTTGTTGTCTGTGAAACCGGGGGTCAATCTCACTTTATCACACTATTTGAGCCATAAAAGCATTTTTTTACCACTAAGAGTTCTCCTAAATGGCAGTGAAAGTTCTTAGTTAAGAGTTTTATCTTGAAACTATTCACAAAAGCTGCTGAGACCAACTTTTACTAAGGAATAGAGAGAAGTCTTAAGCTAAGAGAAAGGGTGGGGTTGACCTTGTTGCAATGGTTGATGTCAACATGCTTACTAACTATGACCACAGTGATTGGCTGATGGGGGAGGGGTCTCTGTCAGTGATTTAATCATAGAAATATTGTAGAATAATGTTGCCATATTCAAATAAAGGTTTTAAAATGTAGGCCAAGTGTCACTAATTAAACAAGTATATGTTCAGCTAATTGTCAGCCTCTTACATGTCTGCGTCTCGAGAGAATGCAGAATTCAAGCGACAAATTATGTTTTATAAACAAAGTTTGGGAGAAGCACATTCAAACGGTCTATAATCAGCTTGAGAGGAGGAATATATACACAGACGAGAGCCGACTCGCCTAGTTACCTCGACAGTTTTCTGCATCCCTCTGCCACTCCTCACTCTCGGCTGGGGATACGGAAGAGAACTCTGGGTTTGGGATAAATTCCAAGCTCAGAGCCCTCGATTCCCTTGGACATTTTTTTTTACTCTATTCAATCATTTGTAAGTGATTGAATAGGCTCTAATGCTCTAATGCTATTGTCTCAATGGTGTACAGTGTCTTTAGGCAGATTACTGAGGCGGATTGGCAGCAACGGCCATTAGGATTGTTTGTGATTTGGTGTTAGTGACTTAGGCATCCTCTTGACTACTCCTAACTTTTCACAGATTTAGGAGCTAGTTTTAGTGCTAAAATGCTTTGTGAAATACTCTTAAAGGAAAAATGTAGGAGTCCTAAAATTAGGACTGACGCCCATTATTTTTAAGAGTTTCTCCTAAATCATCAAGTTTGGAGCTACTTTTAGCCTTAAGATGTTTCATGAATACAGCCCCTGATGTATCAAATATGATACTCAATAAAAAAATCATGCATTTTTTTTTTTAAGATTTTGCCTAAAAGTTCAATAAACTGTTCCATTTAAAAACAATGATTTTTTTGATTTCATATGTCAGGCTTTACATGGTTAAAGGGTAAGAAAGGAGATGATTGTAAAACACTGACTTGTTCTATTAAAGTCGTGATGAAACGTACCCTTTTCTTCCATGATGAGTGTAACAGATTATTGAAGAAAAAAAAAATGTAGGATGGAGATTTGCGTTGGTTGTTGATTGGATTTTGAGATGTTGGCATTGCACTCAAAAGTGGAGGGGCGGGATTTAAGTGGACTAAATGACTGGAAAAGTCCTGCATACATCACCAGAGAGAAATCTATTTCACCGGAAGGTCCAGTTGTAACATTTTGATTAAACATCTATATTTATATTATAAAATAATAAATTTTGTACAATATTATAAAAAATGTTAAATAGGCCTATTAAATAAAAAAAAGCATAATCTATCAAACTTAATCACCATTAAATGTTAAGTTTAAATGTAAAGTACAAATATATGACTCCTGAGTAGCTGAATAATGATTTTTATAATATAAACATTGTATGATAAGTCTACTACTGACCTTTGAAAACTTACTTTTACACAATATGTACCATGACGCTCTATATCTTTATCCTTGGCCTTAAAAATGTTGAAGACCCCTGTGCTATTGTAATTATTTTTTGGTAATAATTATGATATATGTCCAAATTCCATGTTCCTTGGTGTTCTGTATTTAATGCTGTGCCACTGTCTCAGACGCACAGACACAAGTCCTGCATCACTATTTCACAGTGAGGATTTGCTGAGTGGGCAGAATGACTCCTCTGCATGGGTGTATGCAGATACACTTATTCATAATGATGCATTTGAACGCAACTAAATCCAAATACTAACGCATTTCAATGCGTATTCAATATACAAATTCATAAATACAAATACAACAAACAAAAAAAATGCTGAGCAGCATCGCTTCCTGATTTAGAGCCCTAGTTTGTCGCCTCACCCCATCTACTCTACCAGCAACGCGACGCGACACACTAGAACGCGTCGCGCGCTTGCAGCTAGGGGAGCGTTCTAGTCTGCGCGTCGCACTTAAGTGTCAAAACATTATAGTTTTTATGTATTCTCCGTCTAATCCGAAATTGTTTTCCAAAAAGTTAGTGTAGCATCTGTTACCGCAGGAATGACTGAATGTGCGTTTGGTTATTCTCTCAGCACTGCATTGCAGACGAGCCGCCGCAACCTTCACACAAGACAACATCTTCAATGCCTTTGACATGGACACACTTTGCAGTGGTAATTCAGCATCACTTCTGGTTAGCAGCACCAGCAAACGCATGTGTTCATGGCTGATGCACATCACTCTCGCCTGTGGCTGCTGGTGACTACAGCAATGCGACACAGTACCGTCAACAAGAGCCAATTACCACATCCTCACTTACAGTCATCATCTCAGAATAAAACCCCGAAAACTCGCACAGGAATTATTTTGGTTCTCAATACTGACACATCAAATAAATAAATATAATGAATGTAATAATTACCAGGATCTCTGTATCCCATCGCCACCTCAGTGTACTGTTGACTTGTGCGCGCCATCAGAGGTCTGCGCGAGGCTGTACAGCGGCGCTCGAGATGAACGCGCGTTCACAGGGGCGTCGCAATCACTTGAGAAGTCAAGAGGTGCACAATGACGAGGTTTTTTTGGCGTTGACAAAGTTTCATTTTCTTTTAGGTCTCCTCTTTTTATTAATTATTAATATTTCCCATTGTTTTAACATAAAACATTGCCTTGCTATTTCTATCACTTGGGTATAAGATAGAGGTCTCATTATGGCAGATATAAAACATTTTAAACCAACCGTAAAGGTGCGGTGATGTACGCGAAATTTCGCAAAGAAAAAAGGTTTGCAATAGTGTAACGAAGAATGAAGCAGCTCACACAAGTCACTTTCAAACCAGCTTTCTGTTGGTTTGCGTCGAATTCGCCTTACCAACTTGAACCCGTTGCGAAATCTGAGGATATTTTTATTTCGCCCGCAAAATGGTACTAATTAAAGGGTTAGTTCACCCAAAAATGAAAATAATGTCATTTATTACTCACCCTCATGTCGTTCCACACCCGTAGACCTTCGTTAATTTTTGGAACACAAATTAAGATATTTTTGTTGAAATCCGATGGCTCAGTGAGGCCTGCATAGCCAGCAATGACATTTCCTCTCTCAAGATCCATAAAGGTACTAAAAACATATTTAAATCAGTTCATGTTCATGTTCAAGTGGTTCAATATTAATACTAGATAAAAAAGTTTGAGGACAAACTTTAAGTTGGCTTGAAAAAGCCGGTCAAGAAAGTTTGAAGTAGTTTTAAAAGTGTGAAGTTTGAGAGTTTTCAGTTTAAAAGTTTTAGTTTAGTAGTTAGATAGATAGATAGATAGATAGATAGATAGATAGATATATGAGTCAGGATACTCAAGGCGGTTGCTAGGGTGTTATGTGGTTGCTAGGGTACTTGGGGTGGTTGCTACGATGTTGCTATGTGGTTTCTAGGGTAGTCGGGGTGGTTGCTAGGCAGTTGCTATGGTAACCTGGGTGGTTGCTAAGGTGTTGCTAGGCAGTTGCTAGGGTGTTCTGGGTGGTTGCTAGG
>RJVU01035287.1:1343648-1392776 GCA_003731715.1 Anabarilius grahami
ATTAGATACATGTAAATAATTAGATACATTTTATTTATTTATTTATTTTTAGTAATTATAATTTTAATATAATAATAATATAATATCATAATTAATAATTATAATGATTATAATTTTTGTTTTTCCTGATAATAGCCTATCCCACAAATTCACCCACAAACTACAATTCTGTCATTATTTACTCAACAAATATTTTTATTCTTACATTTACAGAATAATTAGACAATTTTCTCTTTCTTTCTTTCTTTCTTTTTTTCTTTCTTTCTTTCGTTATTTAGTTAGTAATTTATCAGCCAGTAGAAATAAGAAGCACCTTCTCACCAAAATTGGCCCCCAGCACACACAGGAAACCAGCATGATTGCCAAAAGCTGGCAGACCATCTCAGAATGGTGTGATGTGTTACGACAATGCCGATTATAATCACGGTCAAGATGTACCCTACTTCGCAGGAGAGCGAGGAAAGTCATTGTATTGCACACTAGTGAGAGGAAGAGAGCCAGCAAACCCAACACAGAGAACAATATCGCCAGAAGGACATCCACCCAGTCACGCGGCCCCTGCAGGCGGAAGAAGCACCAGCTTCGTGAACGCTGCACCTGGTACGACCTCTGAAACAGGATGGGCAGCAGGGCCACCAGCAAACCCAGGAGCCAGGTCAGACCCAGCAGACTCTTGACATGATGGGACCCCAGCGCAGTGGTGTGGAAGAGAGGACGGGTCACTCCGATACAGCGCTCCACTGCCATCAAGCTCCCGAGCAGCAGAGGAGTCAAACCGAAGAAAGCCATACAAACTCCAAAAAAGTCACACAGAGACTTGTGAGGGTCGAATGTTTCCCATGCCTTCTGTGAGGCGTAAACATAGAGAGCCAGAGAGCCATTGATCAGGTGTCCCAAGAAGTCAGTCACCACCAGACCACTAGCAAGCAGGAGGAAGGCTGCTTTAGATTTAAATCTGAACCTGTGGTAGGCTTTGATCAAGATAAAGAGAGCCAGAGTGTTGGAAACGATGCCCACTGTCATTGAGATGGCAGTCGAGGTCACTGACACTTCCCTTTTGGTACAGCTCCCATTACACACTTCAGTCGACACCAAACATCCAGCATTAGCTGACCCATTATAAGACATGATCGGTACTTCGCACTGCAAACAAACAGAGTATTAGTTATATTAATGAAAAAATTTATATTAAACAAAACACAAGATAAGACTGCCCTCATTTACAGTAATTTAGAAACCCAAATGTGTGCAACTATAATAACTTATAGGGTTAGTTCACCCAAAAAGGAAAATTCTGTCATTAATTACTCACCCTCGTGCCGTTTTACACCCATAAGACCTTTGTTGATCTTCGGAACACAAATTAAGATATTTTTGTTGAAATCCGATGACTCAGTGAGGCCTCCATAGCCAGCAATGACATTTCCTCTCTCAAGATCCATAATTGTACTAAAAACATATTTAAATCAGTTCATGTGAGTACAGTGGTTCAATATTAATATTATAAAGCAACGAGAATATTTTTGGTGCGCCAAAAAAACAAAATAACGACTTATTTAGTGATGGCCGATTTCAAAACACTGCTTCAGGAAGCTTCGGAGCATAATGAATCAGCGTGTGGAATCATGATTTGGATCGCGTGTCAAACGGCCAAACTGCTGAAATCACGTGTCTGCGGATTCGACACGCTGATTCATTATGCTCCGAAGCTTCCTGAAGCAGTGTTTTGAAATCAGCCATCACTAAATAATTTGTTATTTCGTTTTTTTTTGGCGCACCAAAAATATTCTCGTCGCTTTATAATATTAATATTGAACCACTGTACTCACATGAACTGATTTAAATATGTTTTTAGTACCTTTATGGATCTTGAGAGAGGAAATGTCATAGCTCCCTATGCAGGCCTCACGGAGCCATCGGATTTCAACAAAAATATCTCAATATCTCAGTTCCGAAGATTAACGAAGGTCTTACGGGTCTGGAACGGAATGAGCGTGAGTAATAAATTACAGAATTTTCATTTTTGGGTGAACTAACCCTTTAATTTTGTTCTCAGTGCAGCCAGATCCCAAAATCAGCACTAAACAAAATATGTGTAACTTTTTGTTTGTTTTATTTCTACAAACATATTTTATTTACTTGGAACAGCACAAGTATGTAACTGAACATTTTTAATCTATAGTACATATGATCTAGGACCAAATCTATCTATCTATCTATCTATCTATCTATCTATCTATCTATCTATCTATCTATCTATCTATCTATCCATCCATCTCTAAGATTAACTAATACCTTAACATGTATAAATTTAGTCAACAATTGTGCATTGTTGGTACATGTACAGTTTCCCATTTAGCCATAATTAAGTAATAAAAATAAAATGCTCTGCTTAAAATATAACGTTAACGTTGTCTATATATAAAAATTTGCATTAGCTCACTCCAAAGCGTTAAATAAGTTAAATCGCCTAACTTGTTTTAGTCTTTAACAACCTACACCTTCATAAATAACATTGAGTTCAGATTTCTATTAAAATGTATTTTCATAATTTGATAAATTATTAAATCTGGTCCACATTTAACAGCAATAACTATTAATGATTAATGAATCTAATCTCATCTTTCCAAATGAATTCTTTCAGTTTTACTCACCGTAATCTGCTAATCAAACGAGTCTCAACGGTCTAGGTTCATTCGCTCTTCCAGTGTGAATAACGGCTGCTGCCTGGGCAAATCCACTGACACTGACGGTGCTGTACTGTGTTGAAATATCAGATTGAGATGCGCGCACACCACAGTTCACCACAGTGGCCAACGAGTTTCTCATTACGCATCAGTCTGCTCGAGATGTGGTTTGTTCAAAATTTCTTCAATATAGCAGACAGTCCTATGTTTTTTCGGTCTATCATTAAAATATAATAAATTATTTCGTCTGATTATATAATAGATCAGTCTAACAGATATTACAACAGTCTATTTCTACCGGGGCCAAGTAAGAGCAGAACGCCCGCTCCGCGTGCCAAATCGTGCCATTACGCACGGGATGTTTCCTGGCCTCTTCTTCTTCTTCTTCTTCATCATCTTCATAAAATAACGTTTAAGTGTTAATAAATTGCATTGTGCTAAATTTTAATAGCCTATGTTTAATGAGGAAAGCATGTCGATGGCATTATGACATATAGTTTTTTTTTATTTAATATTTGCAAGGGGAAATGGTGTTGGTAATAGGGTTGAAGCACAGCCTGGGGGTGAGTGGTAACACTTTACAATAGGATCTCATAAGTTAGCATTAGTTAATGCATTAATTAACATTAATTAATATGGTGCAATAGATTTGTTACAGTATTAGGCCCCACTTTATATTAGGTGTTTTTAACAACTACGAACTAACATTTAAAATAATCATTTGATACAATGGACTTATACATGCATGTTTTTACTTATATTTTAAAAAAATACCTGCGTGTAATTACAGCTGTAAATAATTTCTGTAATTTCATCTATAATTACACTGTTGAGCCTTCCCTTACACCTTAACCCACCCTTAAACCTGTGTTTCAGAATATAACATGAATACAATAAGTACCTTGTACTTATTTTTATGTAAGTGCATAGTAATGACACCTAATATAAAGTTCATCTTGTTAATGTTAGTTAATAAAAATACAGCTGTTTGTTGTTAGTTCGTGTTAACTCAGGTCCATTAAATAATATTAACAAATTGAACTTTTAATAATGTAATAGTAAATGTTGAAATTAACATTTACTAGGATAATATTAATAAATGCTTTAGAAGTATTTTTAAATGCTATTTAACAAATTAAACAAATGGAACCTTATCATAAAGTGCTAACCATTAAGTCCTTTTTAATAGGCTACATAATTTTCATAACAAGGAAGAAAAGGAAAAGCAAGAAACAGTCACAATGCTATAGCTTTTATTTCCTTATATTTAGTTTTTAGCATAATGTGCATATTTGTTTTACAGCAAAGAGGATTTGGTAGGACATGGTGTGGACATAATTTTTATACATAATATATGAGGAGCACAAATGTGATTTAAAATCTGCTCAAATTCACTTGCAGGAACATTTAGAAAAGAGATACACCTTAACATTTTACATCAAAAGTAAAACATAAACTAGATGTATTCTGTTTTTTATGTTTTTTTAACAAGTGCACAGAAGGATATAGAGTTTACATCATACAACGGATTTGCATGAAGTATGGCCTGAATGTAACTTTTCAATTAGTTTGTCTGTGAAGACACTATCTCAACCACCACTGTTCTTTGAAGTGGCCAAACAGCAGTAAATATAAAACTGAAACAGATGAGAAGGCTTAATATAAAGCTCTAAAAAATATTTACAAGGTCACAAAAAAAAACTCTCCATGTCATTTATTGGCAGAGAGACAAACCCTCTGGGCCAAATCTTCTAGAGCCAAGTTTTTCAAAAGGGTCCACAAATAATATAGAACTTTGAGTAACACAATATGAATACAATAAAATTTACAATGAATTTACAATAAAATTTCATTTGGTAACATGAACTAACAATGAAAAATATCTTCTTAAAGCATTTATTAACCTTTGTTAATGTTATAGTTAATAAAAATGCTCATATTCATGTTAGTTCACAGTGCATTAGGTAATGTTAACAGATAAACATTTTGATCTTAAAAATATAGTAGTAAATGTTGAGATTAACATTATAAGATTAATAAATGCTGAAGAAGTATTGTTCATAGTTAGTTTATGTTAATAGATGAATGTAAAATGTTACCAAAATGTCTTTAAGTTGAAAAAATGTTTTATATATTTCTAATCTTTTATTAATTAAATCAGTTATTTAATTTAAAAATGGTCAGAATAAGCAACCAAAATAATATTTGATGGATTTGATTGTCTGTTGTCTCGTTCATACAGATTTTTCAATTTTATGTTGAACAATACAGTAGTGCCATGAATCAAGGACATGGCAAAGATAGTTTAAACTAGTTTAGCATAATATACTTAAACTTGCATTTAACAGATAATGTTGTAAGTGAATGCTGTGTATATGCATATTATCAGTATGTGCAGTTCCCTTTGAACAGACCATATGGATTAGAACATAAACAGGGGGTCTGGTGTCCTCGCTGTGCTGGGGTTTGTGAGGGAAAGGCAGTGTTCAGAAGGGTTGGTCCAGGTAAAGAGGTCTTCAGTCCGGGGCGCTTGGGGTGGCGGCTTTATGCTGCCCTGCAGCTGATTCTTAAAGGTGCCCTAGAACTTCTTTTTAAAAGATGTAATATAAGTCTAAGGTGTCTCCTGAATGTGTCAGTGAAGTTTCAGCTCAAAATACCCCCTAGATTTGTTTTAATTCATTTTTTTAACTGCCTATTTTGGGGCATTATTAACTATGCACCGATATATAGGTTGCGGCCCCTTTAAATTCTCGTGCTCTCCACCCACGGAGCTCGCGCTTGCCTTAAACAGCATAAACACAGTTTACACAGCTAATATAACCCTCAAAATGGATCTTTACAAGATGTTCGTCATGCATGCTGCATGCATGCTTCGGATCATGTGAGTAGAGTATTTATTTGGACGTTTAAATTTATTTCTGAATGAGTTTGAGTCTATGCTCCATGGCTAACAGGCTAATGCTACACTGTTGGAGAGATTTATAAAGAATGAAGTTGTGTTTATGAATTATACAGACTGCAAGTGTTTAAAAATGAAAATAGCGACGGCTCTTGTCTCCGTGAATACAGTAAGAAACGATGGTAACTTTAACCACATTTAACAGTACATTAGCAACATGCTAACGAAACATTTAGAAAGATAATTTACAAATATCACTAAAAATATCATGATATCATGGATCATGTCAGTTATTATTGCTCCATCTGCCATTTTTCGCTGTTGTTATTGCTTGCTTACCTAGTCTGATGATTCAGTTGTGCACAGATCCACGTTATACTGGCTGCCCTTGTCTAATGCCTTTCATAATGTTGGGAACATGGGCTGGCATATGCAAATATTGGGGGCGTACACCCCGACGGTTACGTAACAGTCGGTGTTATGTTGAGATTCGCCTGTTCTTCGGAGGTCTTTTAAACAAATGAGATTTATATAAGAAGGAGGAAACAATGGAGTTTGAAACTCAGTGTATGTCTTTTCCATGTACTGAACTCTTGTTATTCAACTATGCCAAGGTAAATTCAATTTTTAATTCTAGGGCACCTTTAAGATTTTATTGGTCATGTCTATAATAGTACTGATTGCCTACACCCAACACTGAAGTTCACGATGGGAAAGGGGGTCGGGAGGAGAGCCCTCTGATGGAGATCATGGGCATATTACAGATGCTCCTCAAACAGTCACAGAAATCCAGGAGGGAGGTGGAGAGGAGGCAGATCCCAGGGAGGGACGGAGGGCCAGGTCCATGGAGTGGAGGCAAGACTGGAGACTGAGGTGGATTGGGGAGCCAGGGTGGAATCGGCAGAGCAGGTGGCCAGGGCGAGGCTGACGGGAATGAAGACCAGTGGAGCTGAAGACCACCACGGCAGGGCAGATGACCACCACAGCAGAGCAGATGGGACTGAAGATCCCCACGGCAGAGCAGAAGACCACCATAATTGAGCAGACAGGCTGGTAACCACTATGGCGGAGCTTGCGGGGTTGAAGACCACCACAGTGGAGCAGGCGGAGCTGGTGACTATCACGGCAGAGCTGAAGACCACCAAGGTGTAGCCGAGGACCACCACAGTGGAGCAGAACACCACCAAGGTGTAGCTGAGGACCACCACGGTGGAGCAGGTAGGACTGGTGACGACCACAGCGGAGCTGAAGACCACCAGGGCAGATGAGGCAGAACTAGAACAAAGAGCACAGAGAGGTTAGGGTTGGCCTCTGTGGCCATGTCAAAACAGGCAGAGAGTTCCATAATGGCCTCTATGGCCATAAAAGAGCAGGCAGGACATCCAGGAGTAATGTCCATGACAAGGAAATTAAGTCTTTAATCGTGGCCTCCTCAGACGAGACTCAGGAACTTAGAATGGCATCTCTGGCCTACAGGTTCTTCTCAAAAAATTTGCATATTGTGATAAAGTTCATTATTTTCCATAATGTAATGATAAAAATTAAACTTTCATATATTTTAGATTCATTGCACACCAACTGAAATATTTCAGGTCTTTTATTGTTTTAATACTGATGATTTTGGCATACAGCTCATGAAAACCCAAAATTCCTATCTCAAAAAATTAGCATATCATGAAAAGGTTCTCTAAACGAGCTATTAACCTAATCATCTGAATCAACTAATTAACTCTAAACACCTGCAAAAGATTCCTGAGGCTTTTAAAAACTCCCAGCCTGGTTCATTACTCAAAACCGCAATCATGGGTAAGACTGCCGACCTGACTGCTGTCCAGAAGGCCATCATTGACACCCTCAAGCGAGAGGGTAAGACACAGAAAGAAATTTCTGAACGAATAGGCTGTTCCCAGAGTGCTGTATCAAGGCACCTCAGTGGGAAGTCTGTGGGAAGGAAAAAGTGTGGCAAAAAACGCTGCACAACGAGAAGAGGTGACCGGACCCTGAGGAAGATTGTGGAGAAGGACCGATTCCAGACCTTGGGGGACCTGCGGAAGCAGTGGACTGAGTCTGGAGTAGAAACATCCAGAGCCACCGTGCACAGGCGTGTGCAGGAAATGGGCTACAGGTGCCGCATTCCCCAGGTCAAGCCACTTTTGAACCAGAAACAGCGGCAGAAGCGCCTGACCTGGGCTACAGAGAAGCAGCACTGGACTGTTGCTCAGTGGTCCAAAGTCATTCGGAAATCAAGGTGCCAGAGTCTGGAGGAAGACTGGGGAGAAGGAAATGCCAAAATGCCTGAAGTCCAGTGTCAAGTTCCCACAGTCAGTGATGGTCTGGGGTGCCATGTCAGCTGCTGGTGTTGGTCCACTGTGTTTTATCAAGGGCAGGGTCAATGCAGCTAGCTATCAGGAGATTTTGGAGCACTTCATGCTTCCATCTGCTGAAAAGCTTTATGGAGATGAAGATTTCGTTTTTCAGCACGACCTGGCACCTGCTCACAGTGCCAAAACCACTGGTAAATGGTTTACTGACCATGGTATTACTGTGCTCAATTGGCCTGCCAACTCTCCTGACCTGAACCCCATAGAGAATCTGTGGGATATTGTGAAGAGAAAGTTGAGAGACGCAAGACCCAACACTCTGGATGAGCTTAAGGCCGCTATCGAAGCATCCTGGGCCTCCATAACACCTCAGCAGTGCCACAGGCTGATTGCCTCCATGCCACGCCGCATTGAAGCAGTCATTTCTGCAAAAGGATTCCCGACCAAGTATTGAGTGCATAACTGAACATAATTATTTGAAGGTTGACTTTTTTTGTATTAAAAACACTTTTCTTTTATTGGTCGGATGAAATATGCTAATTTTTTGAGATAGGAATTTTGGGTTTTCATGAGCTGTATGCCAAAATCATCAGTATTAAAACAATAAAAGACCTGAAATATTTCAGTTGGTGTGCAATGAATCTAAAATATATGAAAGTTTAATTTTTATCATTACATTATGGAAAATAATGAACTTTATCACAATATGCTAATTTTTTGAGAAGGACCTGTAGACGAGACTAGCAGGGACTTCAAGGCAGACAGGAAACTCAGGAACGACCTCCATGGTTGTATCTAGGCAGACAGGAAGCTCTAGGCAGACCAGAAACTCAGGGATGACCTCCGTGGTCATGAAAGGACAGACAGAGAGCTTAGGGATGACCACTGTGGTCGTATCTTGACAGACAGGGAGTTCAGGGACGACCTCTGTGGTCATTTCTAGGCAGACAGGGAGTTCACAGGCGACCACTGTAGTCGTAACAGGACAGGCAGGCAGTTCACAGATGGGTGATGAGGCAGAGAGTTCATAAGCAGATGTTACTGTCTCGGGCAAAACCAGATCGGGTGCCGCCGTCTCGGGAGAAACTGAAGAAGCGTACGAGACCCAGACACACAGAATGGCCATCGCTGTTACAGGGAGTACAGTTGATGGTGGGAGAACCTCTGAGACCCCCAGACTTGATACCATCACAGATATGCCAGCTGCTTGCACCGACATCAGCAATGTGTCCGCCAAACTGGAAACCAGTCTCAAAATCCTAGGGACCTCCATGGTAGCTTTAGGTGCAATGTTCAAGACGGCCAGAAACTCTGTCGTGATGTCCATAATGGCTGAAGACACTGGCATGGCATCCATGACGGCTGGAGACTATGGCATGGCGGCCATGTCATGAAGAGGCTCTGGTGTGGCGGTCATGTTGTGAAGAGACTCTGGTTTTGGGACCACAGGGCTGGGAAGTGCTGAGAGCACTGGACTAGCAATCACCAGACTTGGAAGTGCTAAAATCCGTGGTGGGCCAAGCTTTGTGTCCACAGGGAACAACCAGGCAGAAAACACAAGCAAAAGGGTAAATCCAGAAAACAGACAGAGAATCAAAAAACCAAGAGACAGGAAACCAGGTCAGAACGCTCAGAAATGCAGTGTAACAACATACAAGACTTCGCAAAGAATAAGTGAAAATACAGGGCTTATATAGGCAAAGTTTAACCAGATAATGAGACAGTTGAAAGTGATCAAGCAATAATGAGTCCAGTGGGTTATGGGAATTGAAGTTCATGATTGGAAAGCAAGGGAGTCGGGAGGAGTGCCCTCTGTTGGAGATCATGGGCACTCCAGCTTGTGGATGTAACAAAAAGAGGTGAGAGGCAGGATCTAATCGCAGGCAGCAACAGTTTATTAAACTTTAACACACAAAACAAAATCACTCTGGGCAAACACAGAAACAGAACAACTGAGAACAATGCGACATGAACGGAAAATGAACAGAACAAACACATGGTTTAAATACACAATGCACACTAAGCAACGAAACAAGCCACAGGTGTATAACTTAATAAATCATAAAAACCCTGTTGAAAAAACTAGCACATGCTGGTGAGGTATGTTTTGAAGCATGGAATCTGGTTTGAGCTGGTTTATGCTTGTCCTTAGCTGGTCATGAGCTGGTTTAAGCTGGTCAAGTGCTGGTCCTAAGCAACTAGTTCCAGCTCAGGACCAGCACTTGACCAGCTTAAACCAGCTCAAACCAGCTAAGGACCAGCATAAACCAGCTCAAACCAGCTTCCATGCTTCAAAACATACTTAACCAGCATATGCTGGGGTTTTTTTCAACAGGGAAAGCATAAAAACAGCGGAGTCGAGGGAAGGAGGGAGGAGCCATGGTGGAGACATGATATGTGGAACCAGGGGAACCGATGGTGGTGGAGACCCAGGCAGAGCCGAAAAGACCAGGTGACACAGAAGCTCCTGAAGACCAAGGCAGAGCAGCGGAGACGAGCGGCTGAGGCGAAGCCAGGTGGAGCTGACTGGTCGACAGGCCGAGGTAGAGACAGGCTCAGAGGGTCTGAGCAGAGTTATAGGGACAATACTCCAAGGCTGAGCTGGAAAACTAGCAGTCCAAGGCCAATCCACAAAGCATAGAGCAGGCAGCATAGGAGAAGAAGAATGGCTGATGAGAGGCAATGGCTGGGCTGAAGAACTGGGAAGTGTTGTAGCAAATTAGCTCAAAATAAATAATTTATCATAACTAATTATAATTCATTATAAATATTTGGATAAGTTAATAAAATTAATATTACAATCAATTAACCTGTTTGGCCAATGAACATTCAGTGTTAACCCATTTGTGCCCAAATTTTTCTGAATGGTTTCATGCATATAGTCCTGTTAATAGTGTCCTATGTGAACATGTTCTGCATTTATTTTCCCCAGGTTTTCATTTTTTTTCTTAAAAAACATGTTTGAATGTGCGGCAACTATAGTTGCCGGTGGGCAAATATGTTGTATGCACCCCTCAATGTAAAATTTGAATAGGAGGAGAACATTTATGCATCTAACTCAAAATAACTGCTTTCAACAGATCAACAGATCAGTCAAAGTCGAAGAACATTCGATGCGAACACAAAAAAGCTGCATCTAGTTTATAATCTCGTGAATATGAAAACACAACAAACAACAAATCCGTTTGTTTTAAAGTGGTGGAATGAAGTGCAGAACAAAGTGCAGCCATTAAGTTGCTCCAACAGAGCATTGTGAATTAAAATATTAAATTACATTGTTCATTAGAAGAAATTACATCTATATGTGACCCTGGACCACAAACCCAGTCATAAGTCGTACAGGTATATTTGTAGCAATAGCAAACAATACATTGCATGGGTCAAAAGTATTGATTTTTTTTTCTTTAATACCAAAAATCATTAGGATATTAAGTAAAGATCATGTTCAATTAAGGTATTTGTAAATTTTCTACTGTAAATATATTAAAAAATTCTTTTTGTGAATGGATATACATTGTTAAGGACTTCATTTGGTCAACTTTAAGGCAATTTTCTCAATATTTAGATTTTTTTTGCACCTTCAGATTCCAGATTTTCAAATAGTTGTATCTCGGCCAAATGTCATATTATAACAAACCATACATCAATGGAAAGCTCATATATATTCAGCTTTCAGATGATGTATAAAAGTCGAAGCCTGGCACAAGCTTGGGGTTCCTTAGAAGCTTCTAGCTTCTTAACATCATCTTCACATCAGCATTTTCAGTACAGGAAAAGAGAGGGAAAAAAATGTGATCTTGTGATCGGTAATTTAAAAAAGATATCACACCCTCTTGAGGTGTCTGAGCCAATAAGGAGTTTTCCCCTTAGAGGGAAACTTTTACGTGTCTTTGTCCTATAGCAAGATATTAGCATAAGACATTGGATTGGATGTTTGAAAGAAGAACCTTCTAGATTCTTATAATACTAATGTGTCACAGAGTTAGTAACATGCAACATAAATTACCAAATAGGAAACGAAAGTTGGAGTCCGTAGATACCAAACATGCTACCCTTGTGATTTTAGTTAACTATAAATGTTCAACTCCGAAACATTCATAACAAAATAGTTCAAAAGAGAGAATTAATACATAGAATAAACTCTATAAAAGGAAAGTCATGAGATGGGAAAATTGGATACATGTTTATACATTTCTCAAGTGGTTATATATAGAATATATAGGATTAAGAGGGTTTATTTGTCCTTCTCAGAAAGAATCTTCTCAGAAAGAAGTCAGAGTCACTAGTCTCTGCAAAATTCTTTCTGATCGTAAAAAGTTCTTATCAGTTTTCCTGTGTCCTGTAACAGGACACCTAGTTCTGCCTGTGTGTTAGCTACGTTTGGGATGCTAGTTGCAGTTTTAGGGGGATGGGATCACAGAACTTTGATAGAGTGAGTTTCTGGATAATTCATTAAATATAATGACTAATTGTGTGTCTGATTGGTCCAGACGCTACAGTTTTGCCAGCTCACGCATGTGTTGCTGAGCTCGGGGTCCAACGATTCTTTGTGATTGATTGCTGCAGCTCTGGCAGAGAAATCCTGGGAGGCTCAGGCTCCATAACTGCGATGGGCTATGGCTTTCTGTTTGCTGGGCTGGTGGCTGCAGCATGTGCGCTGGACTCCTTCTCTCTCTCACAGATGGTAAAGGGGGAATCATTGTGTAGAAGCACCCATTCTAAATACTCCACAAACGTCCCTCGAGGACCATCTCAGGGCAGGCGCACTCTTGTCACCGCGTTGAGACCTGCCCAGAAAACAGGCTATCACACAGGCTATCACAGTCATAGTGGACTATATAGTATAAATGGTATAAATAAGTCCTGTGTGTGTCTCTCGAGGGAACATTCCCTCTGCGAGAGGAGGAGGATTTGTACTACCGCTAGACAGAGATGGGCAGTATTTTAATTAAATGTATTTAAAATATGTATGAACTAGAACTTGTGAATTGACTTGCTAGCTAAAGCATGACGTGCGCTGTCTAGTGATGCTCGGATCAGTTATATCCGTGGGCACTGCAGATAATCTGCGGATGGGTAGGTCAAGTAATAAAAAGTAACATTGATTAATTGCAGGTGAAAACACAGCCGGTCGTGTCTTAAATTAATTTAACCATAAATATATCCGGTCTGTGCGTTCATTCTTAAAGTGACAGCAGCTTAATAAACCTGCTGCTGTCTGTCATTAATGTTAATCAAGCAACAAAAGAAAAAGATAAAATCACTCCCTGCTCCTGACTGAATATCTTAAGTATCTTTATAAGGATCATCAATACATATTTAATTGTTACAGTGAGCGCTTCAAATGATTGCGTGTAAATTTTGTTTGTATTTTTGTATTTTCTAATTACAAATTACTTGTATTTTAATTAAATACATTTTTTACAGCAGTATTTTGTATTTTATTTAAATGCATTTGATGAGTAAGTATTTGTAATTTGTAACTAAATACTTTTTGATGTATTTGTGCCCATCTCTGCCGCTAGATCCATTAGATCATAGAACCTACCGAAACAGGAAACTGAACTAAAACACCCAAAACAGAAACAGACACAGAATACTTGTAACATTACAATTGTCTTTTTAGGGCTAAATTATAGCAGAATTGAACTCTGTTCACATCATTATGTTCCTGTTTATCACTGTAAAGCTGCTTTGAAACAATCTGTATTGTATAAAGCACTATATAAATAAAGGTGACTTGACTAGAAAAAAATGGATAACTTATTAGCATGAACAAATGTTTGAAAACTAATCATCCTCTAGAACAACAGGTGTATCCAAGGACACATCATGTACCGGAAAGATTGTTATGTCCACATGAAAAAGCAACACGTTTTTTTAACCCCCTGCTTCAAGTCAACATCAATTGAGCCTTTAAAATACACCCTGGATGAACCAAAGTCCAAAAACTAAAATGTAACATTCTAAATTAGGACCAAATTTGCATGATTAAACCAGAAAAACCTGAGGTGCAAATTGTTTTAATGACTACATTTATGATAACAAGTCAGCCTGATGGGTTCAGATCAGGACAATCTCAGACAAAACATTGGACTAGGAAATATGTTTGACTCATGGCAGGTTGTACTTTTTGGAAAAGGCTTCTAAGTGGACTAAAGAAAATATAAAACCATAAAAATAAATCTATGGAGGCCTCTTATCTTGTGAACATAAGGTCATTTTAGAACATTAATGTGATTGCAAAAACAGTGTGCCCAAAAACACAATAAAAAAGCGGGGGGGAAATGATGGAATATCTGACAAAAAAGAGACCTCTGGCTCTGAAATACAGATATCTAGCACAAATTTGCACTATAATAGAGACTGAAAAGAGAAAGGAGAGAAAGAGTACTTGTGCCAGCAGAGAACAAGGTTTGTAATACTAAAATGGATTATGATCTACACGTCTCCAGGCTTTGAAAGTGAGAATGAAGAGTGTATCTCTTTAGTGGGTAATGTAGCGAGGACATCTTTCTCAGAGCAGGTCAGAAAGAATCTCTTTGCAGAAGTACACACTGAGATGTGCTGCATTACCCTTTGTATCACATAAAAAAGAAAAAACGGAGTGTGGTTTTGTGTTGTTTGTTTCTCCAGACTCTAGTACTTTGGTCCAGCAACCGTTAGGCCCAGTTTATGTCATAACCCATTGCTCAGCTCATCTGTGGTCTGTAATTTCACAGGTTCTCTTCATCACTCTAAAAGGAAAATTATGGGACCTACTATATTACCACAGTTTAAATAAATGCATGGTTTCAAGTTAAAAAATATTCTTATTTATTGTTTTAATTAAACATTTTAATTTGCAAACATTATTTGGATGAGTTCTGTTGACATAGTAATGTGCTGAAGAGTAGTGCTCATGGTTAGTGTAATAGAATGATGATTAGTTATGTCTGCAGGTACGACGTAACAGGATGACGTAGAGAGAGGGCGACAAGGTGTGTGGCGCTGCTGTTAAAACAGTTGTTAAACGAGTTCACTAAAGATTCAGTAAAAAGTTCAAAGAACATAATCAGGGCTGGACATTGCATTCTTCTAAACCCTACTAGGGTTTATTACAGTTAGGTTGTGAGTGGCTACATGAAGCCTATATTACATTGACCATATGAGCAATGACTGCGCTAATGCTAATGACAAGTAATTACTCACAACAGGGGTGCAAAACTCAGTCCCTGGAGGACCACAGCCCTTTAGAGTTTAGTTCCAACCCTGCTCCAACACACTGTAGTTTTCAAATAAGCCTGAAGGGCTTGATTAGCTGGATCAGGTGCATTTAATTAGGGTTGAAGCTAAACTCTACAAGGCTGTGGCCCTTAAAAGAACTGAGTTTTGCACCCCTGACTTACAGTCTTACTTGTTCATTGTACTCAAGTGCTATACAAGTTAAAAGGTGAGTTCACGCCTTGTCGCATCTTGTAAAAAGCGTTCACGTCCTTGTAGAGCTCGTAATTACAACTTGTAAGCTGTGAATTTTCTGAGAGCTCCTACTTGTAGGGCCTACCACATGACCGCTGTTACCACCTGACCACTGCAGATTAATTGAGGAGTTGATAGTGTTGACATAGAAATACAGAATTCCCAGTCTGAGGACGTGAACAGCTCCGGAGTAGAACATTACATGTCGTCCTATCGAAGTTATGGTAATTTTTTTTTTTTTTTTTTTGCAATTTGCAGTTTAGCATGTGCTATGCTGGCTGTGAATTAGAATTTTGAAATGAAATTCTGGAAGTGTTCATATGTGTTCTGCACCGCGACTCGACAGGGCGCATATTTGGAGAGGGAGATGATGCACCTGCATTTTTCCTGCATTCATTTTGAAAGCCTCGTCACATACATAGCCTATACATACAGACATGTTAGTTATGTCTGGATACACAAATCTTATTTGATCACTTGCAACTAATAGTACAGACAGTCTGCTTGAAAAGTGTAAATTAATTTGAGTAGTAAACTAAAAAATTTAAGTTTCTCTAACTCAATGTAGTTTGTTAGTGGAACATAAATTAATTAGGTGTCATAACTCAAAAAGATTGATGCAAACTTGAATTTTTTTTAGTTGACATTTTTTTTTAGAGTGCGAACCTCAGATGAACTTAGCATAGTTCTGCTCCGAGTGCTGCCTGAAAGCATGAATATGACAGCAGTTATGGAATATTTTTCATCTAATGATATCTCTGAATGTCTCTCTTTAAATTACACTGCATTACGATCAGGTTCACAGGGGCTAAAAAGACATAATGTGCTTCTTGAAAAGTAAAATGACAGCGGTGTGATTTTACAAGACACCTGTCTAGATGTGAATGTTACTCTATTTTTTTAAAACATTGGCAGCAGGAGTAATTTTTAAGGAGATTTGTCCATTTAAATTGGATATAGATCCTCAATACACAAACCAGGTTCAACCCCAAATAAAAGTTAAGAGAACAGCAGAACACTTGCATGTCCCTTCAATTAAGGTTCTGTTAATCAATTTGGATAAAATCAAATGCTAAAATAACAAGCATCTAAATGTATAATGTGTGGTAATATTACATCAGTTTCATATCACATCCAGAGATCCAAGCAACCTTCAGTACGGTAAGGAAGTCAAGAGCCACTAGAGGGCAAAGTCTGTCTATGTAACTATCAAATAAGTAGAAAATCCAACCTAACCCCTTCTTCTTGATCAAATGATCACCATATCATTTCACTCAGGTTTGCATAATATATACTGCTATTTCTACAGTATATATATAATGCATATTGAATGCCTGTATAATCCACTACATTTGCCTAAATATGCAGGAGTTTATACAGTTGTGCACACCGCACAACAAAATGTATAAAAATATCTTAGAATTCAACAAGCTCGACTTGAGCTTTCAGTTAAAGTGTTCCAAATAAACCGGAAACAGTTTTTCTTTTTCTTTTTTCTGACTCGTATTTTTACACAAAATTGAATTTAACCAAAAAAATAAATAAAATATATATATATCTCTAAAATGATAGCTGGATACCACTACCATGCAATGTAGCATATTACTATTTTAAACATTTGGCATTGCTTACATACTGCTGCACTTACTAATTTTAAAAATTTAGTAGGCAATATGCAGTGTATACTGTACAGTATGTAGTATTGAGCTAACAATACTGGACAAATTACTTGCAAATTGTACTCTGTTACTGATTACAAATTACATAGTAATGTAATCTAAATTACTTATTTTGAGTAATGTATTCTGACTACTTTTTGAATACTTTTAGGCCCGGTTTCACATACAGGGCTTAGATTAAGCCAGGATTAGGCCTTAGTTCAATTAGGACATTTAAGTATCTTTTATAAACGTACCTTAGAAAAAACATTACTGGCGTCCATCTTGAGACAAAACAATGGCACTGACATATTACTTTCTACATACTACATACAAATAAATATAAAAAATATAAAATATGTCAGTGCAAGTTGCTTTAAGTTAAAATAGCTCAATAATGCATTTTAGTCTGGGACTAGGCTTAAGTCTTGTCTGTGAAACCAGGGGTTATATTACGTTTGACCTAATCTCAGGGGTCTCCAATATTTTAGGTCAAAAGGGTTTGTATGACAAAAAATTAATTAGTGAAGGTCACTGGATATGATGAGGACATCAGTGTTTAATAACTTATATATTTTTTCATCTCATGGTGTAAATGATAGGTGCTTTTGTCCCCAAAATTAGAAGCATCGTAAATGTATTTACATGACATTTACATGGCTATTCTATATTGTGAATAGTGAATAGAGTAAAAAGAAGAATTAGGGAGAATCAATAAATTACGAATATGATTTTATTAATTTACTGCCATTGTGTGGCTGTATTTTGAGGGGATTTTGTAAGATGAGAACAGAAGGGGTAATAGCAAAAATAAATAGTTTGTTTTTATAAAAGACTGATAAATCACAACCAATTGTCAGTAATAATATTCCAGCTGCTTCTCTCAAATTTAGATCACAGTCAGAAAGGAAAAGAAAAGGATCTTACGCAGGGCATCTTGAGGTTTTATTATATGGCACAGTGTGCGAAATTATACTACAAACAAAACAACAACATTCAATTTTGTTATATAACAAACAAACATAACAATGAACTTTCAGAAGCAGTAGAGGTGTGGGATGTGCAGGTGTGCTCTCGAGCAGATATTCCTCTAGATATTGCTTTTGTTAAAAATATGTCATACTTTTGAACTGTGGGTGGCCAGGTCGTATCCATATCTATTTCTGTTTCTTATTAGGGCATGGAAAGAAGCACCTCTCTGAGACATCTGTCACCACTGTCAAAACCACAAGAGCAAAGATACAGAGTTCCTGCCTTTATTAGCACCTGTAGAAAACACTGCTCAACTGATGCCCTTCTCAGACCAAGAATCTTTCAAATCAGCCATCTTTCACTCTGTTCTTCCTTCTCTCAGTCTGCATATGTTGCATTTTCTTGCTCTCTTTCTCTCTGTCTTCCTCTTTGTCTCTTTTTCTGTCACTTAACGCCCTTGCTGGGTCATTGCACCTCCATTGGAATCAGTTACATGAGAGCTCCGGTATTTGCTGACTATCGTCTGGCGGGATATTGGAGTCACTGACCCTGCAGATTCGCCAGAGGTCATCAGGAAAACCCAATGCTTTTTGTGTTTAAAAGGGCCAAAATACAATAAATCTAGTTGTAATAAAAGGATATTGATAATCTCTATAGTGTAGCGCATAACCACTGGCAGCTCATCCATCACAGATATCCTCAGGGTTGCAAATATATTCATTATTTATTACTATAATTATATATAATTAATAATTAGTGGACTTTGATGGAGATCCGCTTTTCTTGCCTTTGGGCCTTTTTTATTTCAGTTTTTTTTTTTCATCAGTTGCATAGAGCTTAAATACATTATAGGCATACTGGCAAATTCAGTAGGGGATTCATGGCCATAGACCAGGGCTGATGTTAATGAATCCAGGTGAGTTTGACAGATCCCAGTCGTCTGCCACTCCAGCCTACTTAAAGCAGGAATAATAAAAATATGTATACAAAATAATTCATTGCTCATTCAGGCCAGGTGGCAAACCCATTGACGGCATCTTAAAATAGTTCAGGAAGCAGTTTAAACTTCTACTTGGTGTGTTTGATATATGGTTGTTTGTCTGAATACATTTGATTTTAAAAGCCAGAAAATTACGTGATTTATTACAACAAAGCATAAAATCCTGACCAAAATTTAAAAGCATTTTCTAAGTGTTAAATATTTTCTCCTATCCCAATTTAATATGTATTGAGTATATTTAAGGGATAATGTACAGTCAGCTATTATCGCAAAATAATCAGAACAACGACACAGAGTGGCACAGCAAATAAATAATTACAGTTTGTGTAATTTAAATTATTTTATAATCTTACCTTTATATTATCTTAAAACTCCTGCTAATTTGCTATTGGAGCAAATGGGAATGCAAATATTATATTTGTTGAATAGTTTCCTAGTGTTAGTACTCGAGACCTGTCTTGGGCTGCATCCGAAATCGCATTCTTCCATACTATTTAGTATGCGTAAAAGAGTATGTGACAAAAGAAGTATGTCCGAATTCACAGTACTCATAAAAGGGAGGCAAAAAGTACCCAGATGACCTACTAATTCTGTTGAGATTCTGAAGTGTGCATACGATGGACACTTTACTATCCCATGAGGCTACGGATTTGTGATTGACAGTGAAGCGACGCAACTGATGCTGGTAGGTCACATGATAATGACAGCATGGCAAATGTAGTACGCCCAGATTACATTCATACTACACACACACTCATACTATATATAACATACTCTTTTTTCTTTTTTTCTTCTTTTTTTTTTTTGCATTCGTGAAGTAATTACTTATTCAAAATAAGTACCTATGCAATTTCAGACGCAGCCCCCATCTCGACACAGGTGTTTTTTTCCCCGTAAAAAAATGTTGACTAAAGCCACCCCACCCCACTCCATCACCAATCCTAATCTTACCCTTATAGGAAAATGCAGGGGAGTCATAATCTTATGGGAAGTCAGATTTTGATACCACAGCTGTCTCGAGACTATATATTTTTTTGAAGGGCGTGGTCTTGACCGCATTTGTACTCTGTCTTGTCTCTGTGTCAGACTAAGAGGACTGGGGATTTTATTTCAAGACCGGTGTTGTGCTGAATTCTGACCCACACCAGATTATTACCTCTCTGTGTCCCCAGTATAGGTTTAGGATTAGGTGTGGTGGTGGGATTAGGATTAGGCAACCAGGTAGCAGCCTCAATGAGGGGGGCAATAATTTGGCTGGGAGTTAAAATTACCCGTTAAGGCCACAACTGCGGGGATATCACTAAATTGCTGCATTGTCTGATTATTTGTTAACCATTAATGTGACTGGATGTAAAACTTCTTGCTTCAAATGCAATGAAAATAGTTTCAACCAAGCCACAGCTTCAGAGCAATGCACAGTGGCGTTTCGTTACTGAATGAATCAGCTGCTTCGAATGAATCGGTTAAATGATTCCGGGACTCACACATTAAGTGATTTGTCGCCAGCTAGATTGAGCTGAGTATGAGCTGAAGAAAGTGCTTCCATCCACCTTAAACATACTCCACACGGCTCCGGGGGGTTAATAAAGGCATTCCATAATTGTTTTACGAAATAAAACGGAAATGGCGTCGCATCAGTTAAGCTTTTCCTGTAATTTGAATAGGGAAGGTGTAGGATGTAGCGTAAACTTTTTGAACTACGAGAGTTTTAAACTTTCTTTGTAAGTAGAATACGGAAGGCGGTCTGGTGGAAGATAGATATTTTACTTCATAACTTGTTAAATATGAATATATTTTTTTACACAAATGCTTCGCTTCACTTCACTTCAGAAGGCCTTTATTAACCCCCCGGAGCCATGGGGAGTACACTTTTATGATGGATGGAGGCACTTACTTCAGCTCATACTCGTTGATCCCACTCACTGCCATTATAAAGATTGGATGCGTAAGGTTAATTATTAATATATCCCTGATTGTGTTCATCAGAAAGAAGAAAGTCATATACACCTATGGCTTGAGGGTGAGTAAAGCTTGGGGTAATTTTCATTTGAAAGTAAACCAATCCTTTAATGCAAATAAANTTTAACACACTCTAGTCTTGGTCTTGACTTGGTTTTGGTTTAGGTGGTCTTGACTACAACATTACAGTTTCCATTCACCACAAAGAAGTTTACCCAATCATGATGACTTCTAATTCTGAGAACCCCCAACCCCAGAAATGTGAAAAGCGTGCATGGTATATGGTGGGACTATGTGTGGGACTATGTGTTATTTTGACCAATGAATGAATAAAATTTAATGACTCTTAACAAACAGGTTTTCCTTATTTTTTTATTCTGTTTGGTGACACCAGTAACGCAAAAAGCACACATTTCAGCTTTAACGAAAGCTTATGATAGCTGGAGTGGGAGTTTGATTAAATGTAACCTTCAGTGTTAAGTCCCTGTCTGTTGGTTCTCATCTGTGGTGTTTGATCCAGAACTGTTTGTCTTGACTCTGCAGTGATTTGTTAATTTGTGGTGACATCATCCTACTCACTGTGAAAATTTGCTTTTGGTAGCGGCAACTTGGAAAAAGTCCAATCTCTCCAGAGAACTAAAACAATTATACATATCAGTTTATCAAAAGTGACCATCTGAATGAGGATCCTAAATCTCATCATTTTGTTTGTCTGCACAGTCAGAACAGACAATGCTGTTAATGACATTTTTCAAGGTCTGGAAAACATCCAAACCCTATAGTCTGATTACTAGCAGCAGCTGCAGAAAGAGACTCCTCATTTGATATTTCGGTCTGCAGCTAAAGTTTCAAGCTAAAGGTCTTAAATCATGTATTGCTGCAATTATCACGGATGTATTTTCATAAAAGTCCCACTGGAACCTTAACCAACAACCTCATCAGTATTGCAGCAGGTGGCCATAATCTCATCACATTAGCAGGAGAAAGGAAAAAAAGATGCACATAATACAGTCTTGAATGCATTATATACTTATCAGAGTGTAAATGAAATCTCTACTGAATATCTACTGAACCTTAAAGACTCCGCATGCAGTGCCTTTATTCAGAAGTTATATGAAATAACAGCATACAGAAAAACAGATCAAACGATAAATCCTAAATAATGCAATTCTAATGAAATTCATTAAAGCGTCAAATGTATTGTATTAGAATAACAGCTAAATACAATTATTCATTAATATATTGAGTGTTTCAGATTGTATCATAGGGGGCAGATAATTTCTATAAAGAAGCTCTTTCATTATTTAAAACAAAAGTCCTTGTAGCAGCGTTTGATTGGCAGCTCTGTTATCATATAGATTTACAGATATCTGCGCCATTGTCTTTGTGTGTGGTTAAACTACAGGGAGAGCTGTCTTTAAAAATCAATTTGTTTGGTGTTAATCCCCATGTGGCAAGAGAAAAGATGAAAAATAAAGGAGAGAGATGGTGTTTCACAAGCGTAAAAACTCATTTGCATCTTAGCGGGAACAGAGGGAATGTTTCAACATAAAATCAATTTGGACTAGAAGGATTTGTGTAGTAGAAATAATCTTTCACACTCAAGTATTTCAGGTTTTAGTGGAGTGTATTATTACTTTAAACCACTACAGCTGGAATTCTAAGAAATGTGCTCTTTGCTTTCGTGTTGGTTTCGGTTTTGAATTATTTTATTTATTTATTTTGACCATTTTCAAGATGTCATGTGGTGTAACCAAGTAAAAAGTGTTGACATTCCTTATATCTTGAATAGCAGGGATGAGGAGAGCTTAGGATCTTTTAGCTAGCAGTCTTTATTCAACTAACAAACAAACACAAAGATAATCCAAACAAGAAGTTGATGGCAATAATCAAAACATGACATAGGAAACATAGAAGATGCAACAGCTTCACATTAAACTGTAAAGATGACTGAAAAACAAGCACTGAAACACAGGGGTATAACACTGACTGTGTCCGAAATCACCCCCTACACTGTAAAAAGTAATATGTTATTTCTACTCAATAAAATTGTGGCAACAGACTACAAGCAATATTATTAATTAAATTCAACAAATAAGAATTGAGTTAGAATTAATCAAATTAATTCCTTAAAAGTCAACCATTGAAAATGAGTACAATTTGAGCAAAATTTAAACAAAAATATCTGACATATACAGATACAAATAACAGACAAACATCAAAGATGAATTAAGAACTCTTTAGTTTTTATTGCCAACATTGAAGACACCTGATGATAATGATACAAGACACCTGAATGATACATTTGTCCACAGTTAACAATTAACAGGTTTAGTTGTTGTTTTATTGAAAATATTTGGTTACCATTGTGGTGATCAGTGTTTCCTTTAGTTGGGCAGTTTGACTCTGCTTTTTGTCGCAGTTTGTGGTTTTTGTAGCAGTGTATACCGTTAAATAAGGCACTATTTAGGGGACAGCCATTTTTAGTGTTGTCCAAAACCATAGTTGATGCTATCGAGTGCACTCATTCAATCCTACAATGCACCGCAATAATGACTGTACAACCAAAGTGTTCTCAACGGCTAGAGAATACCCATAATGCACTTCATGAGTCGTGTGCCGAATGAATTCCTGTGTCTGACCAGAAGATGGCGCCTGCAGCTGAATCATCCATCCATTTTCCATTTTCCACCGCTGGTCCAATGTGGCTACAGCATAATATCATACAGGTATAAATTCCTTTTTAATTGATTAAAAAAATGTTAAAGCTGCAGTCTGCGATTTTTGGCCCTCTAGCGGTTAATAAACAGAACTGCACTCGTCTTGTGGAAGAACATTGTAGCCGGAGCTACTTTTCTCCGTGTATGTCTATGGCGAGTCACGCAGTTACTGTGATACTCTGCGGCAGGTCCTACCAGTCTGGTCTGAAATAGTCAGAATATAAACACTTATTATAAGTGTAACATAATGATTCAGGGTAAGACAAAAACACGGTTTGGAAAATGGATTCATGTTGAACATTCTCATTATATAATTTTTGTAAATTTTGAACACAAAAAAAGTGACAGGGTTCAAGATAAATCTTTTCATTACTACTGGTGCTGATAGTTTGCTAAGTTTCAAATAATTGTTAAACAGCAAGCACAAACAATGCAAAAGCGGCAGCCCTTCTGGCGCACTCAGTGTCCGAATTCACTCACTCGTTTTCATTCCCTCACTTAAAGGGATAGTCCATCCAAAAATGAAATTTCTGTCATTAAGTAGGCTTGCTCACTCTTATGTCGTACCAAACCTGTAAGACCTACATTCATCTTCGGAACACAAATTAAGATATTCTTAATGAAATCCGAGGGTTTCAGAAGCACATGTAGGCAGCAATGTCATTGCACCTTTTTTAGGTCCAGAAAGGTAGTAAAGACATCGTTAAAACAGTTCATGTGACTACAGTGGTTCAACCTTAATGTTATGAAGTGACAAGAATACTTTTTGTGCTCAAAAAAAAACAAAAATGACAAATTTATTTAACAATTTGAACTGTTGTCATATGCAGTTGACGCAGTATGCACGATGAAGGCTTCCGTGTTTATGTCTGAATGCCAGCTCAGTATTGGCCGACACTGTACACGTGAGCAGCACGACTCATGCGTGTGATGCTGACGCAGGAGCCAGCCAATAATGAGTCGATGTTCTGGCGTAGAACACGGAAGCGCTGAACTGTGTTTAAAATTGTTAAATACATTTATTTTTGTTTTGTTTTTGTGCACAAAAAGTATTCTCATCATTTCATAACATTAAGGCTGAACCACTGTAGTCACGTTGACTATTTTAACGATGTCTTTACTACCTTTCTGGACCTCAAAAGGTGCAATGATGTTGCTGCCTATGTGTGCTTCAGAAATCCTCAGATTTCATCAAAAAAATCTTAATTTGTGTTCTGAAGATGAACAAAGATCTTACGGGTTTGGGACGACATGAGGGTGAGTAATTAATGACAGAAATTTAATTTTTAGATGAACTAACCCTTTAAGTGAACTATATAAGTGGTCTATTGGGAATAGTGAATGAGGGTATAGGGGGCGATTTCAGACACAGCCACTGAGTAACAAGCAGCTAACAATGAACAGGTGAAGGTGATTAGTTGTCATGGTGATAAAAAGGGTAGCTAGGTAAACTAACTAGGCAGCAATAGAAACAAGGGAAACAGGAACTGAATACACAAGAAATGAACACAGGCACAGCAAGACAAAGGAATATCAAAATAAAAGTCCATGAACATTGAACACAGGGGAATCGTGAAATAATAAATGTGAGTGTATCTTTATTGCATTGTAATGATTATTTTCCAAAAAGATTAAGCCAAACTACACAAGGTTTACTTTTCAAGAAGAAGAGTTTTTTCTTCATTATTATATCAGGACAGCTGTATCACGCTGATATTTTTTGACTGTACCTAAAAAATATCAAAATTAATTCTGACAAATTAAATAGATGGTCATCATAGAACAAGTATATTTAAATCATTATATGTATAAAATGCATTTTGGTATAAATGCTGAAGGATAATCCACACAAAAATTAAAATGTATGACTTTCTTTCTTCTGAAAAACACAAAAGAAGATAGTTTGAAGAATGTTCCTGTCCAAAAGCCAGTGTAGAAAACAAAACTTGCCCCTATAAACTTTCATTATATGAACAAAAATACTGAGACCTTATTTAGAATATCTTATTTAATTTTCCATAGAAGAAACAAAGTCATACAGGGTTTGGAGTGACTTGGGTTAGTAAATGACAGAATTTGAACTATCCCTTTAACAAAATAGACACAAAAAAACTGTGTCATGTCACTGAGCCACATGTTCATGCATACAATCACAATCTTAGCATTGACAGACAGTACGGAGCGCTGCTGAGGTCAGAGGTCATATATGGGCTCATAGATGTGAAAATTCTGATTCCATGACACATAAAAAACCATGAAGAATTATGAAGGGCTGATATGTGAACAGGTGTTGTAACGGGATACTAGCACCTACACCAGCACAGTATTGATCCACAACTAGTTGTGGTTCAGTAAGTTCAAGGTGAACATCACATTCAGGAATCCGCTTGCTTTATAAGTGTTGCTGTACATTCAGACATGAATTCATCACATGAATAGCTTTATGTGATGCAATTCAGTATATTAAACTCATATTTCTGTCTATTAAAGAACCATTGAATTGCTCTCTCTTATGTAATCCTGATTAAAGTCATATCCGCCTATTGATCAGAGCTGACATTATATTACATGCGATTACATTAGATAAGCATCCAGGGTGTGGAAATTTCACATTCAGTGTGATGATATTGATCCTGAGTGTCTGAGTTTAAGCATATATGAGTGTGTGAACAAGAGGAAGAGAGAGAGACAGATGAGGGGAGAGAGAGGATCTCAGTCAGGTTTTTTCTCTCAGCACCTTAATGAAAGTCTGGATATTGCGATTCAAGGTTGAATTCATTCGCGTGGAGGACAACGTTCTCTGTGGGCATTTGCAAATGGCATCTGATGAAACAAATTATGAATGTTGATGACCACAGCCACATTCACAGCCAGAAAATAGCTCTTTGCAGCTGGTTTGTGTCCAACAATTAGTGTTTGTAGGTAAACAAATAGGCTACATGGTCTTGCTATTAGGTAAAGCGATAAGTTAGCTGTAAGCTGTGAGGGGGAAAACATTTCATATTTAGCATTTCACATCTTCAAGATGTTTTGGTGAAAATGTATTGTAAGCTCTTCATGCATGTCCAGTTCATATCTGTATTATTCATAAGGACATTGTGGGTCATCCATGGCTGATTTATTGCCTCTCCAGACAGATGGTTAATCAGTTTCTTGGATAGGCTCTTGGTGGATTGCAGGTGTTTGCTGGATTGGAAACAGCATTGATAAATATTTTATTTACACTCTTTTAAAATGCTAATCTTTGCCTGATAGCAGCCAGAAGACATGCATGTCTTTGTATACAATATTAATGATAAATGTTTGGCATGCTTTGTGTTTTTCTCAAAGGAAAGTTTATCTGTAAAATGTCATGATTTACTCAAACAAAAAACATTGGATGAGGAGGGTGAGTGAAAACTAAATTACAAGGATTTTCATTTTTGAGAAAACTATCCATTTAAAGGGTTAGTCACGCAAAATGAAAATTCTGTCATTAATTACTCACCCTCATGTCGTTCCACACCCGTAAGACCTTCGTTCATCTTCGGAACACAAATTAAGATATTTTTGATAAAATCTGATGGCTCAGTGAGGCCTGCATTGACAGCAAGTAAATTTACACTTTCAAATGGCCAGAAAGCTACTAAAGATGTATTTAAAACAGTTCATGTGACTGCAGTGATTCAACCTTAATGTTATGAAGTGACGAGAATACTTTTTTGTGCCAAAAAAACAAAATAACAACTTTATTTAACAATATCTAAACACTGCTTCAAAAGATTTACGAATTTACGAATCTTTTGTTTTGAATCAGTGGTTCGGAACTGCCAAAGTCACACGAACCATTGAAATTTGGAAACACTTGACGTAACGAAGCCTGGTTTACAGAAATCACTGTTACTTTCACTACGTGACTTTCACGCTCCGAACCACTGATTCGAAACAAAAGATTTGTAAAGCTTCAAAGCTTCATGAAGCAGTGTTTTGAAATCGCCCATCACTAGATATTGTTGAATAAAGTCGTTATTTTGTTTTTTTGGTTCACAAAGGCCCAGTTTCAAGACAGGGCTTAGCCTAAGCCAGGATTATGCCTTAGTTTAATTAGGATATTTAAGTAACTTTTATAAACGTTCACTTGAAAAAAACAACACTGGTGTGCATCTAGACATAAAACAATGGCACTGACATATTTTAAGATATGTCAGTACAAGTACAAGTTGCTTTCAGTTAAATGCTTGTTTGAGCTGTTTTAACTGAAAGCAACTTGTACTGACATATCTTAAAATATGTCAGTGCCATTGTTTTATGTCAAGATGTTTTTTTCAAGTGTACGTTTATAAAAGTACACATGAAAAGCTGAAGCCTTATCTCTGAAACCGGGGAAAAAAGTATTCTCGTCGCTTCATAACATTAAGGTTGAACCACTGTAGTCACATGAACTGTTTTATACGTCTTTTGTAGCTTTCTGGGCATTGAAAGTGTTAATTAACTTGCTGTGAATGCAGGCCTCACTGAGCCATTGGATTTTATCAAAAATATCTTAATTTGTTTTCCGAAGATGAACAAAGGTCTTACAGGTGTGGAATGACATGAGGGTGAATAATTGACACAATTTTCATTTTTGGGTGAACAAAACCTTTAAGTCTAATGACAGCTAGAGAGTTATTCTGAAGGACTCACTTTTAAAAGATGTTTGGACACTGAATTACTGTTTTCATGCATTTTTGAGTCTTTTTTTTTTCAGTTTGCAGAGAGATGATCTACCAGTCTTTTTTTAAATATAATTTTTATCTAATTTTATTAGGCAAGTGAACATAGTTTTCAGTTTCTGTGTCGACATTCTTGCAGATCACCAGAGTGGGATATCATCTGACATCAGTTTAACTATCCATTTAAGTCTGTATAACAGATAAATAAATGTTAATCACAAAGTCTAACAGCACAGGCTCATCCTATCGCAGAACCTGATTTCACCAAGTGCAACATGTTCCTGGATCAACATCTTTGATTAAGCTTATGCCAAGTTTAGGCTTAAAACCAGTGTTTGGTGCTTCTACAGCAGTGTTATTCACCTATCATTTCCCTCTGATTTTAGGGATAAATTATGGATAGGGTTAGGTTTAGAGGGAAGGGACATGGTTAGGATAAAATTCTCGGACATGAATGCAAAATATGTTGACCCAGGAACACGTCCAACTAGGCAAAATCAGGACACACCATCCTATCAGGGACAAACGCTGAGACGGAGTGTCTCTCTTGTAATTAATAATCAGAAAGCATCCTGAGTTTGGCTGCCACTACTCATCTGCACTTTTAGATCACTTCCAGACATTTTTCAGTCTGTTTATGTCTCCTTGCCTTTGACTTTCCATCCTCTCTCACCTGCTTGCTGTTTTGATCCTGGATTTTTGCTATCTTAAACTTCTTTAAAGGCCAAACATTAAAAAAATGCATAGAAAATGCCATTAAAAACTGATCATGCTCACGTAAATAGATAAGGCACTTTTAACTAAGGCATTTGGCCACATCATTTGAAGGGTTTTGTCTTCAATCAATATCTTTCTGTCCTCACTCTCTCTCTCTGTGACATTCTCATGTATAAGGCACAGCCTCCAGCGCATAACATCTACTCAGCGTAATAGGCAGAGATTGGAAGGTGGAGGGGCCGGAGAGGAGAGATACTGAGAGTGAAACAGCAAAACACACACACACACACACAGAGAGAGAGAGAGAGAGAGAGAGTAGGAAGCAGAGAAAGTGGGAGGGAAAAGAGTCTAATGACAGCTAGAGAGGTATTCTGAGGGACTCCTCACTTTTACAAAAGGTTTGGATACTGAATGACTTTTTGTGGCTGTTTTCATGCACTTTTTGAGTCTTTTTTTTTTCCAGTTTGAGAAGAGCTGATCTACCAGTCTTTTTATACATAGAATTTTTATCTAATTTTATTAGGCAAGTGAACATAGTTTTCAGTTTCTGTGTTGAAATTCTTGCAGATCACCAGAGTGGGATATCATCTGACATCAAGTGGACAAAATGAGAGCAGCGTGGAGTGTCTTCTTGCTTCTGTCTGTCTGTTTGCAGCTGGCATTTGGTAAAGTCTGACCTTCGGTTTAACTTTATTTTGTAACTCGCTGCAGTTACACAATGCCCAATTTTCTGCTTATGTTTTCATGCAACGTGAATGAGGGGGTGTGAGCTAAGGGGTGTTTTGTCACAACACAACGTTTAATGGGTGCTCCTACAAAACCCCACACATAGAAAGAAAGCTGTAACTAATATTAATAATATATAATAGTTATTATTATTCATTAAAATAATGGAATTATAATTATTAATAATAACAATAATAGTATAAATAACGGTAACACTTTACAATAAGGTTTCATTTGTTAACTTGAACTAAAAATTAACAGTACTAAATCGTTTATTAATCTTAATGTTAATTTCAACATTTACTAATGCATAATTAAAATCAAAATTTGTCTGTTTAATATTATTTAATGGACTTGAGCTAACATGAACAGTTTAATAAATACAAAGATTAATAAATACTGTAACAAATGTCTTGCTCATTGTTAGTTAATGTTACATACGCATTAACTAACATTAACGAATGGAACCTTATTGTAAAGTGTTAGCCAAATAACTGTAGGTTCTCAGTTTAAAAGGAATGCTGGTCCCACTTTATATTAAGTATCTTTTCTTACTATGTACTAACATTTAAATTAATAATTTGATACATTGCACTTATTGTGGACATACATGTTTTGACATTGTATATTTAAAAAAAATGCATGCATGTAATTAATTTCTGTATATTAGCCCACCCTTAAACCTATCCATACCACCATACCTGTCCTAACCTTACCCGTATCCACCTCAGTGTTTTGCAATACAACATCAACACAATATGCACATTGTGCATATTTGTTATACAAGTACATAGTAGTTAAAGACAAATAATTTAAAGTGTGACCGTAATGCTTGAAATCATGTTTATCATATTTTCATATAATTAGTTTAACACACTGTGATTGTCTCCGCAGTTGAAATTTACAAAAAAGGCTTGGCTTGTTTTTTATCCTCTCGGCAGTGTTTTCCACCAGTCCAGCTCGTGCTCATGCGGAAGAAAGACTCCTCCGGTCTTTGTTCAGCAACTACAACAAGCTCTCTCGTCCTGTAGCAAACATCTCAGATGTGGTTCTGGTCCACTTTGGCCTGTCCATTGCTCAGCTCATTGATGTGGTGAGTCTCAGATCCACTCCAGTGGAGCAA
This sequence comes from Anabarilius grahami, assembly GCA_003731715.1. Classification (NCBI taxonomy): domain Eukaryota; kingdom Metazoa; phylum Chordata; class Actinopteri; order Cypriniformes; family Xenocyprididae; genus Anabarilius; species Anabarilius grahami. The sequence continues at coordinate 1,374,580 of RJVU01035287.1, forward strand.
CATCTTGATTTTACAAAAATGTATGGACATCTGTCAATCAACTAGAATGCTTGAGGCAGTGAACGATGTTGTAATCTGTTTTAAAAATGTGCAAACATATGCTCAATGCCGATTCACCCCCCTTCTCCTATTACTCTCTTTCACATGGATATCCCACTTTGCTTCATGATAAACCAGGATGAGAAGAATCAGATGATGACCACAAATGTCTGGGTGAAGCAGGTAGGTTTTCATAAAAAACAGCCCATAATTGGGCATTAATGAGATTTTTAATTGGAACTGGGCTCTTGTTGCTTCACTCTCCACCCCTGTCATACCTGCTGGTTGTGAGCGGTGATGAGCGCACATGTTTCCCTGCAGGAGTGGAACGACTACAAGCTGCGCTGGAACCCAGAGGAGTATGAGAATGTCACCTCCATCAGGATCCCCTCCGAGATCATCTGGAGACCGGATATTGTGCTCTATAACAAGTGTGTGAGGCTTTTAACAATCCGGAATTCAGCCAAATCCATTTATAAAAATCTATATCTTTAAACACTGTTAACCTCCCATTGTTCCAGTATTGTAATGTGTTCGTGCTATTCTGTTTGATGGCAAGCTGCACTCTGGGTAACTGTTAATGGTGCTCAGTTAGCTCTTTCCCTCAGATCTTTAATCCTATTTTAATCTTAATTCTGTATGTCTTCTATAGTTATCACTAAATGAACAGAAGATTTGGGAATTGAGCTGTCCTCCATTATGAGGGTTCATATGAGTATTGATTTGTCAGTGAAGTCAGTGAAATTACAGACCATTTAGTTCAAGGTGCATTGTGTATTGTCTTTGCAGTAAGATAAACATTAGGTCTAAAAGAGAGTCAATCTTAGTAATATATTATAATTATTGATCAGAGATTGAGTATAATCGATTGCCTGGTTTTAAATTTAAACCTAAAACATACTTTTAATGCAAATGTATTACTTATTACTCAACTTAATCCATTTTGGCTTTTGTTCAAACAAAATTGAAAATTCTGTCATTGTTTCATGTCGTTCCATATCCGTATGATTCCATGGAGTAAGGACTGAATGTCATCAACACATAATGAAGCAATCCAATTCGCAAGCAATAGACTCCTACTATATGATCCATTTCTTTTAAAGGGTTATTTCACCCAAAAATGAAAATAATGTAATTTATTACTCACTCTCATGTCGTTCTAGACCCGTGAGACCTTCATTCATCTTCGGAACACAAATCATGTGAGTACAGTGGTTCAACCTTAATATTATAAAGCGACAAGAATTCTTTTTGTACGGCAAAAAACAAAAAAACAAAAAAACTTTTCAAAAATATCTAGTGATGGCCGATTTCAAAACACTGCTTCGAATCTTTACAAATCTTTTGTTTCGAATCAGTGATTCGGATCGCGTATCAAACTGCCAAACTGCTAAAATCACGTGACTTTGGCACTCCCAACAACTGATTCGAAACAAAAGATTTGTAAAGATTCGAAGCAGTGTTTTGAGATCAGCCATCACTAGATATTGTTGAAAAGACATAATTTTTTTTTATTTATTTTTTTTGCCGCACAAAAAGTATTCTAGTCACTTGATAATATTAAGGTAGAACCACTGTACTCACATGAACTGTTTTAAATATGTTTTGAGTACCTTTCTGGATCTTGAGAAGTTCCCTTTAAGGAATCTTTCAAAAAAGACTTGTGAAATCATAAGTTTGAATCAGTGTGATGAATTAACTCACTGAATCTGTTAGAGCAGTTCCTGAGTCAACATCTGACTCACTTTGAAGTTACCATTACTTTCATTGGTTATTGAAATATTTTTTTTTGATCCTGGAACAACATTCCTGTCTGAAAAATTTGTCCTAATCCTATCCATACCCCTTAACCTAACCCTACCCATAACTAACCATACCACCTAACCCTGGATGTAAGCCTAAACTTGACAAAAACTGTAAACTTGTCCCTCAAATCTGATTGGTTGATTTGAATGTTGTTCCAGGATAAATGAAGATGCTGATCCAGTCACTTTTCAGTGACAAACAACTCCTCACATTAGGATATTTTCTGTCCTTTTTGAAGCTTGAAGTAAACAATGACAACATTTTTTGTTGAGCTGTTCCTATATATGACCTCTAATTGCACAATTTCATTTTAAGTGAATACTGAAAATTATATAAAAACTGTAAACTCTCTACAGTTCTCTTTATCCAAGATATTGCTCTCTCAAGAATGAAGGTTTTAAGAGTTGAGAGGTTCTCTAAACCCAATCGCGACAAAGAGGGGTTATTGATGGTTTGGCATACTGTGATGTACACTGACACCACTTAAGCTGTCTTTCATGTTGCTTCACAGATATTTCATTGCAGGCACTGTCTGACAGATTTGTGTTTGATTTGCAGTGCAGACGGAGACTTTGCAGTGACACACTTGACTAAAGCCCAGGTGTTTTACAACGGCAGGATAAAATGGAAACCTCCTGCCATTTATAAAAGCTCCTGCAGCATCGATGTCACCTTCTTTCCCTTCGACCAGCAAAACTGTAAAATGAAATTTGGCTCTTGGACGTACGATCGGGCCAAGATTGATCTGATCAGCATGGCCAGTGATGTAGACCAGATGGACTACTGGGAAAGCGGGGAATGGGTCATAATAAACGCCGTTGGCACTTACAACATCAAGAAGTACGAGTGCTGTACGGAAATCTACCCAGACATCACCTACTCCTTCATCATCAGACGTCTTCCTCTGTTCTACACCATCAATCTAATCATCCCCTGCCTGCTTATATCCTGCCTGACGGTGCTGGTCTTCTACCTTCCCTCAGAGTGTGCAGAGAAAATCACATTGTGTATTTCCGTCCTGCTCTCTCTGACAGTTTTCCTCCTGCTAATCACGGAAATTATCCCCTCAACCTCGCTGGTCATCCCGCTTATTGGCGAGTACCTCCTCTTCACCATGATCTTCGTCACTCTATCCATCATCATTACAGTGTTTGTGCTCAACGTACACCACCGTTCGTCCCGCACGCACAGCATGCCACACTGGGTCCGCCAGTTTTTTCTTCACCTGGTGCCCCGTTACCTGTTCATGAAGCGTCCACCTGCCTCAGGTAAGAGGAACTGTGGGAAACTGATTGAGATGTTGCACAAGCCAATGGAGGCACAGTCCATGTTTCTACGGAACAACATTCTGGATATCTCTCCACAAAGTCCACTCCACCATTTGGACATTACTTCAGTTGCCCAGTCGGATCAAATTCAGCAGGACTCTTCCCCCAAGCCCATGTTTTTCTGCAGTTCTCCCAGCAGCCAGTATTCCATCCTGCACGAAGAAACTTCACAAACGCCGGTCATCGGTTACACGTGTGCATACACGAACAGCATTTTTGCCTCCAGCACATCTTCATTTCCAGATACTATCCTTGGTACCCTGCTGCACACTATCCCGCAGGATGGAGCCGAATGTACAGACTGTGATATCCAAGGCCACAATGCTGAGAGTGTCTTCATGGAAGCCAAAGAGAGTATTCTGGGAGCAGGGAGTTGTCAACACTGTCTTACATCTGAGGGGACGAGTCTGCAGAAGCTTGATCACGATGAAGCAGGCAGGTGTACTAGACATAACAAGCCCAACGCACAGATCTACAGTTCTGTCAGTGACGGTCTCAATGCTGATCTCAATGCAGTGGAGCCGGTGAGCAATCTGTCACAGTCTCTGCTCAAAGCCTTAGAAGGAGTTCAGTACATCGCTGACCATCTCAGAGCAGAAGATTCAGACTTTTCAGTAAGTTTTACAATTTAAGGGAGTGAAAATCATTTACTCACCCTCATGTCATTACAAACTCAATTGACTTTTTTTTCATTGGTGGAACACAAAAAGAGATGTTTTGAAAAATGTTCACACTGCTCTTTTCCATTTAGTAAAAGTAAACAGTGACTGTAAAGGCACAAAAATGACATCAAAAGTAGTTCATATGACTGAAAACTGTTTGACAAGAAGACCAAAATTGAAGTCTTTATACGCTGAAAATGTTATAAATAAAACATTTTTACAATTATCACTGAAAGTAATAAGTACTAGTTAGTTATAAGTCAGATTTTGATTCAGTAACCGATTGATTCAATTCGGGCAAGGATTTGTCAATTCACACTGGTAACTAAAGGATTAGTTCACTTCTGAATGAAAATGTACTCACCCCATGTCATCCAAGATGTTCACGTGTTTCTTTCTTCAGTCGGAAAGAAATTAAGGTTTTTGACTAAAACATTCCAGGATTTTTCTCTATATAGTGGACTTCAGTGGGGCACACCGGGTTGAAGGTCCAAATTGGAGTTTCAGTGCCTCTTCAAATCACTCTGCACGATCCCAAACAAGGAATAAGGGTCTTAAATAGAGAAACGATCGGTCATTTTCTAAAAAAAAAACTATAAATTATTTCTGGCACTGCTCTTGCACTGCTCTGTGATCCACATGCATTACATAATCATGTTACAAATGTAATGCGTGACATAGGTGAAAGTACAGATTTAGTGTCTACAAAGCGAACGTACAAAGATTAAGCCAAAAAAGGTAAAACAATGATATCGGACAATTTTGAAGTACTTCCGCCTATGTCAGGTGTGACCTTCCTGGCACATCGCAGAGCAGTGCAAGACAAGCATTTGTGGTTAAAAAGTATGTAAATTTTTTCTTATAAAATGACCAATCGTTTCGCTAGATAAGACCCTTATTCCTCAGCTGGGATTGTGTAGAAACTGCAGTGAAACTGCTTCCTGGAATGATTTCCTCAAAAACTTTGATTTTTTCTACTGAAGAAAGAAAGACATGAACATCTTGGATGACATGGGGGTGAGCAAATTATCAGGAAATTTAAATTCTGAAGTAAACTAATCCTTTAACCATTCATTTAAAAAAATTATTCATTAATTTGCACTGTATTTTTATAATTATAACCAGCTCATAAGAATTTGTTCTTGAATTGGAGTGCTGATCGTATTGTATGTTTGCTTGCCATTATTTTGCGGTATGCAGTCTATTCAACACAGAAAACAAACCCACATTCCTACCTCAGGGAAAATATGATTTCTTTAGTCGTCATGCTGAAGATTAGTGAACATTGTTTTGAATTCCTCAGTTTGTGTTTCATGAAAGAAATAAAGTAATGGGTTTGGAATGACATGAGGTTACATGTAGGTAACATTTTTGTTTTTGGATGAAGTATTCCGGCAAAATACAATAGGCCTACAGATGAAAGTACAAAATAAAAACAAAAAACTCAAAAGAGCTCTAAAGGTAAACAGAATACAACTAAAAAGAATATCCAGAATTTAAAAAATGTTTACTTGCAATAAGAACTTTAGATTCCTCTTTAGCAAGAGATTCTCAAGTTCTTCTAAGGCACTTGGAACCGGCCTTTGATGGTATTATTTTTTTATCACTGTTCTTGCTATACTACAAAAACCAGAAAACACTGTGGTCTCACAGGAAAGGAGTCATCCAAAAAATCAATTCTGAGAGGGAAAGACATGAGTGGAAAATATATCATGATATCTGAAACGAATGAATCTCTTTTTTTCCCCACCAGGTGAGGGAAGACTGGAAATATGTTGCCATGGTGATTGATAGAATATTCCTCTGGATGTTTGTGCTGGTGTGCATTCTGGGGACGGTCGGACTGTTCCTCCCACCGTGGCTGGCTGGAATGATCTAGAACATCGTGCGGAGTCTTTGATTGGCTCTGAGTGGGTGGGGAATGGCCTTGTCAATCACACTTGACTTCAGTGACCTCATTAAACATCCGCTGTCATGGAAATTAAATGATGTTTAATGTCAGTGCTTCTCGGTGCAACAGGAAGTTAGTAGTGGGATTCTGTGCATTTGAAGGACTGTTTTGGGTTAAATGGAAGTTAATGAAAAATGAAATTAAATAAAATGAAACTACTGTGATCGTTTACTCACCCTCATTTCTTTTGAAATCTATCATTTTCTTTCATCTGTGGAATAAGGAAAAAGTTTGATGACGGCACTGGTTGCTCTTTTCCATCCAAATATAAGCTTTCAGACTTAAAAAAGGCCACAAAAGTGTCCACTCAATCATACATAAGACTCGTGCGCTATATTCCAAGTCTTCTGAGGTGTATATGTATTTAAACCCGGAACATTCCTTTAAGAAAGCTGCAGTGAGTTGATTCAGTGTGTCATCTTAAGTACACCAAGTGCAAATTTAATGAATACTAAACCCACTGATATAAAAACACAGATATCAACATAAAGAATAAATCTAACTTAATGGTTTACACTGGAACAGATTTAAATTATTTACATGAATAATTTTCCCTATATTGCATCACAACACATGGATTTCAGTATATGAGAATGACTTCTTTCAGCTGTGAAAGGTAACAGGTGACAGCAGATACAATTGTGAAATGGTGTGTTCAAGTCTGTCCTGAATGTGATATGAATTCATAATGATCATTTCTCAAGGTCTGCTTGCATTTCAGTAATTCACCTTTACAAACTCTGAAATATTTCAAACTGAGGATGCCAAAAGAATCAGGTTCATCTTACATATGTGAAATTCTACTGACACTTGGTAACAGTTTGAAACAAATACTTAGAAAGTATAATGTTGTACATAAATAATGTTGTAAGGTTATTTTCAAAAAATTAAATGCTACAGGGGCTATTTATAGCAGGAAAAATTACGGCGTTTTTTATCATTACTAAACATGATGATTTAGTAACTGAATAAGATGTCGATTGAAAAGACGTATGGACGAGTGATAAAACATCTTCAAACGAAAAGAAACAAGTCCAGTTATTGCAAAATGAAAACCACATGAGATATGTGTTTTAAATCTGCCTTTCAAGTACTTTGTGATGGATTTAATAAATAAATGCTGAAATTTCCCAATGAAAGGTTTAGTAAGACATGTTCTGCTACCTTCCGAAAGTAAATACCGAAATACCTGTCAGGGAAAATCTGCTATAATACCCTTCTCTTCTCTCAACTGGTGAATGAGCTGACCTACAAGAGAAGAGGTCACAGGTTGAGTTAAATCAGTGGCTCAGGGCAGATGGAAAGCTCAGGCTGTCAGACTGAACCAATGCTGTCGTCCACTTCAAGAGCATCACCTCACCAATCACACACCGAAAGCACTGATATTGGATTTCAGCATCCACACATAATGAAACCTGTCAAAAAGTTTGGTTACCACTTTGAAACATGTACTATTTGTTATTCCTTTAAATACTTGATTGTTTCAATAACAAATTCATCATCAGTTCCCTTTCGATTCAGTTTAATTCACCTATATATATAACTTTTCACAATACATACTGTTCCAAAGAAAAGTGGAATGAAACCAAAACCTTGCAAGGAACCAGGAATCAACTTGGGAAGCACGCTTAGGTTCATACATATTTAAACGAGTGTCCACCAGCCAAATATAAATGTTCTGCAGAGTATTTCAAATAGAAGCCCCATTAATTGTATATACAGTATTTGGAATTAAATGAAATTCATTTTCATTTTATGAAACAACTGGAAGTATGCAGCAATAGCTGGAGATGCTCTGAATGTTGTTACTTATAAGTACATTGATGCATTTTCAAAATGACCTCCCAGATCTGATTCTAGGAGATTACTACCTGTTACTAGGACTGGACTGGATAATCCTCAATTTCAAGAGGGAAATCCCCTTTACCCTGCATGCTGAAATGACCAGTCTGCTCTCTTTCATGTTTTGGATGAGGGTGTGCTGGTGTCTGGTCTTTAGCTTGGTCAACCAGTTTCACTGGTTATTGTAGGTTTTTCTAGTTAAAAGAATGGCAGTGATACTCCACAATGTAAGTAGAATCATTTAAAAATTGGGAACCATACATAGAAGACATTACACAAAAAGGGACATAAAATATATGTCCCTTTTTTGTGTAATACTGTATACACTACATTGCCAAAAGTTTTGGGATGCCTGCCTTTACGTGCACATGAACTTTAACGACATCCCATTCTTAATCCGTAGGGTTTAATATGGAGTTGACCCACCCTTTGCAGCTATAACAGCCTCAACTCTTCTGGGAAGGCTTTCCACAAGGTTTAGGAGTGTGTTTATGGGAATTTTTTACCATTCTTCTAGAAGCGCATTTGTGAGGTCAGGCAGTGATGTTGGACGAGAAGGCCTGGCTCGCAGTCTCCACTCTAATTCATCCCAAAGGTGTTCTATCGGGTTGAGGTCAGGACTCTGTCCAGGCCAGTCAAGTTCCTCCACACCAAACTCACTCATCCATGTCTTTATGGACCTTGCTTTGTGCACTTGTGCACAGTCATGTTGGAACAGGAAGGGGCCATCCCCAAACTGTTCCCACAAAGTTGGGAGCATGAAATTGTCCAAAATGTCTTGGTATGCTGAAGCATTAAGAGTTCCTTTCACTGGAACTAAGGGGCCAAGGCCAACCCCTGAAAAAACACCCCACACCATAATCCCCCCTCCACCAAACTTTACACTTGGCACAATGCAGTCAGGCAAGTACCGTTCTCCTGGCAACCGTCAAACCCAGACTTGTTCATCGGATTGCCAGAGAAGCGTGATTCGTCACTCCAGAGAACACGTCTCCACTGCTCTAGAGTCCAGTGGTGGCATGCTTTACACCACTGCATTGTACTTGTTGATGTAAGGCTTGGATGCAGCTGCTCGGCCATGGAAACCCATTCCATGAAGCTCTCTATGCACTGTTCTTGAGCTAATCTGAAGGCCACACAAAGTTTGGAGGTCTGTAGCTATTGACTCTGCAGAAAGTTTGCGACTTCTTCCCACTGTGCACCTCAGCATGCGCTGACCCCGCTCTGTGATTTTACGTGGCCTACCACTTCGTGGCTGAGTTGCTGTTGTTCCCAATTGCTTCCACTTTGTTATGATACCAGAAACAGTTGACCGTGAAATATTTCGTGAGGAAATTTCAGGAATGGACTTATTGCATAGGTGGCAACCTATCACGGTACCACGCTTGAATTCACTGAGCTCCTGAGAGTGACCCATTCTTTCACAAAATAGAGTAAAAAGAGAACAGGAATTAGTTAAAGCTACACACTGTAACTTTTGACCCTTGTGTCTTGCGAAATAATATTATTTTGGTTGTGATTCTACTCTGCTCTTCTGTACACATAAATGTGGTTTGAGGCACTGGTGTACACATGGATACAGGACAGAGCGCATGAACAAATAAATAATCAAAACAATTCCTTTGTTTTTCAAAAAATTCCACAGAGGTTTTTCATTTTGAATGACCCATGGTCAAATTTTCTTGTTTGTTGTGATCATATCATAAATGTGCTATGTGACATGCACTGGCGAATGACGAAGTGTATGTAGGCAATTTCCCACAAAAACCTGTCCTGACAGCTCTAAAATATAAATCATTATAGGTTTTTGAAATTGTATTTGTTTTGGAAGATATATAGGCCTATTTTTTTCTCTTATTAATATTTTATTTTATTTTTTTGGGAGATGGGAGATTTTGAAGCCCAAAAAATGCATCCATCCATCATGAAAATAATCCATACGGCTCCAGGGGCTTAATAAAGGTCTTCTGAGGTAAAGCAATGGGTTTTTGTAAGAAAAATAACCATATTTAAAACTTAACTATAATGACTAGCTTCCGACAGACGGGCGTACACATCGAGCAATGACAAACGTGGAAGCGCAGAGGATAGAGCAAAACAAAACACCATTCAGAAGGCCTTTATTAACCCCCCTGGAGCCATGTGGATTATTTTTATGATGGCTGGATGCATTTTTTTTTGGACTTCAAAATCTCATAACATTCAAATATTTTTTAAACTGGAAGCCAGTTCTTACTGAAATGCTTTGATAATACAAATAGAGGTAGTGTGATAATCATTTTTCAGCATGCAAAAAAGGAGAGCCCGTGAGACTGTGGTGTCTGCAGAAGGACAATGTGCTAGGTCAGTGTGAAAAAAGAGGGCAGTGGTTCATTATTTTCTCCCATTCACAGGTGAGACTGTGATCATTTCGAATTCAGTCGTCTTCTGCTCCTGAGCCTTCAGCCTGCAAACACAGCAGAATCCCAAAGGAGAAAAAAAGAGGGAGAATAACTCATTCTATAGTGTGAAAAGGAACAGCAGCATGAAGAGGAACTGGAAGAAATAATGAGAGAGTGATAAAGAGAGAGAAAGAGAGGGAAAAAAGAGGAGAGATGTTATGAAGGAAGTGAAAGTCTTCCGTTCCATCTGCTCAGGGACTCGGTGAGCGGCAGGACTCTCTCCACCTGAGCGACCTGGAGGAGTCGAGTGTAGGGAGCGTCTGGTGTTGTTCCACTCCTGCAGGTGTCCGAGCCAGTAATGGATGAGTTTAATGAGTAGGAAAAGCTGCGTGAGCTTTATCAGCAAGTTCAAGTCACAGGGTCTCATTCTAATAATCTCACGCTACTTTTTGTGTGGATTTTTTGTATTTATACACACTATTTAATTCACAACATGTACATACGCACATTGATTTGTTCTTAACCTTGTTCTAATAACCTTTCCTAATTTCAGCTAACAGGGAACATTCCCAGAACTTTGGCTAATGTTCTAGAAAGGTTTTCTCAAAATTATGAACAAACCTTCTTTCAGTAACATTAATAGAATGTTATCTGGTGTTTAATAATGTTCTCAAAATGTTAGTACAAAAACGTTATTTACACTTATTTTCTGAAATGTTTTATTTGGAAGCTCATCCAACTGTTTTTAATGGTTACCGCTTGTTTAAGAACATCCAGAGAACATTCAAATGTAATATTATCATAATGTTTGCAAAATTATAAAATGGAACGTTCCCTTAATGTTTAAAAAAAATAATAATTAAAAAGGAATGTGTATAATGTTCAGAGAACATTCAGAAATAATGTTTTCATAACAAAGCATTAGTTCACCCAAAAATGAAAATTCTGTCATTAATTACTCAACCTCATGTCGTTCCACACCTGTAAGACCTTCGTTCATCTTCGGAACACAAATTAAGATATTTTTGATAAAATCTCATGGCTCAGTGAGGCCTGCATTGACAGGAAGATAATTAACACTTTCAATGCCCAGAAAGCTACTGAAGACATAGTTAGTACAGTTCATGTGACTACAGTGGTTCAACCTTAATGTTACAAAGTGACGGGAATACTTTTAGTGCGGCAAAAAAAAACTAAATAATGACTTTATTCAACAATATCTAGTGATGGGCGAGTTCAAAACACAGCTTCATGAAGCTTTGAAGCTTTACAAATCTTTTGTTTCAAATCAGTGGTTCGGATCGCCAAAGTCACATGATTTCAGTAAACGAGGCTTCGTTACGTGATAAGTGTTTCATAATTTCAATGGTTCCCGTGACTTTGGCAGTTTGATACGCGATCCGAACCACTGATTCGAAGCAAAAGATTCGTAAAGCTTCGAAGCTTCATGAAGCAGTGTTTTGAACTCACCCATCACTAGATATTGTTGAATAAAGTCGTTATTTTGTTTTTTTGGCACACAAAAAGTATTCTTGTCGCTTCATAACATTAAGGTTGAACCACTGTAGTCACATGAACTGTTTTAAATAGGTCTTTAGTAGCTTTCTTCAAATCTTTACGTGTGAACTACTCAACGACGCATCAAAGAGGCTTGCTGACACGTCGCCGACACCTCGCTGACGCCAGACAAATATCTAGCATGCTAAATATCTGGAGCTGTCGGCCGACTCGACATCCTGTGGTGTCACGTGTCGCGACGCAACAGCCAATCAAATATACACTGATGTCTATGGAAGCAGCAATAACAATCCATTCAAATATAATTTGCCGGCGTTTATTCATATCAGATACAAATCATGTATAAAGCTCACTCGCTCTATTGTTCTCCCAGTTCACCGGCCACATGTATTTCGGGACAAATGGATGACTTCACGTTATATATTAAGATCAAGGTCATTATATAGGTTTTTAAATGACAAAACACTCACTTGCACATATTTGAGATGGATGCATTTTTTCTGTCTTCAGAATTTGGCCTACCATTCACAACCGTTATAAACCTTGGAGGACAAAGGATATTTTTAAATATATCTCGGATTGTGTTCGTCTGAAAGAAGATAGTCATATACACCTAAGATGGCTTGAGGGTGAGTAAATCATGGGATAGTTTTCATTTTTGGGTGAACTATCCCTTTAACTCTGGAGGTCAGCTAGAATGTTTTAAACTTATGTGTGAAAGGGTTATTTTAATTTTCATTAAATTTAATTCAAAATTTAATCTAATTTCTTCCCAACGTCCATTTTCAAAAAAAGTCGTTGGGTGACAGAGTTGTTGTCAGCTCGTGTATAGTGTGTAACCTCCTGTTGCAGATCATTTACGTAGTGTAGTGTAGTGTGAACACCACAACGACTACAAGACTCCATAGCAAGTCATTTAGTCTGAACAGCACAGCGATCTGCCGACGTTTAAAGTCCTGTAGTGTAAACTTGGCATTAATGGTTATGGTTAATGTTAAAGGGATAGTTCACCCAAAAATGAAAATTATCCCAGTCATATAGTGTATATGACTATCTTCTTTCAGACGAACACAATCAGCCTTCTGTATTTAACTTAGGAAGAAAGCGCAACGCCTCTCGCATTTCAAAAAGCTTACAGTACGTCCTACGCCTTCTCTATTCAACTTATGGAAAAAGTGTAACTGAAACGACGCCAGTTCCATTTTTTCTGTAAAATCTGTTACTTCATAACTTGTTAAATATAGATTTTTTTTTACACAAACGCGTCGATTTACTTCAGAAGGCCTTTATTAACCCCCCAGAGCTGTGTGGAGTACGTTTATGATGGATGGATGGATGTGGATGGATGCAATTTCTTCAGCTTCATACTCATTGGTATCGCTCACTGCCATTGTAAAGCTTGGATGCGTCAGGATATTAATATATCTCTGATTGTGTTCATCAGAAAGAAGAAAGTCATATACAAGGATGGCTTGAGAGTGAGTAAAGCTTGGGGTAATTTTCATTTGAAAGTGAACTAATCCTTTAATAAAGGCCTTCTGAAGCGAAGAGATGGGTTTTTGTAAGAAAAATATCCATATTTAAAACTTTATAAACTAAAATAACTAGCTTCCAGCAGACGGCCAATGCAAGTCGACTTGCGTCAAAAGAGCAACTCTTGACGCGATGTATGACGCAGGATGTAGAAGTAGAGTACGCTTAGACACCTCTCGTGGTTCAAACAAAGATGGCTGGGCAACAAACTCAAGCTCCTCTTCTCTTATATTGAAATCCTCTGATATTTCCATTAAAATGATCATTTTAGACATCTAATTTGTTTTGTTGTGCTCTATCCTCTGTGCTTCCGCGTTCATCATTGCGTCACGTGTTATGTCAGAGGTTACTCTTTTGGTGTAAATCGATTTGCATAGGACGTCTGCCAGAAGCTAGTTATTTTAGTATATAAAGATTTAAATATGAATATTTTTCTTACAAAAACCCATTGCTTTGCTTCAGAAAGTCTTTATTAACCCCCCGGAGCCGTGTGGATATCTTTTATGATGGATTGATGCACTTTTTTGGACTTCAAAATCAGGAGCACCATTCACTACCATTATAAAACTTGGAAGAGCATGGATATTTTTTAATACAGGCCTAACTCCGATTGTGTTCATCTGAAAGAAGGTAATCATATAAACCTAGGATGGCTTGAGGGTGAGTTAAACATGGATAATTTTCATTTTTGGGTGATTTATCCCTTTAATAACAAAACATTACATTGTATTTTTGTTACCTGGGCTACAGCCCTTCGATACCCTCAGCAAACACATGACACAGCAAGATCATGGAGCAATGCCAAGTGTGCATCTCCTAACTCAAAACCAGTTCAAACACAAACTGCTCTTATACAGACCCAGATTGCATTATCCAGTTTTACATACGCACATCTGCATTTTTATGTAGTTTTTAACCATGCATCTCTAGCTATAACACACCTTTTCTTACTCATTTAACTACAGTGTATGAGACTCACTGTTATGGCATGTCAATATAAAGCTTTAAAGGTGCACTCAGTTATATTTATGTTGCACTGGCTAAAATGATCATCTAAATAACATTCACAAATCCCAATTAGACACAAGATCCGCAATAAGACTTTAACCAGGTTTGAATGTGTACAAGCATAAATGAGATTTGAGAGATACTGTACAGTATCACTGACACTTGTTACTGTTTACTTTTTATTTTAGGGTGAAACATGACGTGGACATTTTCTTGACAGGCTTTGTGAGCTTCACCCACACAGATCTGTAAGGTGTCGAGGTAGGAGGATGCTGATCCAGAGGCTGTTATGAACAAGTGTCAGAGTCTTGAATTTGATGATTTGAACTAAACTCTAAACACATGTCCAAAAGTAAGCAACCTTGGTTTAAGCCAGCTACATTGTTCATTTCTTGCTTTATTTTGTGGTTAATTTCACACACATGGACATATGCTATAATGCAAAATAAAATAAAACAAAACAGAAAAAGTAAACACTGAAACAAAAAATGCAAAAATGTATGACAATGTGAGCAATAATTCTGCTAGACATTTTCACTAATCTAAAAGATTATTACATTTCTTTCTCCATCTGCAAGGTAAATATTTTGCTATAACGTTACAATATATAATTTAACTTTTCATAGATCCATTCCTCACAGGGTTCATTGTAAGAGAGTACTGGTTAACCTAACACGTCTCATAGTGCAGAGCACTGGATCTAACCTTGTTGCAAGTGGAACATGCGTGATAATATTGTCATCAGTGAGACACTGACCTTCATCTGCAGTTTGTCTGTCTACATACAGAGGGCAGTAGTACAGGGATGAGGAATTACAGCATGAGCTTTTAGAGGAATAGATACTTTCACCTTTGCTCTCTTCAACACTGACCCAGAGGGGTGGGAAAGGTGAAGGTTTGGGGGACTGAGTGTCTTTAAGAACTCCAGAACCTGGATCCCACAGCGCCCCCTGCAGCTCCAGTCCAGACAGACAAACAGCATTTAGGGGTGGAGAGGAAGGTGATACCATATCATGTAGCACCTGTGTGGGAAAAAAGGAGAAACAAGCTAGGTAAATCATATGGCATTTTCTATGAATACAGTATACTTTGGTGTCCCTTTATTTTTTAGCATTAGAGCAGGGATGTCCAAACTTGGTCCTGGAGGGCCACTGTCCTGCAGAGTTTAGCTCCAACTTGCCTCAACACACCTGCCTGGAAGTTTCTAGCAGAGATTGTATTTTATAGGGAGATGAGAGGGTCTGTATCTCTTACCATTGGAGAAAGTGTAACTGCTAACTTAATCATGTGCGGCACCTCTCAGCCTATTGTGTAATGGCAGTGACATCAGTGCCCGCTGTTCAAAACTCCTTCCCTGCGTACCGCCACAGCCGGAGCCTTAGCATTAGCGCTTTTTTGGCTAAAGGTTGCAGGCTTGCCTTCCAATGGCTATTGTTATCTATTGTAAACAGTAATGCGGCACATTTGCTGTTGAGTCCTACATGTCGCAACATTCCCTAGTCTGCCTTCTCTTAAAAAATACACTTTTATCAAGCTAAAATCTACATACAGTTCCAACGAAAGTATTGTTTAGTGTAAAACATGCTGAAGATTAGCGAACAGGCTGTCAATTAATTAAATAATTAGCTATTTCCCCACAAAAGCTGTTTAATCAGCATAGTGAAGCCTCTCATCCATTGACATCCATTCAAAAAACAGCCTCTGGTCTCCTTCCCTGCGTACTGCCAGAGGTGGAGCGTTAGCAGTAGCCGTTACGCTTTTTTTGGCTAAAGGTTACAGGCTTGCCTTCCAGTGGCATTAATATGCCTAAGACCTTGATTAGCTGGTTCAGGTGTGTTTAACTGGGGTTGGAGCTAAACTCGGCAGGACAGTGGCCATCCAAGAGCAGGATTAGACACCCCTGCATTAGAGGCAACGTTCCATGTTTTGTTTTGTTTTTGTAATGAAAGAACTACAGTACATGTTTGATAAACTATTAAATAACATGAAACAAGTATTTTTATTCAATTCATGGTCAATATAAGCATCAATAATTAAAAAACAATTTATTCCAAACTAGCTGAGTGACAGCTTCTTCATTTATGATAAATGTGCAACCCTGTTTTTTTTTTTTTTTAACCATGTTATCCATTCTGGCATTTTTTTTTATACATTTTGCTATTTAATTCTGAAATTCACACAAATCAGACTAACAGGGTTGCAAAAACTGCTAAAAAGAATAAATAAATAAACATTTAAAACAATCCACATTTTTAAACTCTAGGTTAAGCACCACAGTTTACTGTCAATTTGGTGACAAATAAACACTTTTTAAAGACTTTCAGGTCCTATTATGTACCCTATTTGTGGAATTTATCTGGCTGATTGTTTCAGGTTCTGTTTGAAAAACTGAGCTTTACCTTGAAATGCAAACAGTAAAGACTGATATCCTTGTTTTGGATGTGGGCTGCATCTCTGATCAGCGCTGCCAGAAAGCCTCTGGGATTGAGAAAGGCAGCCAGTCGATAAACATGAGGTGCAATACAGGATGACTCCTCCCACAGGTATGACCTGAGCAGGTCTGCTTGAGTCTCCAGACATGAGAGAGCTGATGATGTTAGATAGGCAGCAGTGGAGCTTGTCATGTTATATTTAACTGGCTGAAAATTGTTTAAAAGGAGGGAAGACACCAGCGAATCCAGACGCTCCCACTCTGCCTGGAAGAAACAACGCAACGGACCAAGAGACGCAGATTCTATTCCCATGCCAATGTCCATTTTCCTCAGCTTGTCTTGTAAAGTTAGCAACCTTTCCCAAGCTGTTCTATATTCTGGAAGTTCTCGGGGTTGCATTAAAAGACTGGTCTCTCCTTTGATATCAGTATAAATGTTCTGCGACTGATGCAGTAGAATGTTGAGGGTATGACTTTTTAGCTTCACCAGTTCACCTGCCATACCTGGACTAAATCCCAAAATTAACGGGTCTGTACTGCTAGTGATACTTTGAATACGATGTCTCAGGTCTTTCAAAAGGCCCCCACTTTCTGCAAAAAAAATCCAAAAATATTGAGTTTTTTGAGTGCGTGACAATTAAAGGGTTATTTCACCCAAAAATGAAAATTCTATCATTAATTACTCACCCTCATGTCGTTCCACACCCGTAAGACCTTCTTTCATCTTCGGAACACAAATTAAGATATTTTTGATAAAATCTGATGACTGGTGAGGCCTGCATTGACAGCAAGTTAATTTAGACTTTCAAATACCCAGAAAGGTTCTAAAAACATATTTAAAACAGTTCATGTGACTACAATGGTTCAACCTTAATGTTATGAAGCGACAAGAATACTTTTTGTGCAACAAAAAAACTAAATAACGACTTTATTCAACAAATCTAGTGATGGGCGATTTCAAAACACTGCTTCATGAAGCTTTGAAGCTTTACAAATCTTTTGTTTCGAATCAGTGGTTTAGAGCAAAGTCACGTGAACCACTGAAATTTCAAAACACTTATGACTCAACGAAGCCTCGTTTACTGAAATCATGTGACTTTGGCAGTTTGATACACCCTCCGAACCACTGATTCAAAACAAAAATTTGTAATGTCATGAAGCAGTGTTTTGAAATCGCCCATCACTAGATATTGTAAAATAAAGTCGTTATTTAGTTTTTTTGGCACACAAAAAGTATTCTTGTCGCTTCATAACATTAAGGTTGAACCACTGTAGTCACATGAACTGTTTTAAATATATCTTTAGTACCTTTCTGGGCATTTGAAAGTCTAAATTAACTTGCTGTGAATGCAGGCCTCACTGAGCCATCGGATTTTATCAAAAATATCTTAATTTGTGTTCCGAAGATGAACAAAGGTCTAACAGATGAGGGTGAGTAATTAATGACAGAATTTTCATTTTTGGGTGAACTAACCCTTTAAGTGAAGCATTTAAATGTTTAATTATTATAGGAAGCTTAAAAAGTACTATATAGCAGTGATTCTCATCTAAATTTTTGACTCTAAGGCCCCACGAGTATCCACAACAATATTCGAAGGCCCCCTTCCCCTGTAGGCTAATGAGTTTTCTCTAGTACAGTTTTTGTTTTGTTTTTTTAACTTTTTTTAATTCACAGAATTTTTTAATTTACAGAGTGTC
>RJVU01035287.1:1396804-1489560 GCA_003731715.1 Anabarilius grahami
TTTTTTTTTATTATTAATTTCCCTGGTTCAATAGGGTGCTCTTGTAAGAATGTAGCAGGCTCTGGGACAGACTTTCATCTTTAAAAAGATGCAGTCTAATCTTGTTTACATGATTTAAGTCTGCTTCTGAGCAGGTTTGAACTTATGGGCCTGTTGCTATGACAGCAACTCCAAGATGAGCTTCGAAGAACCTAACAATCCTGGATCATGTCAAATCAACCCTAACAGTAAAATCCACATAACTGAGTAATCCATGTATGAAGAACGGACCCCTGATATTGTCAAATATAAGTATATCGTTCAAAAGTTTGAAGTAATTTTTAAAATGTTTTTGAAAGTCTCTCTTGTGCTCACCAAGGCTGCATTTATTTGATCAAAAATACAGTAAAAACTAACATTGTGAAATATTATTACAATTACAAATAAATTTTCTATTTGAATATATTTAAAATGTAATTTAGTTCTGTGTTGGCAAAGCTGAATTTTCAACATCATTACTTCAGTCTTCAGTGTCACATGATCCTTCAGAAATCATTATAATATGCTGATAATATGCTTGATAATATGAAATTGATAATATGCTTTATTAGCAATGTTGAAAACAGTTGTGCTGCTTAATATTTTTGTGCAAACCATGGTACTTTTTTTCAGGATTCTTTGATTAAGTGAAAGTTCAAAAGAACAGCATCGATTTTAATATCTTTACTGTCATTTAAAAAAAAAAATTTTTTTATGTATCCTTGCTAAATAAAACAACTAATTTAATAACCCAAAGCTTTGAACAGTAGTGTTTTCACAAACACGTCAGGCTCCACCATCCACCAATCACAGCGCACTCAATCACCGGAGTACTGATCACCGCCACCTGCACCTCATTAACTCACTCATCAGCACCACTACAAAGAGCACTCACACACAGCACTCCATGTCTGGTCTTGTTTGCAGATACTCACGTTTATGCTTACCTCAAGGACTCCCCGCTCTCTACTTACCTGTCTTCAGTGTGTCCCGATCTCCCAGTGTGTTCCGTCTCTTATGTGTGAGTGCTCCGTTGTCTCCAGCGATCTCCAGCTCCAGTGTTTCCAAAGACTCATTCCTCTGAAAGCAAAAAGGACAGTAACTATCTCTACTCATCTCTACATTCATCAACCTTGCCATAACTTCCATCCTGCACTGCTATTATTGCTCACTGGTTTTAATAAACATCACTTATCTTTGAATCCCTGTGTCCGACCCCTCTGTAACGTAACAGAAGACCGGACCCATACCGAAGAACCAGTATGAGCCAACCGGATCCCTTCCAAGCACTTGTGGATGCGCTTCGGCGCACTCTCACCTCAAATCCACCATCACCGCCATCCACCGTCACTTCTCCTTCACCTGCACCAGCAGTTACCACCGTCAACACAGTCAGCTCTCCTTCACCACCGGTCTACGCCAGTCCCATGGCCAAGCCGGCGCCCTACTCAGGATCGGCGGAGGACTGCAGCGGATTTCTCCTGCAGTGTGAACTGGTCCTGGAGATGCAGCTTTGATTACCACTTACCGTCAAGGATTGGAGCCTCGGGTGCGGCTGCATCTCGCTGCATACGAGGATTCCATCGGCTTAGAGAAGTTCATCCAGCTTTCCATCCGCTGCGCCACTTGTATGCATGCGTGTCTTCAAGAACACCAGGGCCAGTCACTTCCCAACATGCTCCTCTGCCGATCCGAACCCGTCAGCTCCCCAGAACCATCCAACGAACCCATGGAAGTTGAAAATTCTCGTCTCACTCCTACTGAGCGCCAACGTCGGCTGACCCTGAACTTGTGCTTGTACTGTGGCGATCCCGGGCATGTGATCTCGGCATGCCCCACACGACCTCCTCGTCCCATGGTGAGTGCCATTATTCCTTCTATTCAGAAAATGAAACCACTCACCACTATCGTCAACCTTACTGCTGCTGATATCTCCCTTACAGTGGTTGCGCTCCTCGATTCAGGGTCAGCCGGCAACTTCATCTCCGGCGCCCTCTGCCGGCAACTTCACCTCAAGACCTCTCCGTCTCCGACTGTCTACCAGATCAACTCCATAACTGGCAAACCTCTCAGCCGTAAGCAAGTCCGCTGTGTGGTAGGACCCATCAAGTTGCAAGTAGGAATTTTACACCTGGAGGAAATACATCTGCTGGTTCTGGAGGATTCCACCGCTGACGTGGTTCTAGGGCGGCCCTGGCTGGAGCAGCACAGTCCTACCATCTCCTGGAAAACCAGCGAAATCCTGAAGTGGGGCGAAACCTGTTTCTCACGGTGCTTCTCTGAACTTCCCATTCCTCGAGCTCCTCCTAAGGAACTTTCCATCTGTGCAACATCCATCGAGAGCCCTGTGGAGAAACGCTCCATCGACATTCCCAAGTGTTACGCCCCCTTCAGTGATGTCTTCTGCCCTCAGAGAGCTTCCAAGCTGCCTCCCCACCGGCCATGGGACTGTGCCATCGATCTGCTTCCGGGTGAGCCAGTGCCAAAGGGTAAGATCTACCCACTATCCATCCCGGAGGAGAAGGCCATGGAGGAATACATCAAAGAGGCCCTTGCTCAAGGTTACATCCGCCCGTCTACTTCCCCTGCTGCATCAAGCTTCTTCTTTGTGGCTAAAAAGGACGGAGGCTTTAGGCCCTGCATAGATTACCGCTCACTCAACAAGATCACAGTTAAGTTCCGATATCCCCTTCCTCTCGTCCCAGCGGCCCTGGAACATCTCCGTGGTGCCACTGTGTTTACGAAGTTGGACCTCCGCAGCGCGTACAACCTCATCCGGATACGCGAGGGGGACGAGTGGAAGACCGCCTTCATCACACCTACCGGCCACTACGAGTACCTCGTTATGCCGTATGGCCTGATCAACGCCCCCTCTGTATTCCAGGACTTCATACATGAGGTGCTCCGGGAGTTTCTCCATCGCTTCGTATTGGTTTACATCGACGACATACTCATCTACTCCCG
Organism: Anabarilius grahami; assembly: GCA_003731715.1. NCBI lineage: Eukaryota > Metazoa > Chordata > Actinopteri > Cypriniformes > Xenocyprididae > Anabarilius > Anabarilius grahami. The sequence continues at coordinate 1,399,787 of RJVU01035287.1, forward strand.
GAGCCTGGCTGAACATCGCCAACACGTTGCGGAGGTCCTCACACATCTTCGTCAATTCCATCTGTTCCTGAAAGCTGAAAAATGCTCCTTCCACCAGTCATCAGTATCCTTCCTGGGCTATATCATCGACCACAGTGGCATCCGGATGGACGAAAGGAAGGTGGAATCCATCACCACCTGGCCAGAACCATCCACCATAAAAGAACTACAACGCTTCCTTGGATTTGCCAACTTCTACCGTCGATTCATAAAGAACTACAGCTCCATCACTCATCCTCTAACCAGTCTGCTCCGTAACAAGCCCAAGTCTCTGTCCTGGACTCCAGCTGCCACCAACGCCTTCAATTGCCTCAAGGAAGCCTTCACCACCGCTCCCCTCCTCGTTCACCCCGATCCAGAGCTGCCCTTCATCGTGGAGGTGGACGCCTCCACCACCGGAGTGGGAGCGGTGCTTTCACAGCAGCAGGGGACACCAAGTAGGCTCCATCCATGCGCCTTCTTCTCCCGCAAGCTCAACCCAGCGGAGGTCAACTACGACATCGGTGACAGAGAACTCCTAGCCGTGAAGTTGGCTCTGGAAGAGTGGAGGCATTGGCTGGAGGGAGCCAAACACCCATTCCTGGTCCTCACAGATCATAAGAATCTAGAATATCTCCGTGCTGCTAAAAGACTGAATCCAAGACAAGCCCGCTGGGCCATGTTCTTCTCCCAATTTCACTACACCATCTCCTATCGTCCGGGTTCAAAGAACGTGAAAGCTGATGCCCTCTCCCGTCTCCATGCTCCAGAAGAAAAGTCAGAAGAACCTGAGTCGATCATTCCAAGTTCCCTCATCGTCAGTCCGATCACGTGGTCGGAGGAGACCATCCCCTCCTCCAATGCCTCCACGAACCCTTCGCCGGGTTGCCCGCCAGGCTTGCTCTACATCACCCGGTCATGACGCACTCCAACCATCCATTCAGCCCACACGTCACTTGGCACTGGTCACCCAGGGGTCAATGAAACCCTCTCGTTGCTAAAAGAACGCTTCTGGTGGTCAAACATGGCAGCGGATGTCAGAAGGTACATGCAGGGCTGCAGGGAGTGCGCCATCTTGAAGAGCCCACGCCATCTACCATCCGGCAAGCTCCATCCTCTGCCCGTTCCCAATCGACCCTGGTCACACCTAGGAGTAGATTTCATAACGGACCTTCCAGCATCTGATGGGTTTATCTGCATTCTTGTCATCATCGATCGTTTCTCCAAGTCATGTCGTCTCATTCCACTGAGAGGCTTAACCACTGCCATGGAAACTGCGGAACTGGTATTCAGGTATTTTGGAATTCCTGAAGATATTGTGTCCGATAGAGGACCTCAGTTCATCTCTCGAGTGTGGAAGGCTTTCCACTCGCTCCTAGGTGTGGCCGTCAGTCTAACATCTGGATACCATCCGCAGTCGAACGGGCAGACGGAGAGGAAGATCCAGGAGATCGGCCGCTTCCTCCGTACCTTCTGTCATGACCACCAGGACTCTTGGAACCAGTACTTGGGTTGGGGCGAGTACGCACAGAACTCCCTACGGCAACCGACTACAGGACTCACTCCTTTCCAGTGCGTAATCGGGTACCAACCCCCACTGTTCCCCTGGAACGGGGAACCATCAGACGTACCAGCTGTGTACTACTGGTTCCGAGAGAGCGAGAGGGTCTGGGACTCAGCACACCATCAGTTGCAACGAGCCCTGAGCAGACGCAGGATGACAGCCGACCTTCGTCGTTCCGACACCCCAGTGTACCAGCCCGGACAGATGGTTTGGCTGTCTACATGGGACATAAGACTGCGTCTGCCCTGCAAAAAGCTTAGTCCCAGGTTCATTGGCCCATTCCCCATCGTAAAGCAGATCAACCCGGTCACCTACCAGCTCCAACTTCCTCAAGGGTATCGTATTCACCCCACATTCCACGTCTCACTTCTCAAGCCTCACCACCCTTCTGTTTCTGTCTCCACAGGGCCTGACGTGACACCCGCTTCCACTCATCCTGGAGGACGGCGCAGCATACGAGGTTCACGAGATTTTGGACTCCCGGCACCGTGGTGGTCAGCTGGAGTACCTCGTGGACTGGGAAGGCTATGGCCCTGAAGAGCGCTCCTGGGTTCTACACACACTGACGCAGTGCTGAAGAAGGCACATCAACGCCTCTTCTTCCTGAGACGGCTGAGGAAGTTTGGAATGAGCCCCAGCATCCTCAGATCATTCTACATTTGCACTATAGAGAGCATCCTGACGGGCTGCATCACTGCCTGGTTCGGAAACAGCACTGCTGGCAACCGTAAAGCTCTGAAAAGGGTCGTGCGAACTGCCAGCCACATTGTTGGAGGTGAGCTTCCCTCCCTCCAGGACATCTACACCAGGCGGTGTATAAGGAAAGCCCGGAGGATCATCAGCGACTCCAGCCACCTGTCCCAAAGACTGCTCTCTCTGCTGCCCTCAGGAAGACGTCTCCGCAGCATCCGTGCCCGCACTAGCCGACTTAGGGATAGCTTTTTCCCTCAGGCTATCAGACTAATGAACAGTCAAAACTAATACACCTTACAGCATACTCCACAATGGTATGCTCACACCGCACTTTAACTTAACAGCCCAACACTGGACTAACATACACACTGCACTCAACACAATAAGATACCTGTTACTGGATACCGTCCAATGCACATCCATTTTTGTATCCAGTTCATGTACATCTGTTGCACCTTAGCATATTTTTATGCGTATATATGTCTACATAATGTAGAAGTCCATTCTGTGTATAGTGTATAATGTGTAGTGCTAACTGTAAGTATGTCAATAGTACACTGTGTGTACTGACTATATGTATGTGCATATTGCACATTTTTACCTGTTGCAGTCCGTATAGTTATATGTCTGTATGGTATATGTTAACTGTTTCTGCAATTTTTGGAACACGCTCACAAGAATTTCACTCTCCAAGGCACATGTGCTGTGGTGATGTTACAATAAAATTGACTTTGACTTTGACTTTCAAGTGCTGACGAAAAAGATACATCTTTAGCATTTTTTTGAAAATGGTTAGAGACTCAGCTGCTCGGATAGAGCGTGGCAAGTCATTCCACCAGCCAGGAACAGACCCGGAGAAGGTCCATGAGAGCGATTTTGTGCCCATACTATATTATAGTAATTTCCATTGCAAAGGTCTCATTTACAGTCAAAGGTCTCATTTACAGTCAGGCAATATTTCTTCCTATAGATTTTCCAAACAAGACAAAAACCCAGGAAACTGAACTGAGATCAATACAGTTAAAATTAAATGTAGTTATTTTTGGTTGTTAACATATTAAGATATAAATGACATTAAATTACTGCATTAGTTAATTAAAAGATTTTAGAAAGGCTACACATTACTTACAAGAACAGCCTACACAGGACTAAAAAGATATTTGGCTATTGGTTATTTTCCACATCGTTATGGCCTAAGTGATGTCAGTGGAAAAGAAAAGTAATTTCAAAAGAGGGTTAAGTGGCATTTTGAAGAAAGATTGTGAAGACAAATTATATATATAATATATATATATCTATACATACAATCAAACCAAAAAGTATTGGGTGCAGGACACTATAGTTCATTTATGTAAGTGAGGATAGCAAAATAAAGTAAACTGTGAAATATTATACCCAAAAATTCTTCATACAGTGGACTAGCAGTAAAATTGATAAATTTGGAACCAAAAATTATTCAGACACTTTGACCTGACCATGTTTTGCTTAAGTGTTATCTGACATAATTAAGATGATTTTTTTCTGACACAGTTTAACTCTGAGAACTTGTCATATTTTATAACCATTTTTTTAAGCTATAGTGAATAAAGTATATAATGAATGAAATTTAATAATGAATGAAATGTTCGTGTCTCAATAAATTTTGGTTTAACTGTGTATATATATATATATATATATTTAAATAACCTTCACTCGTGAATCATTCACACTAATCCTATGGGAATATGCATTAAGAAAATAAACATGGTTAGTTTTATTTTATGTTGACTTTTTCATTACACCATGGTGCAGACATTTCACTGATTATGATGTGTAATAATGCCTACCTGGGACTGAGTGAGGTCTGTCACCTTTAGTTATGAGCCACAGTCTAAACTGGGGATGTCTTCCTGCACTTCCACCACCATCTGTCTCCAAATCTGTCAAATGCCCATGTGGTTTTAGAATGAGATAATTAAGTCTTGTAGGTGTAGTTTGTATGGTTATTAAAGTCACCTTTTGTAGTGCAGGACACTGCTTTTATTAACTTGTTCAAAACTCTGACATCCCAACAGTCCAGCAGATGACAGTTGTTCAGGACTAACCACTGGCCGTTATGGACAGCACTGTCCAGTGCCGTGAGAACAGCATCTCGATGGCAGCCAGACCCGAAAGAAATAACACTCAGCATCACCTGTTGAAAATAATGACAGGCTGCTACATCATTTAAGGGCATTGTTATATTCATTATAAAATGATAACCATGATTTTTTTTTAAATAAAAACCTTCAGACCAGTTTTCATGAGCCGCTTTTCCACAGTCGGGCCGAACAGTTCTAAGAACAGCAAGGAATGGTTCCAGTTATATTTCCACTTGAGCTTGGTTCTTGGACGGTTTGGCCCGACGGTGGAAAAGCAGAGGGACAGGGAGATAGAAAGGTCAAGAACTGATGAGGAGAAGAGGGGAAATGTCAGAAGTTGGATTGAGCAGCACAGAGCACATGTGCTAACCACTAGGCCAAAGCTATGACTTTTAAAATTAGATTTTATTTATTTCCACATGACTAGGCCAGTGAAATCTATTTCCACAACATCCATAGAACAGTGCCATGACCTTATTACATTGACAGTCCCCCTGCAGCAAACTAGGACTAATTGCCTTGCTCAAGGACACAATGGTGGCTCCTTGAAGGAATCGAGCGAGCAACCTTTTGGCTATCAGCCATGAGCTTGAACCACTGCACCATTCATTATAATTTCTACTAACCAGTGTTAGTTTAGTATCATTTATATACTATTACTACAACCCGAATTCCGGAAATGTTGCGACGTTTTTTAAATTTGAATAAAATGAAAACTAAAACACTTTCAAATTACTTGAGCCAATATTTTATACACAACAGAACACAGATAACATAGCAAATGTTTAAACATATAAATTTGACACTTTTATCCACTAAATGAGCTCATTTCAAATTTGGTGCCTGCTACAGGTCTCAAAATAGTTGAGACGAGGGCATGTTTACCATGGTGTAGGTAGCATCTCCTCTTCTTTTCAAAACAGTGTGAAGACATCTGGGCATCGAGGTTATGAGTTTCTGGAGTTTTGGTGTTGAAATTTGGTCCCATTCTTGACTGATATAGGTTTCCAGCTGCTGAAGAGTTTGTGGTCATCTTTGACATATTTTTCTCTATAGGTGAAAGATCTGGACTGCAGGCAGGCCAATTCAGCACCCGGACTCTTCAACTACGAAGTCATGCTGTTGTAATAGCTGCAGTATGTGGTTTTGCATTGTCCTGCTGAAATACACAAGGCCTTCCCTGAAATAGACGTCATCTGGAGGGGAGCATATGTTGCTCTAAAACCTTTATATACCTATCAGCATTCATAGTGCCTTCCAAAACATGCAAGCTGCCCATACCGTATGCACTTATGCACCCCCATACCATCAGAGGTGCTGGCTTTTGAACTGAATGCCAATAACACGCTGGAAGGTCTCCCTCCTCTTTAGCCCGGAGGACACGACAGTCGTGATTTCCAACAAGAATATCAAATTTGAACTCGTCTGACCATAGTACACTTTTCCACTTTGAAACAGTCCATTTTAAATGAGCCTTGGCCCACAGGACACGACGGCGCTTCTGGACCATGTTCACATATGGCTTCCTTTTTGCATGATAGCGGTTTAGTTGACATCTGCAGATGGCACAGCGGATTATGTTTACCGATAGTGGTTTCTGGAAGTATTCCTGGGCCAATTTAGTAATGTCATTGACACAATCATGCCGATGAGTGATACAGTGTCGTCTGAGGGCCCGAAGACCACAGGCATCCAATAAAGGTCTTCGGCCTTGTCCCTTATGCACAGAGATTTCTCCAGTTTCTCTGAATCTTTTGATGATGTTATGCACCGTAGATGATGAGATTTGCAAAGACTTTACAATTTGACATTGAGGAACATTGTTTTTAAAGTATTCCACAATCTTTTTATGCACTATTTCACAGCTCTGCCCATCTTTACTTCTGAGAGACTCTTCCTCTCTAAGACATCCCTTTTATAGCTAATCATGTTACAGACCTGATATCAATTAACTTAATTAGTTGCTAGATGTTCTCCCAGCTGAATCTTTTCGAAATTTCTTGCTTTTTCAGCCATTTGTTGCCCCCATGCCAACTATTTTGAGACCTGTAGCAGGCATCAAATTTGAAATGAACTCATTTAGTGGATAAGAGTGTAAAATTTCTCAGTTTAAACATTTGTTATGTTATCTATGTTCTATTGTGAATAAAATATTGGCTCATGTGATTTGAAAGTCTTTCAGTTTTCATTTTATTCAAATTTAAAAAAACGTCCCAACATTTCTGGAATTCGGGTTGTTTAGCATTTATTAATATTTTGAATTAACTTTTATTTTTATAGTTTCAGTTTTCATTTATTAGTTTTGTTCTTTTATATATCTATTTATCATTAATTGTGACCGTGCTGGCAAAATGAGCAATGAGCAAATAAAAAAAATTAAAAAAGTTTTGTTATTCACACATTCTCCACTAAAACCTTCAAAATGATGTATGATTTGTTGGAATCTGACAAAAAAATGACCTGACCTAAACCTATTTGAAGTCAACAAAGTCAATTTTGAGAAAAATCGAGTTAAAGTTTCCTGAAGGTTTCAAAACAAAATCACCTAGCAACCATACCTTAAAATCCCTGGTAATACCACCAAATTTGGCACAAACTAAGTCAAAACCCTTATCTATAGAAAAAATAAATAAATAATAATNAAATAATAATAATTAAATATATATATATATATATATATATATATATATTTAATTTTTTTTCCATGATTCTACAATTGTCTGATTAACATTAATGAAACAGACAGCCTACTGTGCCATACGGATCTAATGTTACACATCAGATATTTTTCCCCAACAGTTAACCAAATGTTCACTTAAGACATAACAGATAATGTTTGCATGAATACTCGCCAAGACTCATTTTTTAAAATACTGTCATTCTGTGTATATGTGTATATCTGGATATCTGTCTGAGGCGTCTTTGTGTGCGCCCTTTGGATCTGTCAGTCAGCACGAGTAAGATCGTTTAGTTTACATCAGCGTGAGTTTGAAAATCATATTTCATTGGTTCAGACTCATGCCATCGAGAATTCGATATGAATATTCACAAAGTTGGAATGCTGCGCTTTACAACTAAACCAAACTTTTTCCAAAAACATAATTTTTCATGGACAAAGGAAAGGTACTCCTCTCAGAAAACATACAAATAAAGATACTTTTAGATGTTTAATTGCTATTTGGAGCATTGGGATCGCTAGACGAGGACTTAATTAACTAACTTTTGTGAAAACCTCAATTTCGAACAAAGTTGACATTTTTCAATTGTTTTGCCTGTAGCTCGAAATTAGTCAGCGCGCATTCCAACTCATTTTGCCAGCACGGGTCACAACTGAATTTTATTTTAGTTTTAGACATTTTAGTACTTCATCTTAAACTTATTTTATTTCAGTTAGTGGCCAAGACAACATTTCTAGCTTTTGTTTGTTTTTTATCAGATATTTCTATTCTATTTTATTTTATTTTGATTTCAAATAACTTACCCCTTTGTTGTCCGCTTGGCACTGTGCAACTTGTTTAATCAAGTGAAGAGGGTAGATGCTTACTGGCACGTTTTTATCTGGTAAATGTACGACTACAGGACCTTCATTTTTGGACAAAAGGTTCGAGATCATTTCCACAGTGCCCATTAGAGGGTCTCCAGTAAATGAATGCAGCATATGTCCTTGTGCACAGGCTGTAAGGTCCTCTTCCACTGCTGCTAGCCATTGAGGACACAGTGTCTTCCAGAGAATAGCCCGCTGCATTGTGGACAAATGAGAGTGAGACTGACAAGGGACTGGTCCAATCACTGTGGAGGAAGGAAACCGCAGGTATTCCCGCCATAGCTTGGACGAATTTACCAGAGATGATACAATACCCCTGAAGGGTGCAATCGTCTCTAACAGATAGACATCATCTTGAGAGTGTGTTTGAATCCAGCTTGGCAGCTTGGGGATAGACTGTGTGGATGGTGATAAAAAACACTCTGAAGATTTCCAGTTGTTTAATCCTCTGAGGAAAGTGACTCGTTCTACTTCAGGGCAGCCCTCAATGTGCACAATAACAGCAACAGATACCAATAATCTGAATAAAGCAGAATGGTTCTGGAACAAGCGGGGTTTATACTGAGAAAAGACATGAGACAAAATTCTGTAGGTAATCTCTGATGCATTGGGCTCCATCTCCCTATGAAACTTCATGTCAGGGCTCTCCAGAGCTAAAGCTGACCGAAAAGTGAGCAGGAATCCGTGAAGAGTGAAAAGATAACATGGTGAAAGTCGGGCCATGTCCTGCAGAGCGTTGTAAAGGGACGTGGTGAGCTCTGCAATTCGATAAAAATCAGCCATCAGGGGTTTGTGCCGATCTATCTCTTGAGATAGCTCCTTGATTTCTGTCTCAAGTTCAAGAGAGATTCTCTGACATGTATACACGTGTGGAAGGAACTCAGGGTCCTGGAGAAGTGGTGCGGATGCATGCATGACATACTCCATCAGGGAAACCTGCAATCATAATAAAAAAAAAATTACATTAGGACATGTGCTGTTAAGAATATTCCATAAAGCTTAGATTTCCAAAAAAGATCTAAACTTCTTCACCAGCTGACCTTGTTTTGAAACAATTTATGCTGAAGTGTCTGTTTTTTTGTCTGTATTTGGTGATGTTGTTTCCAGAGTTCTGAACACTCAGTCTGCATCAGTTCTGTCAAAATAAGGTCCCAAACTTCAGATGTGCTTGGAGAAAGATCAATCATTTGAACCTCCTCCAGGAAAGAAGAGTGAATTTCTAGCAGAAAATGTGGAAAAGGAATGGAAAACATTAGGCAACAACTTACAGCAGGGGTTTTTAAACTAGTTAATTGGAAACCAAATGAGTGCTGGGGGTCCGCAGGGGTATGTTTACGTTATTAGGGGCTCTAAGCAAATCTCTAGGAGGGGGCCCTTCGATCGCGTCCCAATTGAGTGCTTTGCGTGGTGGGTAAACACGCTACTGGGTCCATGTAAATGTGTGAATAGGAAAAAAACAAACAAAAAAAAAACATTTTTTAGGGCTGTAAAAGTAATCATTTTCACTTAAGATATTAAGATACATGATTAACACATTTTAATTAGATTAATAAAATGTTATTCTGTTAAGAATCATAGTTATTCAACAGTAAGAAATAAATTTTGTGGCAAAAAAATCTACCAATTTATTTCTTAGCGTGAATACATTCACGAATACAGTAACTTGTATTTATGTTGTACTCGTCTACAAAGTTTCTGTTGCCTTTATCTTGCTCACTGTGGGTTGAAATGCATTATTCTCTGTAAAACTGCTTTTTGAACAATTTTTATTTTGAAAAAAACACTATACAAATCTGAATTGATCTTCAGGTTTACACATCTAACATTAAAAGTTTAGTACAATAATATTATAATACAGTTCCATATTAATATAATATAATATAATACATTTATTTTAATATAGATGAGGTGCATGAAAATATGTAGATGACCTTATTTTTTAGGAAGGGGTCCTATCATCATATTTGGGGGCCCATGGTTGGAAACCTTTTTGAAAACCCCTGCTTTAGAGACTTTTAAAAGGATCATATCTTGTAGAATCAACACAAAACACATCCTCAATCACTCACCATGTATCAGAGTTTGGACTGGAAGGGAAGTGCTCATAACGAGGCGAAATTCAGGATGAGCAGTTTTAACTGTGCAACTCCGGCCAGGAGAACTTGCTGGTGTAACAAACTCCTGAAGGATTTGTAGGTTTGATATTGCTTGTTCAATATGCGTCACCAATACTCTTAGACCTGCAGTGGATAGAAGCAACATGAGCTTACATCATTCACAGTGTAGATTTAAAAATTAAAACTGAAGATCAAAGCAAGGAAGACTTTGCAGATGACTGACCTTCTTTTGCTCCGTGATTAAGTTTATCAAGTAACTCTGGATCATCAGCAGAAACTATAAGTCCATATTTATCCTTCTTATGACCTTTTTCCTCACCTCTTGCATACTGACCTAAAAAGAAATTTAACTATAGCTGAAAGATATTTCTAAGCAGTAAGACATATAAAAAGACTGTCATACTGACCAGGAGGAAACCATGTCTGAGATTCCTCATCTTTATGATGATCTGCTAGTAAAGGGCAGCGCTGAGCCCAAGCAACATTCCCCCAGAGAAGAACACTTCGGACCAGCTCAGAGGAATCTCCATGGATTCGATCCAGATCTAGTCCAAATATTCGATTTAAAGCAATTTGAAATGTCTTACTGATGGGAATGGCCACGTAGTGGTCACAAGTTGTGATTGGGGCATCATCAAAAAGTGCTGCACATGGGTCCTCCCGTTTCATGTCAATTTCACCAGTCAGACAAAGTTTGTGCCACTTCTGGAGCAGCTCTTGTCGAACATCAGGCCTGAACGGACCCAAGTAAGTAACAGCAGCTGCCAAAATCAGGGCGTCTCCTGCAATGCGTTGTTTAGCCAACTTTGCTTCCTGTAATACACCAAAATCAAATGTCTTGTCTAGTTTCATTTGAACAATATACACATTGCTTGAAAAATTCTGTCGAAATAGCCATTGACAACTTTAGCTACCTTTTCTTCTGATGTCCAATCTTTAATGTGATGTTCAACCAGTTTCAGAGTAGCACATGACCTTCTCTCTTGAGCTTCTGCAGTACTAAGCTGGGCGTTCAACAACTCCATGTCTTGTCTTTTGAGCTCCTGTTGTCTCTCCAATTCAACTAGTCTTTCCCAATCTGACTCCTCCTGCAACTTCGCAACCTTCAACCTTGCTCGACTCGCAGCCATGAGCTCATCTAAGTTGCACTTTTTAGCCTTTTGAGGTGCCATGCGGCGCTGTACGCAAGCATACTGGTATATTGCTCTCACCCAGCGACACAAAGATTCACAAGCCCGGCTCACATCGCGCACAGAGCTTGGCTGAAAGGTTGGTGCATGTATTATATGACCCAACTTTTGAATCGTCTCATCAGTTAGTTTAGAGCAGTCGAAAAATTCCAGTTCCTGGTGAAGCAGAAGAGGAAAATGATACAAATCTCAAAACAATTTTTGCTTCATAGGGTTCAGTAAGGGATTTTTTTTTTTTACCTGAAAAAAGCTGGACTGCACCAAAAGTTGCTTGCTACTGTCCCAACCACATGGACGGTTGAATAACATGCATATAATGTCCATGACCATGACAACTCCATCAGGTGGCATCCTGTAGTGTCGCATCTCATCAAAGTCAGACTGGCTCAAAGCCTGCAGTGCCTCCACAGCTGCTCGGTACAGCGGACTCACCTGCACACAAAAAGCAACAGTGAAAATCCCATTTCAGTGTGTCCAATGTGTGATCATACTACTCAAACCAGACCTGATTAAAGGTATCTTGAACTAGTTGCTGAACTCGATGTGACCGATTCTCTAGTTTGGAAAGCCATTCTTCTTCCTGCAAACTTTGGTGGCGGGTTCGTTCCCAGACTTTTTGTGCCATATCCACCGATCTCTGCAGCTCGTCTAGACACTGCAACGATACATAAATGCATACTGTACAATAGTGAGAAAAAAGGATTATTTTGGATCTGAGCTATTGACACAAAGGTTTCAGGTTCAACCTTTGCTCCATTTTCTTCGAGCACTTGAACAAAATAAAATCACTTGCGAACATCATTTACAACTATATCCTACTACTTCTCCATTTAAGCATTGCTGCTGATACATACCTTCTGTTTTTCTTCACATTTGGCCCTAAAGCTCAGAACTTCCCGAGTGTCCCTTGCAGCTGTGTCGGTCATGACCTTCACATCTGCTAGAAGCTTTGCTAACCTAACAAGTAAATAAAAAACAAGAAACAAACACAAGAAAATGTTGAGAACATTTCATAAACTACTTTTAAAAAGTTTTGGTCACACTTTAGTTTAGTGTCCAATTCTCACTATTAACTAGTTGCTTATTAGCATGCATATTACCAGGATATTGGCTGTTTATTAGTACTTATAAAGCACATAGTAATGCCTTATTCAGCATATTTTACATCCCTAATCCTACCCAATACCTAAACTTAACAATTACCTTACTAACTATTAATAAGCAGCAATTAGGAGTTTACTGAGGCAAAAGTCTTAGTTAATAGTGAGAATTGGACCCTAATCTAAAGTGTGACAAAAGTTTTATAATGGTTTGAAAGAAGTCTTTTATGTTCAAGGCTGCATTTATTTAATAAAAATACTTCATAAATAATTCTGTTTTGGTGCTCAAGATACATCTTATCTTTCTTTTCCTATTTTTATCACAGTTGAAATGAGTTGTGCTAATATTTTTGTGGAAACCATGATATATTTTTCCAGGTTTATTTGACAAATAGAAAGTTCAAAAGAACAGCATTTATTTGAAACAGAAATCTGTTGTATCATTATAAATGTCTTTACTGTCACTTTTCATCAATTTAATGCAGCCTTGCTGAAGAAAAGTATTAATTTCTTTTTAAGGAAGAAACTAACTGACCCCAAAGTTTTGAAAGGTAGTGTATGTGTTTAAGTACATCAGCTGTACTAGCAGTCCCCTCACCTGCTGTACTGAACTCCACTTTGCTCAAAGAGGTGCTGGCAGAGAAAGAAGAACCGATCCATCAGCTCTACGTAGGTCCGAGGGCCAAACGGTTGAAAATGAAGCAGTGGGACGGCATATTTTGTAGCCGATAGATGTATTCCTGCCATTGCCTTAGAAATACTATAAGCTAAGCTATCCTTGGCAACTAGAAATGCAACAATAAAAAGGCACAAACTCTTTAAAACATGAAAAACTAAAAACTCACAAAACTATCCAGTTGATAAAATTAGGAATAGGAATATATTTAATAGATTTACCTGTACTATCTGTCTCGGGTATCTGCTCACTGGCTTTTAAATGATACAAGGCACTTTCAGCTAAAGCCTTAGAGGTCCAAGGTTGGTACACTTCTACACAACAGCAGAGACTCACAGCCTTGGTGACATGCGTCACCAAATCTGAAGATTTTCCGGTTTGTCTTTCACGCTTGTCCGGAAGGAGAGAATAAAGCAGGAATACATGCATATTTCTTTGGATGTTTTTGAAATACCTGCACAAAAAGGAAATTATATTACAATAACTTTACTTTCAATTAGGAATGAATACACAATATCAATACTGTATCAGTTATCAACCAATATTAGTGATTTTTTAATTTATCAGTGCTTGATACTGAATATTTAATTGTGCTTGCTCATTTCCCTTACTTTTACATTAAGATTACCTTCTACATTAGATTGTCGTTGTCAAATAATACATTGAGATTACCTTTGCCATCTACTAATTAAAAGTTAATCTTTGAAAAAACTAATCCAAAAATGCTGTGAAATGTAATTTTTAGCAGATCAAATTTTTTTTTTCATATTGTACATTATAATGTATTGAATATGTGATGCCTAAATTCACCTGTAGCATTTAAAATGATTGATTTTTAGTTTTAGTGTTTATTTATTTTAATTTATTTATTTATTTTTGTAATTTATTTATTAATTTATTTAGACAAAATAGCATAGAATAATAACTTTAATATCAGTCATTTACTGGTTATCAGCCATAACATTAAAATAATTATTAATTTATCAGTATCTTCCTTAATTTTAATATTGGTGCATTCTTATTTTCAATGACTTGATCTTCTGCAAAAATCACAAGAAATCCAAGAATGAAAATGCAAAAACATTTCAATAATCAGATACAAAACGATGAACACAAATTAATAAGCTTAATTAAACAATAAATTGAAACAACATCAGTATTTCAGGTAAACAATATGAAATGAAACTAATACTTATACCCTACATTTCAAGAGCTTGGTCATCCTTCAAATGACACCGTGTATTTTTCATCCATGTTTTCATCCTTAGCGTTACATTCTTCAGTTCCTCATCTGAATACAGTCCAGGAAGGATTCCAGTTGCCATAATTACCAGCAGTTCATCTTTAACAGCCTGGCTGGTGTCCTCATGAACCAGTAGAACCAAATGTCCAACATCCACTGCAGTTCCGCTCCAAACCTCTTTCATCATTTCCCACAACTTGGTCTCATTTCCATGATGAACCTCAATTAGTTGGTATCCTGTCAGAGCAGCTGCTAGACGTACAGTGGACTTTCTGCCTGTTTTCTTTGTTGCTCCAAACAGAACCCCGTGTCCACCAGGAATGAGAAAAGCTCGGATGATATGCACAAGCTGATGTATGTTCTGGTGATGCACAGCCCATGTAGGACTATAATAAGTGTCATCAGACTTTTCCTTTTTATTTTCTTCTCTGCTTTTAATAGTATGAACCAGTTGGTCCATCAACATATCTAAATCTCTTTCCTGATACACACAGTTGCGTTTAAAATTATGATGCTGAACAATGTTGTTCAGCGCCTCACAAAGTTCTGGACTGAAGACCACATTCTGGATGAAAGAAGTTGTTTCCTGTAGAAGCTGAAGAAACTCTTCGTGTGCAGCTGGTTTTTGGTTTATGTAGTCATATCTGTTTTCACCAGAATGAGAAGAAAACATCATTTGAAATGAACAACTTGAGGATTCAGTTGCAGATTCAGATTTACACTCTGATGTTCCTGGTTCACTCTCAACATTTCCATCATCTTTTAATTCATCCTTCATGTATGAGGATCCATCCTCATCAATTCCTGGACTATACAAGCTGGAGTTGCTCTCTACAACATAGCTCTCTTCTCTCTCTGGCTGAACTTCTGCCATTCCAAGCAAGGGAGACACATTCTCGTCCAACTGGGAAGGGGTTGAATCCAGTTGCTGGTTTACATTATGTGTGCTTGATACAGATGATTGATCTGTAGGGCTTGATGTATCTGCTGAAGGTGTTTGGGATTTAGCTGACAATCTAGTGCCAAAATTCTTCTCAGAAACTTTAGCTAAAATTGAGATTAATTTTCGGCATGCCTCCTCTGAAGATAGGCGATCACCAAAAGTGCGCAAACACTCATGCATCCACAGACGGGAAATGTTGAGATCAAGAGCTACATGACCAAGAGCAGATGGAGTTTTTTTCTCAGTTGAAGAGAAACTCCTAAAACCCAGACTACTCTGAAGAGCCTGCTGAACATCAAGTCTTGGCCTCCAGAGGTACATCCCTTGAAACACTTTGTGAATATCATGCAAAGAAAATATGAAGTTTGGACTGTGTGAAGCAGCAGTAAAACATTCACGCACTGAAAAATACACATCCAGAGTTGAGGTTATGATGCAGTTTGCTATATCCACAACTCTCTGCATGGGTTGTATTTCTTTCAACCATGGTTGCAATTTCGAGGAATGAATAGAAAACAGGATTTCAGAAGTCATGCTTGGGAGAGACAACGTGGTGAAGAGTCGAGAGAGCCGGGGAGACATCCGACTGCTGTTGTCTGCATTAAGATTACTGCAAGTGCCTAGATAATGAATGGCTCTTGATTGAAACAGCTTGAAGTGAGAGTCATCTGATGTCAACACTTCACCTCTAGAAATACATTGACGCAATGTCTCTAGAGTCATTGATGTTTTTCCATAAGCATCTGCAAAAAAGAAAAGAGACATAAGCGTAAGTGCATAAATGTTTCCCTTGTCAATGAAATTACTAAAAATATTATATTAAAGTTTTTTAATATAAATGTTGTCAATGATAATGAAGATGGAAAATGTGCATCATGATGATTTATTTTAATTAAAACATACAGTTGACTAAAAGATGAGAAGTACTACTAATGTTTCTGAAGAAGAAAAATCTTTAAAGAATACAATATATGATATGTTTACCATATTGTACTCATTATAATTTTTTCGGGAGCTCAAGTAAATAAATATATGAAGCATAATGAAAGATAAATATGCATGTTTTTACATTTTGGTTTATTAAAACAGATGTCCCAACAGCTGACTCAATGTAACTTCTTTAAAAACTCACCAAATGGTGCTTCATGAAGGTCATCAATGAACAGAAGTAGATCTGGCTGCTTTAAGACCTTCATGTTGTTTAGATGAGTGTCCTGGTATCTAACTTTCTTGAGTACCTTGCACAAGTCAGAACGGTGAAGGCCTGGACTGGCAGGTAAATGGATGTGTGGTCTTGCTCGTGATAATAAAGACTTGCACAGCATTGTTTTGCCAGAGCCAGACTCTCCCACAAGAAGTGCAGGCTGTTGAACATCCAGCAGCATGTCCAGTAGATATGCATGTATTTCGTACTATATCAAGGGCAAGAAGTACAATTTAATCACCTGCTGAATGAGGAAAAATATAATGTTGATGTTAATATGAACTCTATGAGAAGGCAAACCTGAGGCACAGATGTGAAGAAGACCTGTGGACTCTTACGCCTACTGCAGTTGATGAAATTGGTTGTGTCTCTCATTTCCTTACTGAATTCAAAGAAATACTCAAATACTGTGCCTTCCGGTGGAGTCTCGACTTCACAATGGCTCTTATACAGGGCCTCCCGTGCAAAACGATCAAAATGTGGCCAGTGTCTACAATGAGAACAGGCATATTCTTTTACATACATTGTAACAAAACAAGGATTATTGGAGTATGTTTTACAGGAAAATACTATTTCATTCTTTCACTTCAAGTAAATCCCACACCATTTTTTCCGTGTATATCATAACAACTTCTAGAATTTAGTATCTTCACATATGAACATGTATACCTAGGGTGCAAATGTCCTCCAAATCCCCAAATGTAAGCTACAATAAAGAAGTTTCTTGCTTGTAACCCCCATTGAGAAGAGGGAGCCATGGGATCACTGCACGGTGGCTGGAGAACTTGTGCATTATCTGGTGAACAGAGAATGTGGAAGCTACATTTATATGCATTAACAAAAATTATTCATACAAATGTGATTATCAGTGTTTTAATCAAATAAAACTTTTCAATAAGTCAAACGATCATATTCTCTGAACCTACAAGGCTGTTCCTTCAACTGTGGACACTCTTTAGGGAGTTGTCTCTTTAAAAACTTTTGTTACTCTCACTAGTTTAATTAATTTGATTTTGACAGTTGAAAAGTAATAAAATAAATGAAAGCAAAAAAGTTTTCCAAAAATGTTTTAATGTGCTTTATCATATAACAAAGATAAAGTTAAAATCTGTTCCTTTTAATAAAACCCCCCAGCTAAGTGCCCAAAGCTGAAAAATCAGCCATAAATGCATATATTTGTACAACTGATGAGATGGAATTGAGTGGAATTCTACCTGTTGTTTCAGTTTTCCTTGAAGTGTATTTCAAGTCTTCTGCTTTCCCAGAATGCTCCAAAAGTGCATGAAGAATCTTAATAAAGGACATTATTTCTTGCAAACCATCTGTAATCCTAGATGAATGTCTGCCTTCACGTCCATCACTGGCCAGCACTGAAGAGAGTGCTTTGTTTTTGAGAAACACTAGTGTGTCAGGGAAAAGGTCTTCAGCAAGGTGACTCCACATTTCCAGAGTAACCTGGTCTACATAATGCTCCCTAG
The DNA here is from genome assembly GCA_003731715.1 of Anabarilius grahami. Taxonomy (NCBI): domain Eukaryota; kingdom Metazoa; phylum Chordata; class Actinopteri; order Cypriniformes; family Xenocyprididae; genus Anabarilius; species Anabarilius grahami. The sequence goes on from RJVU01035287.1 coordinate 1,417,677, forward strand.
AGAGCACATCCATCTGACACTTCCACACAGATCTCCACAGGTTCTCTCCAGAAACATATACCAGACTACAGTGTGTCACTACAGAGGGGGTTGAATCACCAAGGTTTGTGACCTCAGCAAGTATTTTCAGTCTTGATGGCTCAATTTTCTCTCCTGATGAAAGGTAAAGATAAGGATGTTCAAGATCGCAAAGAGTAATCAAAGAGTCCATCCAAGCAGGTCTTCCAAATGGATCACCATCCAGCACAATCCATTTCATTTGCTGTATTTGCACAGTTTTCTTTCTTTTGAAAGGGTCGATGGGCAATGGCTGCTCTGAGTGTCTTAATGCTTTAGTGAAAGCTCCATCAGACCAGGAGTTGTCTATGCCAAAATAACCACCAAAAAACTGTTTGTGGGACAAGGTATTGGGGAATATGACCTCGGTGCTAACAGAGCCCCAACATGGCATAGACACATGATGATAGATGTCTTTAAGATCTCCTTTAGGATGACAAGCTGATTCAACCTCCAGATCCCTGGAAAGTTTTTTAAGTGCACTCACAAGGGCTTGATACAAAGTTGTTTTGCCACTACCTGCTGGTCCAACGAGCACTACAACATTGTAGAGCTTCAGAGCTTGATGCAAGATCAACAAATTTTGAATCATTTGCGTGTTTGGATAAAATCCTTGTTGATGTGACTCGTCTTCCACTACATTCCTAAGCATGCTTTGTTCCTCTTGATCAATGAACTGTTGTAGACTTGGAAAGTACCTCACTTTTGGAAAAATTTCCTCAAATAATGTATAAAACTGTGATGCTCTCTTTGGATCCGAGACAGTATACCGCATGACTGACAGAACTCCTTTGATTGCTGCTTGCTCCTCTAACTCCGCATTCTTAATTGCATTAGACGGATTAACAAACTTGACCTTCTCTGGCATTGTTTCAAGGTTTGTATTTGCAGATCCTGTTTCATTCTGACTACAAAATGTACCCTTATCAGTTTCTTTCAAATGACGAGAGAGATGTAAATGTGTTCCAGAGGCAGCAATCGCATTTTTGAGAAGGACAAGCCAAGAGGTCTGATATCCACTGACAAAATCAGGGAGGCAATGTGAATCCTTAGCAAGGCTAAAGAGAGAGTCCAGGCGGCGACTTATTGTAGCTGCTTCAGAGAATCCGAATGACATTAACATCACTTCTGCAATGGTTCTGTAGTGTGGCTGCATCATTGCAACAGGCCTCATTGCAGCTCTCAAATTTTCTGGTATCTCAGTTGAGTAGCCATTATCTGAGATTGTGATACATCCATAAGTTAGCTTGGCCCAAATATTTTTTCCAGCAATGTGACATTCCACCTCATTCACTGTACTGTTGTACTTTTTGATGAATTGTCCACTGCTACACTTTCCATCTGTGGACAACTCATGTCCTTCCTTTTGTGCTTGTCTTTGAACTGCTGATAAATGTTGATGAATTTCGGTCAAATGTTGTCCCAGCTCAGACAATGTCCCTTGTCCCAACAACTCCATGGAATCAAGCACAAGCCAAGCCCCAGTTTGAAAAGCACCTAGAAGCATATGGGAAACAACTGAGGAACCAGTATTTAAACAACACTTCAAGATGACCACTTGTCGACCCAGTGCATAACCCAATTGCACTGCGGCATGCTGTTTGCCTGACATGTGGGGTCCACTGATGAAAGCACACTTGAAGCTTGATAAGGCAAGAATTATGCTCATGTAAGCTTGCTCAGTTGAAGGGGTAGTCACCATCATCCAATTCTCAGGTCCAATGTATTCATAGCCATATGGCAATTGTGTGGTCAGAATGTCAACACAGACAGTCTGATCCTCTTGAGATGGAAGTAAATCAGAAGTCGTTGCATTAGCGTTTGGGATAATGTAATATTTCATAAGCTTGTGCCATTCAAAAGAAGACTCCAAATCTCCTTTTACTTCAACAAGCCCATTGGTTTGGCCAGAGTGCTTCATGGTCAGCATAACCAAGGCACGCAAAGCTGTCAAAGTGCGTTGGGATGGTTTCTCATTTGAATTTGCAGTGTGTTCTTTTAATAGCTGGCACAAACAGTGCAGTTTTGCTGCACTTTGGGCCTTGATTCTCATCCACATGCCAGTTGTAGTACAATGTGATGACTTCTGGACCATACTACACCACAAAGTGTCCTCTGCCACCAAAAGACATTGCAAAGGAAACTGAGATATTAGTTTCAACAGTGAAGGAGGTTCATGAGTTACTTCTGAACTGTTCCCCTTGCTATTCCCAATCAGGTCTGGGGTGCCAGGAAGCTTTTCAAGCATTGAATTTTGCTGGATAGCTAAGCATTTCAGAAATGTCTGTTTCATTGCTTGATACAATTTTTGCTCGAAGAGATTAAGCCAAGCCACAGGACTGAGGTTTGACTCAAGAGGACAGACGAAGGGAACATGTTCACCAAATTCTCCATATACACCATGTACCCACATTTGTTCATTACTTAGAGCTGATAAATAATTTTCACTGCAACCATCATCTTCAACTTGAACATCAAGCTGCTTCACTCCCTTGAAGCATTTCTGCACCAGAGGTAAAAGTGAGGAAGGTGCTGGGAGCTGTAAAGAGAGAAGTTTCATCACCTCTCCATCACTGAGAAAGTAGAGTCTATGGAACAGGCTTCGTGGTGACTCTAAGACATAGAGTAAGTGACTGGAAATCTCCTCCATTGTTGTGAGTCCATTTATAAAGGCAGCACGTAGACTCTGTCCTTGTAAACTGTCACTGGCCTCTGTTGTTTTACTCAGTTGAACAAAACTGGATACATGTGGGTCATTAACTGTGATCTCAATGATTTCACGAAATACCTTATCCACTGGGTGAAACTTCTCTTGCTACAATAGAAGAAATTTTGATCAGTTAGAGAAAATTGTTTCACTTAAACTGCATTAAACAAACTAAGCATTACATCAAAAACATACCAACTCAGACTTTTGGGACTGTATTTCACTGAATGTTCTGCTTAAAAAGATCCATTTCTGCTGATATCGCTCAAATATATCAAGCAATTCATCTATAGTTAAAGGCAAAAGAAAACAAGATATTAACATTTCTTAACACTCTCTACTGTCCAGATATAAACTGTTGACACCTATGTCAGGAATATACCTTGCTCTTGTAAAAGCAGCAGCCAGTGTTCAACATTTTTCTGAAACTCAGCAACATGTGGAGAACGCAGCATATCAGAAAAGGTCAGAACACTTTCCTTAGTCTGAGCCAAAAGCATCTCTAAACCTAAAAGAGATTTAAAAAAAAAAAAAATTATGTAATATATGCATGTAACTGTACGATCTGTACTAATAGTTGAGATTAGCTGTATAGATGGGAGAGTATATAGCTTACCAATAATGGTGAAGGTTCCACCATCACGAATGTGATGCTTTGGTGCATTTTGACTGGATTGTTGTGGGCTCTGCTGTTGCTGGACAGTAATAATGAACCTGGTATGATGGAATTCTGCCCCTTCCCAGTGTCTCTGAAGTGCTCTGAAAGTCTGATCCATGTCTGCCTCAGCTTTGGCATCTAGACAGACCTGGAAGCCAATGCACATCCATACCCCATAGCTTATAATGATTGAAAAGCAGTTAATGTTAAGTTTTCACATTACATGTTTACAAGTGTAAACAAGTTCTACTGAACCTTGTTGATTTTACTTTGATGCCTCTGTAGCTCTTTGGACATGAGATCAGCCAGCGTTACTTTGCATTCACGGTCATACAGCAGACCAACTCCTACAGAAACAATTATATTGATGGTTGGTCCCTAGTATATATTATATATTACAGGTTCCTACTAATTAAAAACTATTTTAAACTAACCTGACACTTATGTATGTTTATGTCATTTACCCTTTGAGATGTTTCTCCAGTGCTTCTGTTTCAGTGTAGGGCTTCTCAGCTTACTCAAAACAGGGAGTAGCTGGTTGAACCCCTGCAAAATCTGTAGGGTTTTCTGTAGCAAAGCATCATGGGAGGGTATAATTTTTGCAAATGCCTCTGCCTGCTGTAGCCATTCACTAACCTTGTCTTGGGTTTTAGACACCTCAAACTGCAAATGCAAGAGAAGTATTATATACACAGGGTTTCTGCAGGTTTCATCAAATCTAATTTAATGCTTTTAATGCCTTTTTAATGCCAATTTTTTTATTTTTAATGCCATATATGTATCATGTGGTACATATATGCGGCAATTTGTTTGCTTCTTTGCTGCTACCCTTTTTGCTCACATAATATATTTTAATACAGCCAAATTCCCAATAAAATTATTTAATCTATATATTTTTCTATTTTTGCTGTCAGACAATATGAAACGGTGACTGAAATGCGGCCCATTAAGACTTCATACAGGGCTCGACATTAAGCCTTTTCATTCACTTGTACGAGTAAAACAGTTGCTTGTCCGAAAAAAAANAAAAAAAAAAAAAACTGAAAACAAAAATAAATAAATAAATAAATTACAACTGCAATAAATAATGCTATGGGATTGTAAGAAATGTTGGGGGGAAATTATACTTTTAAAAATGAAACTAAACCACCAGTAGTCAATTAACCGTCTTAATAAGTGAACCATTAATTTAAACGATTCATTCCAATGGCTGATTCATTCAAGAATGAGGCAGTAGTTTATGGATGGGTCATTGAATCTTTGACTCAAAATGCTTCAAATTGCTGAATCATTCAGTAACGAAAACAAGGCTAAGCCTGCATCTCAATGAACATTCTATCCATCCTAAATAGTATGTAACATTATTAATATTCAATACTATTTAGGGCGGATAGTATGCACATTGGGATGCAGGGTGAGTGTTGCTACACTATGGTTCTGTGTTTGAAACTATTTTCGCTGCTAAAATAGAACAAAAACAGTCAATGTTCCTTCTAAAATGTAAGTGACTTATTAACTAGGCTATTTGTTAGCTGAACTGTTGTATGAAATCAGTGTCACGTTTTTAATCGTGATGGTAGCCTGTTTAGGAAAACAGCATTCTTGGTCGTGTGGTTTTGCTTACCAGTATCAAGTTATAAAAACTCCACATTTTGAATTTTTACCGCAGTATGTTTAACTGAGTTTCTTTTTGTGTGTGCTTCGCTCATGTTTCCATTTCTCCTCGAGATGGTGCCCGAGCCTCAACAGCGCAACCTTGTTATCGTCACTACATTATACAGCCTATTATCATCCACTATCGATCGCCACTTCTCGCGTTTTTTTTTTTTTTGTATTGACGTTTAATCAGGTCCTTGTCCGGCCGTGCAAGTAAAATTCTCTTTTTTTTACTTGCCCCTTCAAAAAATCCACTTATCCCGGACTAATTGAAAAGCGTTAGTGTCGAGCCCTGACATGTTAAACCAGCGCTAAATCTTGATCTATAATCGAGACGTTGTCTGACAAAATCACAAAAAACATTATATAAAGACAATTGCTGTGATTTTGGCTAACGTTATATGTACACGTAAAATGATCACTCAGGTTAGAAGCAATAGTATCTATTTTATTTGTTAAATGCAGGTCCCGCCGCTGTCCAAAACGGTGTTACGACAATTTTGCACCAGCCGGAGGTAATTACCAAACTGGTTCCGTGTGTGTATCACACCAATGTATATATTTTACGACAGCAAATCAAAGTTATTAATTATGGAGACTATATTCAATACAAACTGGTAGTATCATTTTGCTTCAAAACTATCTAAACAAAAATGTATGCCTGTATGAATACAATTTTATACTTTTTAATGCCATTTAAGGCCTTAATTTTCGCAAAATCCATTTAATGACTTTTAATGCTTTTTAATGCCCCGCGGATACCCTGAAACAGAATCAAAAAAACTGTTTGGTGTTAGTAACTACATACCTTCCTGAACTTCAGTAGCTTCCACTCTTGAATTTTTTTGGACGACATGCTCATCAGCTCCCAGAGCCCTTTCCTTGCTTCAATATTCTGCTGTGCTACAGTCACAAAAGTGAGATCCAGTAGGTGACCTGAAAGAATAAATGAAACCACTGACATGAAACCAGTGCATTAAAACCACTGAAAGAGAGTTGTTCAGGATCCTGAGCGCATTGTCTTACCTCTCAGAATTTCACTGGCTCTGCTATGATCATTTAACTGCTCAGCAATCACATAGAATTGACTGCACAATTCTTTCAGATAGACAGGCATTTCTTTGCCATTCTGGTCAGGGTCAAGATAGTGTCCAGAAGTGGCTCTTGAAACCAGGTTGTCTAATTCGTTTACTAATGAGGAAACATTGCTGTCCAGTGTATCAAGCATCGAAGGCAGCTGCTGGGTAACCATTTCTGCAGCTTTTTTCAGGAGTGGAACAAACTGATTCCACAAGTCAACTATCTGCAGAAATAGTTGGCTGTTAGATTTTGCAACTCATTGAAATCAATGAAATAAATGACATATTTTCACATCTACCTGCTTCATTGAGAGAATATCATTTGAAGCCATGTGTGTATAATTCCTTCTCACAGTTTCCTGTAGGGAGTGGAGGTCTTCCAGCCTCTGCTGCATATCTCCTGACATTCTCTCACAGCACTTTACCTGCATGAATATAATAATGTTGAGTTATTACTCCACAGTTTACACTGATTGACCAGTACTGACAAAGCAGTATGTCAAAGTCAATACCATGTTTGAAAAAACTGTGAACTTGTGAAAAGTGTTTGGCTCAGACTCCATGACTTCCATGGCTCTTTTCAGCTGAGAAGTGAGATTCTCAGAACGTATTTGCAAATCCTCACACAGTAGCTTTAGCACATCCTGGTCAATGGTGATTAACATAGAACCTTAACAGAAAAACAGGACAAAAAATGAACATACCAATACCAATATATATCATACCAATGCCTGATACACAAACTTAATAGCTTTGTTTCTAAACTGCACAAGAGACCAACACTTCTGTATAGAAAAATCTCATTCATTTTCTTCATTGAAAAAAACTAATTCTTAAAATTCTCTTCAAACACTTTGTCGCTACAGATAAAATTTGCGATTGTTGTGAAATTATGTTGTGAAGTTAGGATATTTTTAAATCCCTAAGGAGACAATGAATGCAAAAAAATATGAACCAAGAATCAAGAACCAAGGCCTCTGGAAAAAGTGAGTTTGGTGTTAGCGTGTTGCTAAGCTAATGTAATACACTAGTAATAATTACAAGTACATACTGTAGGTCAAATAGTCAATTTTTAATTATATGTAACTAATGTTACTGGTAGATTTTTGTATTGACTAAAATATAAGTAAGTACATAATCAACTCAACACTTTCTGCTATCTTGAATGTTTTTCTTTTCACAAAGCAGTTGCAATGAATCCTGGGATTGCCTATAACAGCTGTAACTCATTTATCTTTTATTAACAACCATCCAAGTACTGTAGCTGTTTTATCATGAATTACAAAAAAATGGAAAACACACCAATATCCTTTTGGATGGTGGAGAACTCAAGAGTGAACAACTTATTTGATGTAGTGAAGAACTGAGGCATGCTGTGAACTTTGTCCATCCAAAAATGAAGTTTCTTGATTAGCTCCTCATATTTCAGAGGGGAACATCCACGCAAGTTCTCTTGAGAGACTGAACCCCACTGACTGGTGAACAAATGGACACCTATCAACCAAGAGTGGCTCTTGCACAGCTGGAGCACCTCTGTAATGGCATCCTACACAAGAGAATCAAAGCATCATAACTGCAATGTTTATTTTGTGGTGTAAGCCTCTAGACATATTTGTAGGCATTGCATTATTTGAATTTAAAGCATACACAATGTCCAGAAGAAAAAGTCAGAATACCTGTGCAATCTTTTCCTGCTTATTCTGAATCTCTTGTGTTCCAACATGAACTTTCAAGTTCCACTCCAGCAGTCTCTGTGGCAGAGGATGATAATGGCCTCGCACTCTTTGTGCCTGAACCCTGAGAGAGTTCATTTTGACAGGCACTACAGATTGGGATGACATATCACGCTTCATTTGGGAGGAAACACTGTAACGACCTGTTACTTCACAACCTCTGGCTTTAAATTCTGAAAAGAGAATGCTAAATATGAGAATGTTATACTGCATGTTGTATATGCTTATTGTTGAAGAATGTTACTATTTAATTGATTGTACAAGCTATGCTGCGTACCTGCAATGAGGTCTTCAACACAACTGGAGGGCAAACAGCCTTTAGAGTCACATGACAAACTGCAGGAGTCAAATACCTGTGTAGATAAATTCACCAGTTTAGCATACCCTTGTAAAAAAAGAAGTGTGCTTAACTGTATTCAAATTTTTTTTTTTAATTTTTTAAAACTGTACTTGCAGATAATATATTAACAAATAAAAAATATTCAAATATTGTTATGGACAATGGGGGGACCTTGAAGTCAAAAAGGTTGAGATCCACTGCCTTAAATTCTTGTCAGTATATTCGGCAGTACACTTTAAGCATATTTCATATAGGTAATTATGAACTTACATATAAAGATGTACTGTACTATTTAAGTGGGACAAAAAACACTCTTTAAGTTCAGCTAATTGTATATGATATAAATTTAAACTACAATACATTTTCATTGAATTGCAATTCATATTTATGTCAATTAACTGTATGAAAACATCACATTTATTACATTCATATTCTTTTAAAGTATATTAAGTACTTCTTTTTTACATGGGTATACTTGTCAATACTTACATCAATGTGGTGAAAAAAGAATCCTTATTTGTATAACAGTAGACTAATAAATAATGCTAATAAAAATAATTAACACTGCTAGCACAAAGGTTACAGATAAAATATTATTATTGAAACATTCTTATGAATAGCTATGAAAAACATCTGCTGAATGAGAAATTATAATTATAAAATACGAGTACTTCCCGCATTATAGCATTTTTCTTTGATCAGCTGGTGACTTCTCACCTGCAGGACAGAGTCTGCTACTGATAACACCGCTCCAAGCAAAACCTCTTGAAACAAGTGCAATGGAGGAAAAATAGCAAGCTGATCATCTGCTCCGAATATAATCTCTGCCTGGAAGAGACCACCCTGTTGCTCCCGTTCTCTCTGAAAAGTTTAAAAAAGAAAACATTTGTAAAGGAGAAAATGAATTCCTACAGTACATAAAAAACTACATTTATTTCTCAAATCAGATTAAGACTTAAAACCTTGTCCCATACTTTTAAAACATTGTTTAGGAATGCTGTGATCTCACGCTTTGAGATGGTGACAAGGTTTTGAACAGTCATGTGGTCAGCTAGAGCAGCGAGGTTTCCCAGCGACTGTATGGCTTGCTCTGCCTTACTGACTTCTTTCTGTAGGTTTCTAAAGTCTGTGAGCTGAAGGCATAGGGAAGGACTGCTCTTGTAGAGCTTTGTGTGTTCCACTTTCATTTGGAGCTCCTGATGTGCTTGGTAACTCTCATCCTTCACCTGGAAGTAGATGATGATGTTAAGTGCACTGTATATTTATTAACATTAAAGGGTTTGTTCACCCAATTATGAAAATTATGTCATTATTTACTCACCCTCATGTCGTTTCAAACCCGTAAGACTTTCAATCTTCGGAACACAAATGATGAAATTTTTAATGAAATCCGAAGGATTTCTGTCCCACCATTGACAGTCCATGCAACTACCACTTTGAAGCATCTAAAAGTTCATAAAGAGATAGTAAAACTAATCCATATGAATTTAGCGGTTTAGTCCAAATTATCAGAAGAGACTTGATCGTTTTTTATGATGAACATTGAATTCAGGCTTTTATTCACATATTAACAATGATCAGCACACAAAAACAGAAGCTCAACAGTACTTGCTTGACGTGCGAGAACAAACCTCATTAGTTCTTGCGAAAGCTCAAACGTGCTGCGTAACACACGAGAATGAACCTCATTGGTTCTCGTGCGTCAAGCAAGCACGCTTGAGTTTCCATTTACCATAACTGATGTGCGTTGATGAATGTTTATGTGAATAAAAGCTTAAATTAAATATATGGTCATCATATAAATCGATTGTGTCTCTTCAGAAAATTTGGACTGAACCACTCAATTCATACGGATTAGTTTACAATCTCTTTATGAACTTTTTGAAGCATCAAAGTGGTAGTTGCGTAGACTGTCAATGGAAAGGGACAGAAATCTCTAAGGCTGCGTTTACACTGCAAATCTTAATGCACAGATCTGATCTTTTGACCATATCCAATTTTTTGTCCCACCTGTTTACATTCACTTCAGATTTCATTAAAAATATCTTCATTTGTGTTCCGAAGATGAAAGTCTTACGGGTTTAGAACAACATGAAGGTGAGTAAATGATGACAGAATTTTCATTTTTAGGTAAACTAACCCAGATAGTTGACCCAAAAATGAAAATTCTGTCATCATTTATTCATCTCTGTGTCATTCTGAACCTGTGTGACTTTCTGCCTTCCGTGTAAAGGCATGTCAATATTCAACTACATTGTTCAATATTCAACTACATTGTATGGAAAAGAGCAACTTGAACATTCTGCTAAGTAACTCCTTTTGTATTCCACGAAAGGAAGAAAGTCCTAGAAGTTTTGAATGACATGAGGAAGAGTAAAATAGTGAAATGCGACTGTTATACCATACCATATCAAGTATTGCAGCACGGCAATGTAGGAAACTATGTAAAGAAACTTGAGCTGTCTGATTCTTTTCCAGGAACGCGCTTTGGAAATCTAAGAGTGTGTAAGTCCTTAAATCATCCTGTGGCAGCCAAGTGACTTGCTTTAGCTCCTCAATTAATCTAGGAAAAATAAAAGGCTTGAGATAAACAAATGTGAATATTTATATCAACACATCTTTGATTTATTTCAATTTCACTTTTAACATGTCTTGGGGGACAAAAACCTGGAGATATGTAATAAGGCATTCCTGAACTGGGGCACTGCTGTCAGCAGCTGAGATGGAAGGCAGTCAATCCTGCGTTCAACAGTAACCTTGTGTACATTTCTGTGCCATCTGAAAAAGTTGTCAAGTAGATAACTGCTTGAATAAAGGTCTGTATAATCAGACATTCCAAAGTTAACAGAACATTAAGACTAAAGTTAAGTCACCGTTTGAAGGTCTTGCGCAGTAAATAATCTCTGAAAAATGGGATGCTTCTCACAGCTCCCCAAAGCACAGACTCTCGATACCACTCTGCCAGGGTCCTGAGTTCAACACAGAAGCCATCCTGCATATGTATTACAGTTGTGGGGGAGAAGATGTAGTATTCTGCGCCCGCTTCACTGCGAGAGACCACTCGCAAGTCATATGGCCTGAAAAAAGAGCATATCATTTTTATTTTTTTTTACATATACAGTATGTATAAAACTGAAATATTGTACGGCAAATAAATTATTTAAAATAACTATGACTGGCACCTGTAAGGACCATCTTCAGAAGCCTTCAAATAGTAAAATTCACGTTCCCCCAGACGCTTTTTCTTGGCTAATATCTCAACTACCTCAGTTCCAGTGAGTGGTTTGTATTTGGGTTTGCACTCTTTCCCTGTTTTAGTCTTTTCCTTTGGGTCTGCAGGCTTCTCATGTTCAACACTTGGAAAAACAGACAAGCTATTTACAATCTTCAAAGCAAAACAGAGAATATGTGAATGAATGGAATAAGTTGTCAATAGTCAATTTACCTGAATTGTCCGACACTTGAGGGCTGACAGGTTTCTTTGACAGGTGTCACAAAACGGGGTCCTTCGTTCCACACAGTCTCTCTGACTGCCAGTCCAGTGCCCATCTGTGATACCAGCTCAGGTAGTTTAACAACAGACAGATCATTTTGTGGCGGAGACAAGGTCCTGAAACTGAGGGTGCGAAAAGGTGAGGGTTCACGCTTAAAAGCTGGTGTGGCAATAAGAGATTGACGACTTAGCAGTCGAGGCTTAGAGGCTATAAGCTCAAAACTGCAATCTGATGAGCAGTCAGGCCTGTTTTCTCTTTTGCTTTGGGTAATCACAGGTCCTGTAAAGCCATTTCCTTGAGGTTCTCTCTTGGGTGATGACATGGTGAAGTCAGTTTGAGATATCACTGATAGCACAGTGAACTTGTGAGGAAGTCTTCTTCAAGTCCATCTTCTAACCAAAAAATAATAATAAAAAAATGCTGGCAGCATGAATCAACTGTCTAATGACCACAGATCAGTTTAAACTGACCACGTAATACTGCATTACTAAAAGTAAAATAAAACTTCCACGACTACATTTCAATTAGCCCATTTAGGTCTACAGTTTTGATAGAAAATTTATAATATCTAAAATAATTAAAATTGTGCAGTTTTAGGAACTCGAAGCGACAGTCCACAGGAGCACATTAAATTAACGTAAAAGCAAACGTATAAGTAGAATACACTAAACTATGTTAAAACAAATATGTTCTATTGTCATTTTCAGTTTATATAACATTACTTTCTATCCTACCAACATAAGTGTCTATGTTGCTCGGATACAAAGAACGAGAACAATAGGAAAGTGTATTGACGAGTCAGACAAAAAGATAACAACGGTGTTGTTTTGCTAGATTGGTGAAGAAAAATACGCATTCAACATTTTTTAAATATAAATACATATGTAATGAAGTAAATGTGTCCTACCTGCGGTCAAATCTCAGCGCATTGGTGTGTAGGCTTACTCACATTCTGTTCCCATGGGAACAGCCGCAAACTCGATATTCTGTCTATTAACGGTTACAGTAAATACTGTTCGTCGTAAATTTCTTATTTGGCAAATAAACTATCATTTTACGAATATGGAACAGATTCATGCTGCAGGAAAATTAAAACTAACATTCAGAAAAGCCCCATTTAAAGGGACCTTGGAGTCAATCTGTTGTCAATAGCCTACATGAATGATTATGTGCTTAGAAATGCTTTAACATTAGAAATGGCAACTAATAATCTTAAATCTAAAGGCTCACCGCTAGTTGCAAACAGTTATTATCCCTATGTGAAGAAGAAGAAAAAAATGGATGGATTGCTGCTCTTACCAAAGTTAGTATTCTAAAATAGTGTAATAGTGTTTAGTCTGTTTCACAAGGGATTTCTCTATGAAGGCTTACTGTGGTGTCTGATCCATTAAGCAACATTACTGACCGACATTTTAGATGGATTAATAGTTTAACAATAAGACTGTCCTATTGTGGCTTAAGCTTTCGGTTTTACACCTAGCTATAATCTTCCAGAAAATTAAACTCTCCAGAAACTTACATGAACCACATTTTTTTATAGTTGTGCATCCAAATGGACTGAATCCTTAAAATAAACATTGAAATAAAAAAAATTAATGAATCAGAATTTGAATTTCACATGACATTCTTTATGTGACATCTGATATTAGAGACCAAGATTCTAATGGGCAATGAACATAAAAATACATTTCACACATTCATTATGTAGAATTTTTTAATACCCAATTAATGTTTAGGCACATTAAACAAAATGCCAAATAACAGTATATATATTTTAAAAAAAAACAAAAAAAAAAAAAACAGATTTTTCAGAATTCGGTCATTTTNAAAAAAAAAACAAAAAAAAAAAACAGATTTGTCAGAATTCGGTCATTTTCTTGTGTGTGTCTGCTTTCTTTTGCTCTCTCTGGATGGACTGTTCCTGAGCCTTCAGCTGCTCCAGCAACTTGCGGGAAGCACTGAGCTTCTCTTCTATTCGACTGACCACTGTAGCATCCCTGAGGACAGAGAGGAAGGAAAGACTTAAAGAAACTGAGAAAGAGACAAAAATAACAGTGTTGGGAATAAAAACTAAAAGCAGCAATATGGCTAACTTCACTTTTCAGTAGCATGACTATGGCTAATTAACAGAAGTTTTCAAAATTTTTGGAAATCTGTCTCGTATGAGCAGCTTTATGTAAGAGCAAACATACATGCTCTCCAAAAAACATTGTCCTAAAATGTCTAATTCATTTTAATTGTACAACTGTAAGTTTATTTCTCTAATTCATTCAATATTCGTATATTTATCAATATCTATTCACCCAGTTTGTTCGGACAACTCATTTAAATGGTCTACATTCAAAAATGAGTCATCAGAAAGTTTAAGGCTGCATCTGAAATCGCATACTTCCCTACTATATAGAAGGTGAAAAACAGTATGTGACAAAAGAAGAATGTCGAATTCACAGTACTCATAAAATAGTAGGCAAGATGTACCCGGATTACCTACTACTTACAGCAAGACTGACACTTTACTATCCCATGAGGTCACGGGGGAGGATTTGTGAATGACAGTGAAGCGACGCAACTGACGCTGGTAGGTCACATGATAAATGACAATATGGCCAATGTAGTACGTCCAGATTACATTCATACTACACACATTCATACTATATAGAATGTACTGTTTTAGCACTTGTGAAGTAATAACTTATTCAAAATAAGTCGTTATTTTTGTTTTGTTTTTGCGCACAAAAAGTATTCTCATCGCTTCATAAAATTAAAGGAGTCCTATAATGCCCCTTTTACAAGATGTAATATAAGTCTCTGGTGTCCCCAGAATGTGTCTGTGAAGTTTCAGCTCAAAATACCCCACAGATCATTTATTATAGCTTGTAAAATTTGCCACTATTTGTGTGTGAGCAAAAACACGGCGTCATTGCGTGTCCCTTTAAATGCAAATGAGCTGCTGCTCCCGACCCCCTTTCCAGAAGAGGGCAGAGCTTTAACAGCTCACGCTTCGGTTACTCAACAACAACAAAGCTGGAGAATCTCACGCAGCAAAAAACGACAATGTTCAGCCTTACATTGTTAAAACCAGAGTCGGACACTGATGGAGAGACTCAAGAATGCAACTGGACATTTCTGAAAGGTTAGTGGATAAATTTATGTAGTTGCTGTGGAGTTGATGGTGTGGAACTACATAAGGGCGAGTAATGACAGAAATTTAAAATTTTTTGGGTGAACTAACCCTTTAAATGGTTTAAATGAAAAGAAATGAGTCATCAAAAAGTCTGATTCATCCAACTGGTTCGTTTGGACAACTCATCTGAATGGTTTAAATGAAAGAAATTAGTGGTCAGAAAGACTAAGTCATCCAAACGGTTTGTTTGGACAACTCATCTTAATGGTTTAAATTTAAAAAATAAGTTGTCAAAAAGTCAGATTCATCCAATCGGTTAGTTCGAACAGCTCATTTAAATTATTTACATTCAGTTTAATGCTGCTGTTAATCACTCAACTCTATGTAAATATGGTGATTTGGAATTATTTAAATTCAAAGTAAATGATTTGTTCAGTTGAAACGAGGAAAATAATTTGTATGTCCATATGTCCCCAATCAGCTTAAAATGTTCAAAAGAGCAGACAGCCATTGAACTGCTCTCGCAACACTGGTAAGAGTAATATTGAGAAAAGAAGGGGTTATGGAAAGGGAAAGATAAAAAACTGTCCGAATGCAAAAGAAAATGAGGAAAGCATACCTTCCATTTCGTTTACTAAGAGACTTAGTGAGTTGCTGGATCTCCCTCTCCACTTGAGTGACTTTCTCCGTGGCCTGGAACAGACGAACATTCAGTGAACGTTTAATGCTCTTTCCGCCCCTGTAGGCCTCCGCACCAGTGACGGATGAGCTTGATGAATGAGATGCAGGCTGAGCTCCATCACCAAGTTTAGAGTTCAGGAAATCAAAAACATTGTGGCGTGTTGACGCAGAGGCCTTCCTCTTCTTCTGTTTAGCCTTCGGTTTACGTGAGGCTGGGTTATTCTTAGCGATAGCGGCTGCAGTCTTTCTCTGAGTGAGCTCAGCACATATGTCCAATGAGCGGCCTTTGGGAAGAACCACTGCCTGAACTGGCTCTACACGACCAGAGAGGGTTTTCCCCAAACCTATGCATACACAGAGACAATTGCTTGCTACAGATGTATGAACAAGACAGAAACATCTGTTCTGATGGTTTTTAGACTGACGTCTGTTATGGTCACCTACCTTTACCAAGCTCATAACCCATTTTCAGCAAGAGCTTGGAGCCAATGCCACGTGTGTGAGCCTCCCAACCGCAAAACTCTGCACTGTTTACCTGGGCCATATCCTCCTCCATTGATGATAATACTGTAATGAGATAAAAAGTCAACTTGATTTCAACAATACCCGGTAAATGTGTTAAAGAGCTCCAAATCGAAGCATCTGTATTTGTGTATGGGCAGTGAATTCCAGCAACCTGCACATCTGCTCTAATAATTGTTAAACTGCAGGTAGACATGTTAATGTTAATTAATCTGACCCTTAAATTGAGCTGACATTTTTAAAATTATTCTGCAAAAGATCAATGCTGCTTAACTGGAAACAGTTAACATCCACGCTGACATTCTTTTAATTGTAATCTGATCATAGATGGGAAAATCTCACAATAATAAATCCAATCCACACTTAAAAGGGAACATAATTAGAAATTATATTTTCCATAAAGAAATTACTATTTTAGTACCATTATTTTTAAGCAAAATATAATTTATTTATTTTGATTTTGCAGAGAAATAAAACCTGGACAGAGATTCTCATATATTTTCCCCAGACTGTGTGCATTCCGGTGTGTAATGTACATCCCAGGTAATGGTGTGATTGCGCTTTAGCACCTTTAGCATAGCCGGCATCACACTGATCAGTATCATCCTCAGAGTCTGATGAGGAAGAGGAGGAACCATCATCTTGACGAAGAGGAGGAATGATCCCATCAGCCTCCAGCACAGCCTCTTTCAACAGCAGTGAGTCAAATTTCACAGTGTAAAAACCACCTTCAATCTCTGGAAACAGAGAAGCAGAATGTATCATGCACACCTTTAATGTCTTGCACTGTTTTACCAGATTGAGTGAATGTAATATTTCGTTTTTGTACAGTCTATGTTTGAAGCTGCTATTTTCCATGAAATTTCCCCTTGGGGATCAATAAAGATTCTCTCTGTCTTGTAAACTGAGGGGAAGGTAACAAATAAATGATATCATGTAGCAATATCTGTTCTTCCTTTTATTTTTGTTGTTGGTGGTCAAAAAACTAGTATTGAACCTGATATTCTGGCTGGATACCAGATGCCATCTTCATGCTTGGCCAAACATGCAGAGCCCGACTCCATGTTACTGATGTCAGCCTCCAGGAAGTCTCTGAGCTCTGATACACACACCACCTCACCATGAGAGAACCTGATAAACACACACACTAGTCATGACAGTGTGTCAAGATCAATGTTTCTTAAAATATCAGATAACTTTTTATGAAAAAGCAGTTAAATTAGTTTGTTAAAATGTATGTGGTGCAACACCCCACTCCCTATATATATATATATATATACACACACATACTTTTACCTTGAAAATATTATTAAAATGTTTAATTAAAAGAATACTTAATTGTTTTATTTAGGTAATTATTAAATGCATGCTATTTATATATAAAAATACTTTTTACCTTAACCCTGGAGAACCCTTTTCTTCTTTGGAAAATTATGAACTATGCATTAAATTACTGCTATAAGTTCACTGAACACCAAAATATCCACTTTTTCAATTTTAACCCTTTATTCCCTAATTTAGGATTAGGGCCAAATTTGATCCATTGGGCTTTAGGCGTATCAAAGAATCACAATAACAAACACTGTCAATGCAAACTATTTTAAATTTAGGAAAATAATCAGTCAACCACACAGCTACATTTAACAATGTTTTTTTTTTTGCTTTATTTGTTGCATGTTAGAACTGGATTTCAAATGTACAAACACACTTTGGCCAATGGAAACAAGACCACAAGGCCAAAATCACGACTTCGCAAGTTTCAGGGTTTGGTTGCTCAAGGTTTGGTTGAAGTTGGAACAGCAAGAAGGCGGGGTAGGCCACCAATTCCTGGCCCCTCCTCCCCGCCACCACCAAGATGTGTTCGAGTTTATCAGAGTGCAGATGTTCATTTCGACTAAATCGCCCATTGGCCTGTCAAGGAGGAAAATCGCCGTCGATGTGCTGTGTGCAAGGACCTCAAAACGGAAATGCACTGTGAAAAATGTCAAAATCTCTGCATCAACAAAAAAAGAAATTGTTTCAAAGACTACCACAATGTCTAGTGTGAGTTCCTCTCTCTAGCAGAACAGATTTTTGGATAAGTAAAGACCCATGGTGTTAGTTTTTTTCAGTCGTGATTTTGGCCTTGTGTTCTTGTTTCCATTGGCCAAAGTGTGTTTGTACATTTGAAGATATAGGTATTTACTTTATTAGTCTCTGGCCCTGTATTACTGAGGTAACTTAGTAAAATATATTATACAAATGAATTTATTTCAAGGCTTTAGCCAAATATAGGACTGTCACCATTCTCCATCTACAAAGTCACTCAAAGAACCAAAGGGTCATTTTTGACCCAACCTTTTTTTAACCCATACACCCAGAGGGTCATTTTTGGCCCATCGTTTTTTTAACTAGCCCAGAGTCACTAATTTATCCAAAAATAATATAAAACGTACTTCTAGGCATTCTGCACGCTAATACTAAATAGATTAACAAAAAAGACACAATTTTACCAACCGCTGGTTTGCTGAGAAGACGATTTTGTTTGGGTAGGTTTCCAGCTCAACAAACCAGCATGTGGTCAGCCATCTTGTTACTACCACTCTGGTTAAATTTGACAATTTTTTGTTTGTTTGTTCATTTTGGGTAGCAACAATTAACAGCGGCCAAATTTGACCCCGTGGGTTCTCCAGGGTTAAAAATATAATAAAATTTTTAATTGAAAAAATAATATATTTATTTAGGTAATTACTAAATGCATGATAATCATAATACCTTGAAAATAAAATGTACTAATAATTACTAATAATTATTTTTAAGTAATTATTAAATGATTTGTAAAAATATAAATGTATTATATAAATGTAAAATATGA
Source organism: Anabarilius grahami (assembly GCA_003731715.1). Taxonomy (NCBI): domain Eukaryota; kingdom Metazoa; phylum Chordata; class Actinopteri; order Cypriniformes; family Xenocyprididae; genus Anabarilius; species Anabarilius grahami. Next base: position 1,436,582 of record RJVU01035287.1, read on the forward strand.
ATATTTATATTTAATTAAAGTAGGTAATTATGAAATATGCATTATTTATAAAAAAAACTTTGAAGATATTTAAAAGTTTTATGAAAATAATGATTAAGATGTGTGAACTCGCATGTATTAAATGTGTAAGGAAAACATATTTTTACGTTTTACTCAATGTAGGCTAATTTAAACTTTTGTTGAAAATGGTGTACAAGTTTTTCAAAACCATTTATTTATTTATTTTTAAATGTTTACCTCTGTTGAAATGTTTATATCTGGCAGTCAAAAAAAAAAAAAGGTCAAAACTGCCTCCACAAGTTGCATACCAAGTTTACATTAAACGTGAAAAAAAACAAATGTGGAAAAAAGAAAAACTCATAAAATGAAGCACCTGCAGTTGTCCATGAAACGGCACTTTCCCTCAAGGTAGAAGCCGCAGGGTTTCATAGATTTGTTTGTGGGATGAAGGTAAAGCACCCGGACTTGAGCCTCTTCTCCTTCTGGCTCTTCGGGGCAAACCACCATGGCGTTATGGTACTCTAGGGTTCCCCATGAGGTACGGTAAGGCGCACATACCTTAGTTCCACTAAGTGGATAATCTTCCTCTTCCTCTTCAGGTTCAGTGTTTTGTTTTACCTCAGCAGAGCTCCCTGACAGTTCTGCATTGAAAGCAGCAAACTCATCATCCAAAGCCGTTTCTTGAGTAACCGATGTGGGATTTTGGTTTGTTGAGGGCTCCTCCAAAGAGGCCAGCAATTGGCTTTTTCTGACAGACAGCAGGCTGGATTCTGTGAGCTCAATGAGCTGCTGCAGGTCCTCCTTGAGCTTCAGCAGGTCAGCCTGCTCCGCTGAGCCCAAACCAGCAGATAATGCCACCTCCACCTGCTGAAGCTGAGCACTGTAGGTCTTGATGGCTTCTTCCAGACTGCTTTCATCCATAGTGAGGATCAGGCGCTTACATGACAGGGGCTCACTGTGGTAAAACTGCAGAATAGAGCAGAGGCAAATAAAGGGCTCGTGCAGACGTCACATTGTGCAAAACATATACTTTTTACAGATTTCAAAATAACCTAATTAAAAAAAAAAAATCTGTTCTATANTATCTCATGAGTGTGGTGTGGAGAATATGTAATAATGCCGGTTAGCTTTAAAGCTACGTTAGACAGCCCAATAGTTAGCACTCTCTAGCTAGTTTCCTGCTATCGTAATTTAAATATATGACTTTACGTTTGTGCCAGCTAAAACTGCTAAAAATCACAGACTTACATTTTAAATCTTCCGATGATCGTACTCGTAGCATTGTTTTGTTTCTGTTTGGACAGACATGGTGAGAATTTCTCTCACTGCGGCTCACTGGGAGTCGATCAACTTTGACCTCGCTTTCGTCATCGGTCAACGCTTCCTACATCCTTTTTCGGTGGTGCATGAATTCCATAAAAAGAAATGTGGGCTCTTTTCAAACCGTTTATTTTTTTATTTTATTTTATTTTATTTTATAAAGGACTAAAAAATATACATAAAGCTTTTGTAACACATTCAAAACTAAAAAGTGCTGCGGCGAGTTTTAAAAGCACTGAACCTATTTATTCTTTTTTCTGTTTGGCGGTTTATGTTGTTAATAAATATGACGGTGTAACGCCTCTTGTTTTTGTGGCTCTGAATAAAAAAAAAATCAGTGCATTTAACTTTGGATACAACATTTTGTTTTGAATTGCTCTATACATAATTAGTACTGTGCTTAATAAAATGTTCCAATGGGAAACTATTACAAAATACAAAATATTACTAATTCCCAGACACTCCTTTTATTGTTTTGAGTCTATCATATTTAAATTAATAGTTAAAACACACACACACACACACACACACACTTGTATATGTGGCTTACGGGACTCTCCATAGACATATTGGTTTTTATACTGTACAAACTGTACATTCTATCCCCCTACACTACCCCTACTCCTAAACCTACACACACGGAAAACTGTCAGCATTTTTGGAATTAAAAAAAAAACACTCTTTAGTATGTTTTTAAGCCATTTGGTTTACGAGGACATGCATGTATTTACGTATATTTTTTGTATGCATATATAAAAAAATAAAAAAAAGTCTTAGGTCACCACCAGCTTTGTTGTTTTAGCAATGTTTTAATGACCATCCATATTTATTTTTTGGTCTTTATTATGATACAAACAGAAAATACAGGAAATATGTACACAAAATGTAATAATAATTCAGAACAAAACGGCTTCTTTAAGCAAAAATCTGTATTTAGTGTGACTTCCTGGACTTCTTCCATCTTCTCAAAGAAGAAAATCGGAGAAACTTATATTTTGAAAGTTTTCTTGGCCTTCCAGTCCTTTTCCATTCCATTTAGGTTTAAGAAAGCCAGGTTCCTGTTATTGCTCAAGTGTAAGGGGAGGTCACTAAATAATTGCCACTTTAGCCTATAGAAGTTGTTTTTTTTGTGTGTGTGTTTTTTTCCTCTTCTGTTTTTTTAATACTGCGTATACATTTCCTGTATGTACTGGTTATTCTATTAAAGAGACTGAGAAATAATTATATATGGTCATTATACCATTGCTAAAACAACGTCTAATGGTGGCCTAAGACTTTTGCACAGTACTGTATATAATATTTTTCTAAGCAAATTTGATAACTATAAGCCTATATTGTTTTTTTGTTTGTTTTTTTTAGAAAAATAAAATAAAATTGTATATCCAATCAATTTTAACTTCTAAATAGGTAAATGTTTTTATAAAAACTGTTCATTATTAATATTGATATCATCTTAGCATCGTACTTTGCGTTATATAAAAACAGTTCATGAATCATTCAGCAATAAATTTTTCCTATGAGCTTTGTTTATATAAATGCATTCGGGAATATATCTTTTATCGTTTAAAATATCATTTATGATTAAAACTATGGTGCTACTTCATGGTACAGGGAAGATAAAGCTGTCAGATGACTAAAAATCACAAACTATTTTTCCATCTAAAAATTAAACATTTAAAAGAAAAAAAAAATTGTAAAACACCATTTAAAATTGAAGTATAAAACCCATTTATTTTTTTATTTTTTTTAATATTTCATGTAAAGAATTTGTTGAAAAATGCAAATACACGTCCGTTTCATTTAATTAATTTATTTTTTAAGTCAGTTAATTCATTTTTTTTTATCATTCTCCTGCATAAATCTCTTCATGCATGGCATATCTAAAATATATATAGATATTGATTCAATATCTCAGTCCTAGCAGCATTCATGAAAAGAAGGATGATATCTTGCTTTGAGTCTTTCCTGCAGATAACTGAGATGCTGCAAAGAAAAATAAATAAGTATAATTAGCATACTTATCTACTATCCCTGTTACAGAATACAATATTTACATACTTTTATTAAAATAAAATACCTTGATTTGGTGGACTTGATCCCATGTCTGAATCCTGATTTGCTATAGAATCATTTCCAGTCAAGGATTTTAAAAGCTCACCGAACTGCTTCCTGTGCTGTGGTCGAATGAGCACAGATAAACCTAGACCAAACAGAACAAGATCAGCCTCTTTCCAAACAGATACACATTTTGATAAAGTAAAATGGTTATGATGAACCCAAAAGAAATGGACTAACGTTCTAGTAGAGCGATGTCTTCATCCCTCTCAGTCAATAAACTCACAACAGTTGACACCATCTGTTCATAATTGTTTGATGTTTTATACGCCTGCAAGGCTAAAAACATCTGACGGGTTTTTTCTGCACCGATGGCCTGTTTTATGTCTGACAGCAGAGAGGAACACGATAGACCTTCTTTGATGGATGTTTGGGGTTTCTGGTCTTCATTTCTTACATTCACTGTAAAAATTCCACAAACTTAATCAGAAAATGTTCGAAATATACAAATGTTTGCATCAAAAGTGAGAAGCAGGCCTTTTTAATAACAGTTAGTATTAATAAGCTCTAATATACCTCCAATTTTACCATCCCCTCCATTAAGTTCTACAGTTCCCAAATGAGGACCACCTTGGTTCAGCTGTCGACTCGAATTCAGCTGCTCGTTGGAGGGACTTACAGGTGACATCTCAGCTTTCACTAGAAAAGTAACAAAAATAATGTTATTTATGATTATGGAGAGATAAAATAAGGCCCAAATGTTTCCTGTAACTGCTACCCACTATTTACAAGTGTTACCTGAATTCTGCCCAAGAGCCTCTCGCTCCTCCCTAGACAGCGAATGCTCCTCTTTATAGCCACAACCTTCACCTGTTAACTCCAAGCAGCGCTCATCAAACTCTTTCTTATGGTGTGGTCGGATGAACTGATAAAGACCTTGAGAAAAAGATCAAGGAAAAAAAGGCAGTTACATTTTTTTCCACCTATTATATGTTTTGTTTTTTGTTTTTTTTAAATAACTGATTCATTGAAAGAAGATGATGCTCTTTATCTACCAGTTTTAAATTCAGTGACAATTAGATATCATTGAAGGTATTTAAAAATATGTTAATAGGCATATTGATTAAAAGGTGTACTTCAACGCTGGCAAAATGGCCTTTCAATAAAACTTGGCTGCCTATACAGTAGAAAGGCAAAAGACTTTTTGAAATCTGTGCTACCTGACCAGAGAAAACCATTTTTGTAGTCTTCCCTTTTGCCAAATACACTATATTGCCAAAAGTGTTGGGACACCCTTCCAAATCATTGAACTCAGGTGTTCCAATCACTTCTATGGCCACAGGTGTATAAAATCAAGCACCTAGGCATGCAGACTGCTTCTACAAACATTTGTGAAAAAAATGGGTTGCTCTCAGGAGCTCAGTGAAGTCAAGCGTGGTACCGTGATAGGTTGCCACCTGTGCAATAAATCCATTCGTGAAATTTCCTCACTACTAAATATTCCACGGTCAACTGTTTGTTTCAAAGTGGAAGCAATTGGGAACAACAGTTGCCAGGAGAATGGTACTTGCCTGACTGCATTGTGCCAAGTGTAAAGTTTGGTGGAGGGGGGATTATGGTGTGGGGTTGTTTTTCAGGGGTTGGGGTTGGCCCCTTAGTTCCAGAGAAAGGAACTCTTAATGCTTCAGCATACCAAGACATTTTGGACAATTTCATGCTCCCAACTTTGTGGGAACAGTTTGGGGATGGCCCCTTCCTGTTCCAACATGACAGCGCACCAGTGCACAAAGCAAGGTCCATAAATGCATGGATGAGCAGGTTTGGTGTGGAGGAACTTGACTGGCCTGCACAGAGTCCTGACCTCAACCCGATAGAACACCTTTGGGATGAATTAGAGCGGAGACTGCGAGCCAGGCCTTCTCGCCAACATCACTGCCTGACCTCACAAATGCGCTTCTGGAAGAATGGTCAAAGATTCCCATAAACACACTCCTAAACCTTGTGGAAAGCCTTCCCAGAAGAGTTGAAACTGTTATAGCTGCAAAGGGTGGGCCAACTCCATATTAAACCATACATATTAAGAATGGGATGTCATTAAAGTTCATGTGCACGTAAAGGCAGGCATCCCAAAACTTTTGGCAATATAGTGTAGGTCAGAAAATTTCAACACCCATAATGCACTGGGCATACTGTCATCCAAGGCCACTCCCACCAGTCTGCTGTGGATACACTTGACCAGAGTCAAATACCACCTTGCTTTAGTAGGAAATACTTCTTAGCAAACTTTTAAGTCTCGTTCAGACTGTCAGTCCAAATCCGATTTTTGTGCATCTCCTATTGAAATCCGATCAGATTTAGCAAGTCTGAACGGCCAAAACGAGCAGAAATTAGCAATAGGCTATAACCGAGACATGTTTTGAGACCGGGGGAGACGACAACACGGAATAAAGCCGCTCATACCAGCCTCCTATTTTTCTGTCGTTGCCTCATCATAACGCAGTAGTCCAGTGCCGGCGGCTACATTGTTGTGATGTAAATAAGACATCTGTATTGCAAACCCCTCCATGTTGCGGTTGTTGTTGTTTTTTGGCGTATACCTACGAACGCAATGTCAGTGCAATAGAAACCAATGCGGATATTCCGGAAAGCGAAAAGGCACAAAATTGCTAAAAAATTCTTTTTTTTTCATCTGACCATAGAACCCATCCTGTTTGAAGTTCCAGTAGTGTCAGTTACTTTTTAAACGTTCTATGGTCAGATGAAACAGCAACAAAAAATTTGCAGCAAACACTTAAGATGGGTTTGGTGCACACAGAAATAAAAAGTACCCCATGTGTACAATGAAATATACTGCTGGATCTTTAATGTTGTGGGCCTATTTTTCTGCTGGAGGTCCTGGACATCTTGTTCAGACACATGGAATCATGGATTCTATCAAACAGCAAAAGATAAAAAATCAAAACCTGACTGTCCCTGCTAGAACTCTTATAATGGGCTGTGGTTGGATCTTCCTTCAGGGCAGTGATCTAAAAACAAACAATCAAAATCAACACAAAAATGTGTCACTGAGCACAAAACCAAGCTTCTGCAATGGCCATCCCAATTCCCTGACCTGAACACTATAGAAAATGAGTGGAATGAACTGAAGAGAAGAAGCACCAACATGGAGCTGGGAATCTGAAGGATCTGGAGAGATTCTGTATAAAGGAATGGTCTCTGATCTCTTGTCAGGTGTTCCCCAATCTCATCAGGCATTATAGGAGAAGACTCAGAGCTGTTATCTTGGCAAAAGGAGGTTGCAAAAAGTATTGAATAAAAGGGTATGATTAATTGTGAGCAATGTGTATTAGAGAAAAACATTTATTTCATAATGAGATTTTTCCTCCATTTAAAATACTTTTTCTCCAATATACGGTTGGATTTTTGTAAATTTTTTAAATAAAAGGTCAAAAGGATTAACAATGCAGATTTATTTTCACAGCCTTCTTTAGTCATATTTACAAAGGGTATGAATAATTTTGAGCAAACTGTATAATACCAATATTGTAACAATACACCTTAAAATTAGCAGTGAAAACCTAACTAAATCATGGGATGGATATGCTGAGATTCCGCACCTCTGAGCAGACTGTGTGTGTTGTGGTCTTGTATGAGGGGTTCAGCCACATTAGCCAGAAGGTTACTCAGGTCATCGGTTGTCTTGTATGACTGTAGCGCTTCCATGATGAGCTTGAAGTTCTCATGACTCAGGCATCGTCTCAGCTCTATCATGAAAGCTTTGCCTGTTTTTGCAGTACAGGAAGCCACTGTTTTCTGAAACACAGCCAGCAGAAGACAAAGAATACATTTACTTTAATCAAAAGAGAAACATAGCCTGTTCCTTTTAATGTCCAAATCCATTTATTCTGGTAATCTACTAAATTAGAAGGTAGTGTCATTTCTGCATCGTAAAATTTTGAACTGCAAAAATAAAGAAAGTTTGAGGAAACCTATAAACAGCACTACACTACCGTTCAAAAGTTTGAGGTCTTTAAGATGTTTTTTTCTTAAGAAATTAATACTTCTAAAAAGCGAGGACAAATTAAATTAAACAATTAAAAAAAAAGTGACAGTAAAATACATTTATAATGTTAGAAAACAATTCTCTCTCAAATAAATGCTGTTCTTCTCATCATTATATTCATCAAAGAATCAAATGTATCCACAAAAATATTAAGCAGTATTAAACTGTTTTCAACAGATGAAAAAATTATTCTTGAACAGCAAATCAGCATATTAGAATGATTTCTGAAGGATGGTGTGACACTGAAGACTGCAGTAATGGTGCTGAATATCATGAATATCATCTTTGCTACCACAGGAATAAATTACTCTAAAAAATAAATAATACATTTGATTTAATATTAATTAATTAATTTTAAATCAAAAATGTTTATAATTATTATTACTAAAATATAATAAAATACAAAAGAGTTATTTTAAATTGTAATATTTCGCAATATGGCTGTTTTATGTGTATGTATTATATATATAAATATATTCTGATATTGTAAAAGAATGTGAAATGTTAAACAATCCAGTTTCTGCATAGTCTTCAATCAAGATGCCTCACCCGCTCTTGAACCACTTTAATTTTCCGTTTCCCACCCCTCGATTCATCATCCAGACGTTTGTCATGCTGGAGGGAAAGAGTAGACAAGCGACTCGCCTGCAGGGTCACAGACCAATGAGAGAAAAGGAAAATTAGCAAAAAGATTTCGGCATATAAGAAATTTTTCAGACCTGCACAATGGAGAGCTAATCTCATGAAAGTAGAAAGATTTGAGAAAAAGATAAAAAGGGATCAAAGGTGTCATTCAAAACCTTGATCATGATAAATGAGGCAATTCTTTACCATTCGTATCTCATTTATTCAGCAAAATTCATTTTCTAGGTTATTCACTTCCAATTTCTCAGAGAAATGTGATATCTTGTGCCTTACAAGTGTTTCTCACAGTAAGCTATCATATGAATTCAGAAGATTGGGAAAATGGCGCAAACTTCGCATGGGACTACTTATTTTTTGGAGACCATGGCAGTATACATCACCATTATTACATGGAAAAAAGCTGCTCTGACATAAAGTAAAGAGAAAATAACACTGGTTCGGAAAATGTGCAACAAAGGCCCTGTTTACACCTGGTATTAAGATGCGTTTTGGTCAATCGGATCACAAGCAGACGAGGGAGACACTGTAATGACTGAGGCAAATCAGACACAATTATTGGTTAGTTAACCAACAGCCACTTCTGTCCCGATTTCTTCGAGGGGTGGGTCTATAGGCAAGTAAATGTAGGGCTTTTTCAGATCTTTCGATCTAATGGACGACATAAGCTCACACAGTTTACATTATGAATGCGACTGGAGATGACGGAAAAACACATGGAGAACAGCAGCTTTTATTTCTGCTCTGACAACCGCAAGACCACAATGAACACTGTGAGTGAGTGTTAGAAATCAGGAATGGTGAGAAAACATTCCTTCTTGGTACATTTTTTGTCTTCAAACTAAATTTGGGTCTTCAGTCAACAAAGTTTAAATCCCGTCTACTGCGAAAGCAATCAGGTCAAATGCGTTTTCGACGATCTCTGGAAGTAGTTGAAAGTGGACAAGCTCAAAATGATTTAGACCCCATTTACGCCTGTATTTAGCGTCGTCCACTTGTGATCGGATTGACCAAAACGCATCTTAATTTCAGATGTAAACAGGGCCTAAATAATCTCTCTCGCAATGTAATTCTTGTCTTACCCTTTCTTCCCCAACCATGGTGTCTTCCCTTCCTCCTTTGTTGGTTGTGTCATCCAGGGCATCCAGCAGGCTAACAGGTTTCCTTTTACTAGTCATCTCCATCTCATATTGAATGCAAAGTCTGGCTGCCCCATCCCTTCCAGAAAGCTCTTCTGAATCTAAAACAACACAATAATTTTTGCTGACTTGTCTTGCACTGAACTTAACTAACAACAATTTGTTAAAAATTAATGCATCAAGAAAAACTATAAACAACCAAATCTGAGGGGTCTGCTTCTGTTAAAAGATAGAGTAGGCTCCAAGCATTATCTAATGTTAATTTTTGATTTGTTTTTTAAAAATGAGACCAAATTGTAATTTATTGCTTAATTACTTGACTTTTATATTGATTACCGTTTAAATTAATTAGGGAATCAATGGCGACAAACTTCCAAGACCTGGAATATGTGTTAATGAAAAACACATTCATCCAAGAGCCTTCAGACCTCATAAAAAGGCCAGAAAAAAAAAAAGAAAAATAGAGGTGATCTCACCTAATTTTCTTCTTTTTAGGCTGGGGACGTGTGAGTCTAGCATTTTGGCCTTTTGAGAGGTGTCGCTGAGCCAGACACTCTTAGCAGGACAGCTGGAGCCTGTGTTGAGCGGCTTGGTGTCTGCCTGATTCTTACTGCACTCTGCTTTTCCTTTCCTAACAGGAACTGGTCTCTGATACACAAATCCACCAATAAATGTCAGCTCTTATTAGTGCAAAAGCTGCCTTGCAGATTTTCATGGTACAGGAATACACAAACGAGAAATGGACATACAGTTTTCTGCGCCGTCCGAAAGAAATGAGCCACATCACGGACCATGGTACCGAAGTTATCGTAAATCTTAACATACGGCCTCACCCAAGAAGGAAGCTGATTACGGGCTTCGGTGCCTCTGAACCTGGAATACAATCCCAGAACATTAATACTGGAGTACATGCTCTCCTGTCACATTGGAAATTGCTGTTCTAGTAATTAGCGCTGACCTGTGATCACAGAGGAAGATGGCTCCGTAGTCTTCTTTGTGGCGGATCACTCTGCCAATGGCTTGATTCACAGCTCGAGAGGCCTGCTGTCTGTACCACTCCTGCCCAGATAGATACTGAACAACCAGACAGACCATAAGAACACTCAACTGTACCTGAACCATACGCAATTTACTGCCATTTTTCTTTACGTCTTGATCTTAATCTTTTTTTTTTTTTTTAAAGAAAAGAATAAAAAGTAAATAATTAAAATATTTAATATTTATTCAATAAAAAAAACTATTTAAAAATATCTTAAGGCAATGGTAAGTTTTTTTTCATTAACTATTAATTCAGAAATATCACTATGTATTTGGAGAGTTGTACCACATGACATTTTACTACCTGAACATTGCCATGTCATAAAAAGGTAGTATCTGATAATTAAAGAGACTTCCTCTCTATTACATTATTACCTGTTTCATATTCTTTTTCCTGCACATTTTTGTACATTGGTTGCACCATATGACTGCAAATACAGTACAAGAAATCTCGATGGCGGTGGGTAATTTTCGAAATTGTCTTATAAAGTCATAATATATACATTGTTTTTGAATTACCATAAAGCATTTTGTCACTCTCACGTGAACATGAGGCGAGATTGTGTCGGGTCGGCGCAGCTCAACTTGCAAGTGCTGTTTTCTGGCGCAGACGTGCCAGAGGGGGTTAGTGCACGCCTCAAACACACCACTACAAGTCAATTAACCATCGTAAGGACTTAGAAAACTATAACTTTATGAAGGTAAAAAAGTTACTTAGTTCTGCTTTAAAGCCTTAATGTAACATCTAATGCATTATAAATATATCCATAATGTATTTTATAATGCATTATATCTTTTCATAAATAATTATAACCAAAGTTAAAGTGCATTATAATATTCCTTGTTACATCTGAAATTGGTTGTTGTGTGTTCTAGATGCGTAACATCACAATTAATAGAGAAGCATTGTAATGTATTATAACGATGGTTACAATTATTCATGAGGCCATACAATGCATTTTAAAGGATTAGTCCACTTTCAACTAAAATTGAGGCATGAAAACTGCTCAGTGGTGAAAAAGGTGAGAAGGATATTACTCCTCTAGGGGGGCCCGGGGGCATGCTCCCCCGGAAGAAAAATTTAAATATTCCATATTTTAAAGCATCAATCTGATGCATTTTGAGATGCTTCTTTTGCTGTTGCTTGATTTGAGGACTGCGCGTGCACAGAGGCATCACCAGGTTTTTGCGTAGTTTAGAGTGACAAATCGTACCAGCGTACTTTGAAGTCAAAATGCGTATCCGCTATGCAAATTGCGTACAGGTTGGCAGGTCTGCTTATTGATAGAACGGTGGACCACTTTACCTTCTGCCTTGTCAGTCCCCTCACCTCAAAATCTACCTCCTCAAAAACGGTAGCGTTAGCTAATAATTTTCCACCGGAGCTTTAGCTAGCTGGCTAACGTTGCGTTCTCTCCTGCTGTGTTCAATGACTCAATACATCAAGCTGTAGCTAACGTTAGCTAAGTCTATGTCAACAGAGCTCCTGGGTAACTTAACTTAGATATACCAGAAAATATTAAAATTATTGAAACCATCACTCACCAAATTCAGTCAGGTAAATCGCAGAGGCCAGGCGTGCTTTAAGCTTCTGATGGTGGTCTGCACTGGTGATGCAAGGCCCTTCGCGTTAATATTTCCATGCACTCGCGCTCCCTTCTGGCACACGCACCTGTTCGCAATTCACTGAATCGCAGTTCACTGAATCTCGTGCTCCCTTCTGGCACGCGCACCTGTTCGCAGTTCACTGAATATGTATAACCCCCCTCCCCCCAAAAAAATTTCTCATCGAATCTACACGATTCACGTAGGTCACCTATTTTGGTTTCAAAACGGTGAATTTCGCCGAAAGGTGAGGGATTTTCATGTATGAAAATTTTCCTGATAATTTACTCACCCCCATGTCATCCAAGATGTTAATGTCTTTCTTTCTTCAGTTGAAAAGAAATGAAGGTTTTTCATAAAAACATTTCAGGATTATTCTCCTTATAAAGGACTTCAATGGCCTCCAAACGTTTGAAGGTCAAAATTATAGTTTCAGTGCAGCTTCAAAGGGCTTTAAATGATACTAGACGAGGAATAAGGGTCTTATCTAGCGAAACGATCAGTCATTTTCTAAAAAAATGTAAATGTATATGCTTTATATAAACAAATGATCACCTTCCAAGTGCTTCCGCCACAACCGCATTTTTGTATTCTTCAAAAAGCTTACGCTGTACTTCCTACACCTTCCTTATTCTACTTACAGAAAAAATGGAACTGGCGCTGCGTTCGTTCTGTAAGTTGAATAGGGAAGATGTAGGACATACAGCGTAAGTTTTTTGACGAATACGAAAGTGCGGTTTTGGCGGAAGCACTTGGAAGGTGATCATTTGTTTATATAAAGCATATACATTTTAAAAAAAAATCGGAAATGACCGATCGTTTCGCTAGATAAGACCCTTATTCCTCGTCTGGTATCATTTAAAGCCCTTTGAAGCTGCACTGAAACTGTCATTTTGACCTTCAACCGTTTGGAGGCCATTGAAGTCCACTATAAGGAGAATAATCCTGGAATGTTTTCATCAAAAACCTTAATTTCTTTTCGACTGAAGAAAGAAAGACATGAACATCTTAGATGACATGGGGGTGAGTAAATTATCAGGAAATTTTTATTTGAAAGTGAACTAATCCTTTAAGTATTACAAGGCATAATTAATGCATTAAAATACTTTTATAATGTTTTATACATAAATGCTTTAAGTAAGGTTAATTAATTTATATATTAACTAGTGTTTAAAAGATTGGTGTGGTTAAGATTTTTATTTATGAATTTTTTTTAAAGATGCATTTGCATTTACTGCAAACACATTTTATTTTATTTTATTTGCAAATACAGTAACAACAGCAATATTGTGAAATATTATCAAAATTTAAAATAACTGGTCTATTTTAATATTTTAAGAAGTAATTTATTCCTGTGATGGTAAAGCTGAATTTTCAGCATCATTACACCAGTCTTCAGTGTCACATGATCCTTCACAAATCATTCTAAAATTTTGATAAAATAAGAATTTAAATAATTTTATTGGTATTAAAATTACAATAAATTAACATGTTAATTGACAATCTTTATGTCAGCAGTCGGTACATAGGTACAATATCTGCATTCCATTAAAAACCACAGTCGAGCATTTTGAAGAGCAGGTACCTTCACTCCACTAATTTTTTTTCTGCACATCTCATCCAGATACTGCATTTTAAGCACCACTCTGGGGTCCATCCTGGGGGGGAAGGGAAGTCCAGTGATCACAACCCCTCGACCGTATGTGTCAGCAAAATCCAACCCTTCACTTGCCTTGGGGAAAGATGGAAAACAAAAAGAAATGTGTTGATATTACTGGTGTTGTTGGTTCATAATAAAGTATTTTACTGCATCAAATATTTATAGTCTTACCTTTCCTCTACATACAGCGAAGAAGCTGCCTCCGCTAGAGTTTGGGTCATTCACCTTGTCATAATAACCATCAATCACCTGCAAGAGAATCCAATTTCAGAGCAGCACTTACTGACAGCTTGTGCAGATCAAGCTATGCTGGCATTATGTTAGCATCTATATCAAATCATACTGAGTGCACAATTATTACATGACTGATACCAGTAGCGGTTACCTCAGTAAAAGTGCCTTTACCCCTAGTTTCTACAAACATGGGCTTCACATTCTCAATGCGATCTGCATGTCCATTAGCCTGAAAGAGTGAAGGGGAATGATGCATAGTTACTTAAATGCTAAAGTTGGTAAAAGATGAAGAAGGTAATCATGAATTTACAGACATTTTAAAAATGCACTTGTAAAACAGTCTTTCATTCATTTCGCAAAAAACTTAGCAAGTGTAAGGAACATGCTGTCTATCTCTTAAACGAATCATTGTTTTGGTTCTCTTCAAATGAATCATTTCATAAATTGCCTTGAACTTTTTTCCGAATCAGACTGAATCAAAATCACAACTTGTCACTTGAAAGGGATAGTTCACCCAAAAAAGAAAACGATCCCATGATTTACTCAGCCTCAAGCCATCCTAGGTGCATAGAAATATCGTCTTTCAGAGGAACACAATATATCCTGGCTCTTCCATGCTTGATAATGGTAGTTAAGGGGGCATGAGATTTTGAAGCCCGAAAAAAGTGCATTCATCCACCATGAAAGTAATCCATACGGCTCCAAGGTCTTCTGAAGCGAAGCGATGGGTTTTTGTAAGAAAAATATCTATATTTAAAGCTGCAGTCCATAGCTTTTTTTACAGACTGCAGCTTAAAATTATCCAAAATAAATTTTTGAGCAAGTACTTAACCAGCTAGTGTTCAAAACGATCTCCTTACCCAAGCTCGATTCACAACGGTAAGGTTGTAATAATGTTTTCTAATTTGAGTGGTACTGGTAGGTTTCCGCTGGAAATTCGAGCATGTTTGTCTTTGCGTCATTGCGCCACGTCTGTATACATAAAGAACGAATCCCAGCTAGAAGGCTATATCGCAGATGAGGATGCTGCAGGTGGCGGATCATTTATAGCCTTTTCTCACACCAGCTGGAATAATTCAAACTTATTTTGATGGCAGACTGTATGGTAATGACAAATTAACGTTAGAGATTAGACTGTACAGAAACTGTTTTCTGGTGAAAATTCTTATTGGTGTTCATACTTCAAGACTACAATCTGTGATTCCGAAGTACATTATCCACCAGTGCAGTGACTGACAGCCACACATTTTCCTCAAAACAATGAATTTATCGATGCTCAACCCACGTAAAGATGATAATTCCGCAAATAACTGCAATTGCAGGTTTCAAACAGAGATTGCGACAGAGGCAAAACTTACAGACTGCAGCTTTAAACTTTACACATCGATTTATGCCAAAAGAGTAACCTCTGCCGGGACGTAGGATGTAGAAGTATCGTAAGCTTAGACGCCTCTCGCAGTTCAAACAAATAGGGCTGTACAACAAACTCAAGCTCCTCTTCTCTTACATCAAAATCCTCTGACATTTCTTTTTAAAATTTCTCGTTTTAGACTGCTAATTCGTGACCGGTGTTTTGTTTTGCTCTAACCTCCGCGCTTCCACGTTCGTCAATACGTCATGCTTCAGGTCAGGGGTTACTCTTTCGCTGGCGAAAGCTAGTTATTATAGTTTATGAAGTTTTGAATATGGATATTTTTCTTACAAAAACGTATTGCTTCACTTCAGAAGGCCTTTATTAACCCACTGGAGCAGTATGGATTACTTTTATGATGGATTGATGCACTTTTTTTGGACTTCAAAATCTCACTACCATTATAAAGCTTGGAAGAGCAAGGATATTTTTTGTGTGTTCGTCGAAATAAGATACACCTAGGATGGCTTGAGGCTGAGTAAATCATGGGATCATTTTAATTTTTGGGTGAACTATCCCTTGAACTAAACGACTCATTTGAATTGGTCAGTCAGCTACATACTGTATCTTTAATGAGTTTAGACTGAACACGCTCACCCTCCAGAACTCCAGAGTCTTATCCATCACCGGATACGAGGGAAAGAACACCAGCAGTCCATGAGGCACCACCCGTGTCAGATTGACTGCAAATCCAATCATATGAATATCAACACACTCATCATCAGATCATTATTGATAAAAGATCAAGATCAGATCGGCTGCTGTTTCATTGTAAGGATCTCTCACCAAGAGTGTTTCCCATAGACGACATGTTTTCAGGAACAAACCTTCAAAAACCAAAGAACAATGTTTACACTCCTCCTAATGGCTCACATATGGCTTCAGTTGCCTTGGAATATAGCAAATGAGTCATATGAACTACTTTTATGGTTCTTTTTTTGACCATGACAGCCTATGGTCAATTTAAATGCCATTTCTTAGATAAAAATAATAGCAACTGGGTTTGAAACAAAATGAGGGTGAATATATAATGACAGCTTAAAGGATTAGTTCACTTTCGAATTAAAATTTCTTGATAATTTACTCACCCCCATGTCATCCAAGATGTCCATGTCCTTCTTTCTTCAGTTAAGAAATTAAGGTTTTTGATGGAAACATTCTAGGATTTTTTCTCCTTATAGTGGACTTCAATGGCCTCCAAACGGTTTAAGGTCAAAATTAGTTTCATTGCAGCTTCAAAGCGTTCTACGCGATCCCAGATGAGGAATAAGGGTGTTATCTAGAGAAACCATCGCTCATTTTCAATTTTTAATTTATACGTTTTAACCATAAATGCTCATTTTGAACTCTCCTCTTCTTCTCTATTTAATTTCCAGCAGTGTAGACGCTGCTAAGTGTATTACTGCCCTCCACAGGTCGAAGTTTGAACTAAATTGTCATATTCAATATGCTAGTGCAAGTATATTACAATTAGTTCAAACTTTGACCTGTGGAGGGCAGTTATACACTTAGCAGTGTCTACACTGCCGGAATTCTAATAGAGAAGAAGAGAACTAGTTCAAGAAGAGCATTTATGGTTAAAACTTATATCATTTTTAAAAAAAAATTTGAAAATGAGTTATTGTTTCTTTAGATAAGACCCTTATTACTTGTATGGGATTGCGTAGAACACTTTGAAGCTGCACTGAAACTGTAATTTTGACCTTCAACCGTTTGGGATCCAGTGAAGTCCACTATATGGAGAAAAATCCTGGAATGTTTTCATCAAAAACCTTAATTTCTTTTTGACTGAAGAAAGAAGGACATGGACATCTTGGATGACATGGGGTGAGTAAACTATCAGGAAATTTTAATTTGAAAGTGAACTAATCCTTTAAAGCAGAGGGTGTTGATGAGACTAAACAGTCTTTAATAAAACACTCACCTTCTGTCAAAGGCTGTGCTCAACTGCACGCCATCCGGACCTTTTTCAATGATACTGACAAAGATCTGATCACGCTGGATGACATGAGGATTCTCCAAGGATACAGGGAAAGGACTGCAGAAAATCAGCAAAGAATTAGCATCCAACCTGCATCAACTCAGAGGGGACAGCTAGAGGAGAAGAGCACGAACATTTGCATTTCACAGGTGAAGGACGAGAGCGGCGAGAGAGTTCCACTGGTCAGAATGATGCTGCGTACTCCCTGTCCGAGCAACTCCTGCATGCTGAACCCCGGTGAAAAACACCAGAAGCTCAGCACATTCCCTATAAAATATACACACCATTTCAATCTTTTACAGCTTTAGCATACAAATTTATCCTGTAAGATAACTTTTTTCAGTATTTCATTGTGGATGTGGTTTTCATGTGCACCAAGGTGACCAAAACATGTAATATTGAAGCAATAATACACATTAGGGCTGCACGATATTTCGAAATGATCAAAATCTTGCAAATGTACATATCGCAATATATATATTGCAATGGCTTGTGACAACTGCATGATTTTAATACTCCAAAAGAGTACAAAAAGTCCAAGTTTTTGGTTGAGTTTTAAACTGGACTGTTACATACGTGTAGACTGCTTTAATGTTATTAAATGCAATAAGTGAAGTACTCAGGCGCACAGAAAACCACCTCTCGGACAGCACGTGATTCCAAATTCAGTTCTCTTCCACAGCTTATATGGCCAAATGCACACAAAAAAAATTGTCAAAATGTCCATCTTGGTGAGTATTCACATAAACGCAGTCAGTTTTGTCTTAAGTGGACTAAATAGTTGAGAAAGAAAGCGTGCATGTAAAAATATATTGGATCTGTGCAGCTCTTAAAGAGACAGCAGCCTAAAAAACCTGCTTCCGTTTGTGTGCTTAATATTAATCAAACAAAAGACAGAGAAAATCACTCACTGCTCTTGACTGAATAACTTACAGCTTTAATAAGAATAAGTATATATTTAATTCATACAGTGAAGACTAAGCAGTGTTTTACTTTTACATTTAATTATTCAATTTCTGTTGTTAAATAAATCTAATGTAGGCTTACCTGAAACCCTAAACCCTCCTGGTTTACACTGACGTTAAAATGACACTTAATTCTCCTGCTACTTAAGTAGCTAATGCTACAGTAAAACAGTAGTTGTAGGGATGCTTTCTTCTCACAAAAAGAATGTGAAACATGTATATTGATTATATCCTTTTCAGTTTTAAAATATACTTGAAATATACATTTAAATGTATTTTATACAGTTAAAGTGTTATTGTATTGCATATTGAATATCACATTATTTAACAAGTTATCACATATTGCCATTTTCTTCAATATCATGCAGCCCTAATACACATTATAACTTTCAGATTCTCCATGACTGGTAAACAACATAAAAACAAAACAAAACAGAATGTGTGCACCAGTCAACAACAACTTCCCTTTGAAAACACTTTGCTACACATGAGGTGTCTCAGAGATTGAATACGAGTCTCATACCTTGTTTCTTGGTAGAGGAGGAAGCCCATACATCAGTCATTTGTTTCTTCTTGAAGTTGTTGGTGTCTGGATGAATGTGGACCTGATATCAGACACAGATTTGGGAATCAGAAGCAGAGAGGGAAGATGAAAGACAAGGATTGGGGTCAGTAAGATGTTTTAATGTTTTTGAAAGAAGACTCTTCATAAACAAAGCTGCATCTATTTGATCAAAAATAGTTAAAGGTGCTACAGAGGATCTTTTCGTCGACTGAGAAACCAAAGACTGTTAACTGAGTTTTTGAAATGAGCGCATGCGTAAGAACAACCCCCCTCCTTCACAGCTCATTTCGAGGGAACGCCTCCCAAAACTCGTGCACGAGTATTGGAACACGAGTGTTTGTTTACCACCGGCATTCGCTGTGTTGCGTTAGTGGATTCATTATGTCAGACTCACCACAGGTAACTCATAATCTGCAGTTGTTACTCCTGTCTCCTGACAAAAACATTGCATGCGGCGCCTGTGGAAAGTTACTGGAGCAAGTATGTCTCTCACAAGGAACGTCATAGCAGTGATTGACAAGCCAGAGGGCCAATCCGCGCACGTCTCTCACAAGGAACGTAATGGCAGTGATTGACAAGCCAGAGGGCCAATCGTTTACGCGATTGGCTGATGTTTTTATGGCCCTACCTCGTGCACAGATGATGTATATTAATATTATTACTTTCAGTGCACCTAATAAATAGTCTTTTATCAGTTAGTAAAGACAGTTTCAAGTAATATTGCAAAAATGTATAAAACAAAACATCCTCTGTAGCACCTTTAAACAGCAATTCTATGAAATATTACAATGTAACTTTTCTATTTTAATATATTTTAAAACAGCAGCAATTAGCAGCAGCAATTAGTCTTCAGTGACATGATTTTTCAGAAATCATTGCGGATTTAGTGCTTAAGAAACATTTCTTATTAGCGTCAATGTTTAAAACAGCTGTGCTGCTTAATATTTTGTGGATGAAAATCTTTTTTCGGGATTCTTTGATGAACAGCATTTATTTGAAATTGAAATCTTTTGTAACATTATAATTGTCTTTACTGTCACTTTTGATCAATTAAAAAAAAATTTTATAAAAAAAGAAAATTAATTGAAAGGGTAAGATTTTAAGATTTTTTCAAAATCAAATATACAACATAACTTTATTACTCACTCCAACTAAAACCTGATGTCCGCAGATATGTAACAATGAAGACAGCATGAATGTGAAAATCAATCGGAGCAAACCTTAAACTCCTTCATGCTGTTTCCCATCTGTGATTTCTTGCTGCCCTCTGTAGGTTCAGCCCCAAACACCAGCTGATTCAGCACAAACAGATAAACACAATAAAAATACAGAAAATTACCAATTTATCTCTTTAACATGCTCTACACTTCTTACCTGGATTATATCTGCTACTTTCTGTAGTCCGCTGGTGTTCAGAAATACACCAGGCCCTGCAAAAAATAAATAAATAAATAAATACATACATATTCCACATATGGGTCAATATCAAACTGATAAACAGAAAGAGTCAATTATAATGAGGATTTGTCCAGCTGATTAATACTCACTCCCTGCTAAATATCCTGTGATCTGCTCTATGGCTTCCACTATAGCATTTTTAGTTTCAAAGTTCACATTAGCTGTTTGAAAAAGCTCATATATGAAGCTTTAAAAGAGGAAGAGACAGAAAATTAGCAGTTCAATTTAGCTGTTGTGCATCTAAAAAAAAAAAAATGTTATAGTCAATATATCAAGGACACTGATACACATTCCCAGCACTAAACTGAATCAGATCACAGGTTCATTGATGCTCCACTCACCTGCCGGGTTTGGTGATTCCTTGATTATTTGCAGGCATCTCAAAACCGTTAATGGATGATTCCAGATCCATCAAAATTTCTGTAAGATTATTAAGCGGTGCTCTCAGCAAAATGTTTCAGTACTGAAAAATGGATTCCAAATAACTCCAAAAATCCAATATTGTATTAAAAGATATAAATAAAAAATTTTGAAGAGTAACCTACGTTTTATTTTTGCAATTGTGGTAATATCCAGTTTCAATCCTGTAAAATAAGATATAGGATAAAAACAGGGGAAAACCAAACATTATTCAGATACTAGATATAATTTTTTATTACTAGTGGGTGCAGGACACTATAGTTCATTTATGTAAGTGAGGATAGCAAAATAAAGTAAACTGTGACATATTATACCCAAAAATTCTTCATACAGTGGACTACCAGTAAAACTGATAAAAATTTGGAACCACAAATTATTCAGACACTTTGACCTGACCATGTTTTGCTTAAGTGTTATCTTACATAATTGAGATTCATTTTTTCTGACACAGTTTAACTCTGAGATCTTGTCATATTTTATTACCATTTTTTTAAACTATAACGAATAAACTGTTATAATGTGTGAAATGTGGAAGGTGTCTGAATAAATTTTGGTTTAACTGCATATATACAAAGCATATACAAATAACATGTTGAAATATATAAACTATTTATTTATATAATGTTTAAAATATAAAAAAGCATTTTAAATAGAAACAAATTGCCAGGTTTTTGACAAACTAACCAGAATTCAGTGATTCCACATTAAAATCTTCAGCAGAATCTGCTTTGTTAATGTCTGAGGCCTGTTCCCGCAGCAGTCGATCCACGGCTTCAATGGCAGAAATCAGGTCGTAAGGGGTGAGGTCAAACGAGGTGGACTCCTCACACATCTTCTCCTAAAAAAACAACGACAACAAGTAGTAAACAAACAAGAATATAGAATGGGTATGAGGTCTCAAACATCAAGACACTTACAACATTATGTGCCTCATCAAAAATAACCACAGCTCCTTTCAGCTCTATGTTGTGTGCTCTTCGACTCTGTGAATCAACAGAAATCATAATTGTGAATAAAAAAAAAATAGAACCTAGAACAATATATATCAAATCCAAAATATATAATAATTACAATATAAATAAAATATACAATACCATTAAAAAGTTTGGGGTCAGTTAATAAATTCAACAGTACATAAGTCTTTTTCAATAAACACTTTTAAAAAGTAAATTATTTTTAAAATGTTACAAAAATATGTATTTCAAATAAATGCTGTTCTTTTGAACTTTCTATTTCATCAAAGACATGTATAATGCCATCCACAAAAATATTAAGCAGCACAACTGTTTTCAACATTGATAATAATAAGAAGTATTACTTGAGCATTAAATCAGTATATTAGAATGATTTCTGAAGGATCATGTGACACTGAAGTCTGGAGTAATGATGCTGAAAATTCAGCTTTGCCATCACAGGAATAAGTTACATTTTAAAATATATTAATTGTAATATTTCACAATATTATTGTTTTAGATTTTTTTTTTTTTTTTACTATATTTTCGATTAAATAATCTGCGCATAAGAGACTTCTTTCAAAAAGAGTAAAAAAAAATCTTACAGACCCCAAAATTTTGAACAGCAGTGTTGTATCTAAAGTGATGATATTGATAGGGTAAATGTCTCACCTTTGGGTCAAGCAGATAGTTGTAAGGCATGAAGATGACATCAGCGTGTTGTTTGAGTGAGCGTGACAGGTAGTATGGACAAACTCTACGGAAACAAACTGAGCAATGTCACTATTTACAAACATTCAAAGAAAAGATTCACATTGGAATCATGTCTGATGCAGCATCAGCAGGTTGAAGAATTGTTTTAAATGCAGATTTCTTTCAGAGCTTCAGTCAAGGCCATGAAACAGCAAGCAGTGTCTCACCTTTGCTTTTTGCCTGTTTTTACAAGATCCTCCACATCCAGGATAGAATTAATTATTTCTTTGTCAGTGCTTTTTTCTAAAAAAAAGAACAAAACCAAAATAACAGTCAGCAATTTCTTGTAGTGTCGCACATTAACAACTAAAACCATTATAATAGAATCTCTTTTATGTAATTAAGTCACAAATCTCTATAGGTCACCGATGTTAGTCTCATACCATCAACATTGTTGTAGAAGACACAGGAGCGGGACGACACTTTTGCTCTGCACATGTGGACCTTGAAATAAGGCATAATGCTTTCATTAATATGGTGTTGAAATACAGCGTTTGTATTTTAAAGGGTTAGTTCACCCAAAAATGCCGTTCCACACCCGTAAGACCTTCGTTCATCTTCGGAACACAAATTAAGATTTTTTTTTTAAATCCGATGGCTCCGTGAGGCCTGCATAGCCAGCAATGACATTTCCTCTCTCAAGATCCATTAATGTACTAAAAACATATTTAAATCAGTTCATGTGAGTACAGTGGTTCAATATTAATATTATAAAGCGACAAGAATATTTTTGGTGTGCCAAGAAACAAAATAACGACTTATATAGTGATGGCCGATTTCAAAAAACCGCTTCATGAAGCTTCGGAGCGTTATGAATCTTTTGTGTCGAATCGTGATTCGGATCGCGTGTCAAACCGCCAAACTGCTGAAATCACGACTTTGGTGCTCCGAACCACTGATTCGACACAAAAGATTCATAACGCTCCGAAGCTTCCTGAAGCAGTGTTTTGAAATCGGTCACTATATAAGTCGTTATTTTGTTTTTATTCTTGTCACTTTATATTATTAATATTGAACCACTGTACTCACATGTTTTAAATATGTTTTTAGTACCTTTATGGATCTTGAGAGAGGAAATGTCATTGCTGGCTATGGAGGCCTCACTTCGGATTTCAACAAAAATATCTTATTGTGTTCCGAAGATGAACGAAGGTCTTAGGGGCATGGAACGACACGAGGGTGAGTAGTAAATGACAGAATTTTTTTTATTTTTGGGTGAACTAACCCTTTAAGTGTCTGTTGTCACACAAACTCACAGTGAGGTACTGATCATCATACCTTAATGTGGTTACTCTCATGACGCATCACTTCCTGGTTTATGCAGAGCTGTTCTCTAGATCCCAAAACACAAATCTTTGGCCTAAAAAAAAAAAAAAAAAAAAAAAAAAAGAACAATACTAGCTGTTGTTAGTTATTTAAAAAAATAAAAAATAAACTGCACTACCGTTCAAAAGTTTGATGGGTTTTTATTTTTAAGAAATTAATACTTATAATCAGCAAAGATGCATTAAAATAGTCAAAAATGACATTTAAGACATTTATAATCTTACAAAAGATTTCTATTTCAAATAAATTATGAACTTTTGAACTTTCTATTCATAAAATAATCCTGGAAAAAATTATCACAATTTACACAAAATATTAACATATTATTTAACATTGATAATAAAAAGATGTTTTTTGAGCACCAAATCAGCATTAGAATGATTTCCTCTTTTGCGATCCTATTTTATACTGGTTTTACATAAAGAAATTCACTTACAAAGTGCAAACATAATAATTTATGAATGCAGATAACATAATAATGATTTATGAAGGATCATGTGACACATACATTTAAGATATATTAAAATAGAAAACAATTAATTCACAATATTACTGTTTTAACTGTATTTTTGATCAAATGAATGCATCCCTGGTCAACATAAGAGACTTCTTTTAAAAACATAAATGTTCAAACTATAGCGTACTGTATGTATTCTAGAATATGCTGAAAAACATTTTGGTAGGATATAATCATGTTTTCATATTCTCAATTATCATGAATGGCTGACTGTACGACATCCCTTAAATATGTGATGTTAACTCAGATAGCTGACCTGTATGATGTGTTCTTGAGCTCATTTATGACCTGTGTAAGCTGGGAATGGGTCCTGGACGCATATATGATCTTGGGGATGTCCGTGTAATAAGCTAAATTAAAAAAAATAAAATAAAAGGAAAGGAAAGACAAAACTCATGCTATTGACACTTGTGTTTTGAAATATAATTCCTATGGTTGTCCAGCATGTCAACTGTCTCTCTCATTAGGTTTATCATTCATACAAACAATTTAACCTTTGAAAACACAATAAATGTTTACAAATGATATTGAAAACAAATCATATCGATATTGAATCAATAAATCAATGACAATACTTGGAGTGTCTCCGTCGGTGGCTGCTGTTCCCCACGATGACATTGGTCTGTCAGGGAACAGCTCCGCACCGCCCATTCTCTCTGCTATCTTGCGGGCAGAGATGGTGTCTTTGAAGTTCTCTCTCCAGCCCAGCGCTGAACACAGCAGACAGAGCGTTTTACCAGTGCCAGTGGGACTTTCAAGAACTCCATTGACTTTCTGAAGGAGTACAAGAGCATGTCATTCTTATTAACAGGCAATGAATAGAACAATGTGACCTTAATGGAAGACCTTAAAATCTTTATTGCATTAGATTAAAGCACCACAGCCTTCATATTATACATGAATCAAAGGGTAAGTAAAACAAAAATGTCATTCTGCTTTCAGTAAAATGTCATTCTGCAATTGCATATTACCTCTAATGGAAAAAGTGACTGAACTTTTCGGAAATAACAAAAAGTGGTAGACTTTTGTATTGGTTAAGACTATAATAACTACTTTTAAAGTAGTTGGCAAATTAAATTAAAGGGTATTTCAATGACTATTAAGAAATGTAGATGCAGTACATGTAGGATTGTGTAACTGAGATTCTCACATTCTGCAGGCACTCGATGACTTTGCTCATGTAGTCCTCCTGGCACGGGTATGGAGTGAAGGGAAAGTCCACAGTGACTCCTCTGAGCTTAATATGAGGCATTTTCAACCAAAATACACTGATCACATGTAAAAAGCTGCACCAAAACACTATAAAAGCCACCCACTCTTAACTATAATCACAGAGACAACCACAATCTCTTAACAAAGCTCGAAGAAATAATCATTCATTCGGGTCGGCTCTTTTTGAGCGTAAAAAATTACATCTAAACCAAGTAACAAGTTACAGCCATGGTTACTCCAGAACCGCGCCATTTGTTTTTCTCTTCGTCTTTTCCGCTCTACAGGTAGACTCGTGCCCAGAGTGTAATGCTGCCTCCTAAAGGCCACGCTGGAGAGGTGCAGCCAATAATGCACACAACAGAGGGCTGTTTCATAAAACAAGATTAGAAAACAAGCCAGGCTTATTTTACTTAGTCAGACTTATTGTCAGCGAATTCTGTTTCATAAAACAAACTAAAATTAGTTCAAACTCAGTTACTCTGGCAACTTATGCTGGGAAACTAGCCTGGTCCGGGGCAGGTTAACTGTCAGGCTAAGCTGAGTTCCTCTAACACTGACCAATAGGAACGCAATGATATTACAGCTGACTCTCTCACATACAATTATTTGACTTTATATACACACACACATTTACTAAATAGTGCTAAATTTTTTTAAAAATGGTGTAAGTTTAAGGCTTTTTTTTATTAAAAGGTAAGTATGATGAACCAAAATATTTAAAGAGAAGTAATTTCTTAAAAAGTAAGTGTTATATAGCCCACTGAATCATTCTCAGACTTAATACTGACAACAATGGAAGCACTTGGGAGAGAACTGTCAGGAGACTTATTTCTGAGCACAAAAGAGGACAGTGGAACAAGAGGATTACCAAATCATTGTTTTAAGTGTGGAAATATAGCAAAAGTACACAGAAATTCAAAATCAATAGACCTGTGACAAGGCCCCTGAAACAATCAGGCCTTTATTTTAAGCTTTCATTTGGTGATGAGTGATTTTTTGGCTAGACAAAGAGCAGGAGAAATACCAAGTGAGTGTCTCAGAGCCAGCAAAAGCTATGAAAAGAGTGACTGTTTATCTCACAGAGTAAGATGCAGCCTGCAGAAGTGACATGAATGGTTGTTGTCCACACTGGAACTACCTACAGTAGTCAAAGCACAATAAAGTCAGCTAGCCTTTTCCAAGGCCCATATTTAATCTATACTCTGGTCTCATATATATATATTAGTGAATTCACGTTGATTGGGACACTTTTTGCTATTGAAATGACTGGGAAAAAGTGTCCTAATCAACCTGAATTATATATATATATATGTGTGTGTGTGTGTAACCTACAGGTTTTCTTACTGGCTAAATGTTTTGTGCCCAATATTTAAATTGTTTTAAAATATATGAATACATTTCTCTCTGGTTTTGTTTGGCAGCTGTAGTACCTTTATGGTTATTAGAAGAGCAGAAATTAAAATCACAAAATTAAAAATTAAAATAAATATGCACAGACTCAATTTTAATTGTAAGATGAATCTAAACTCAGTAATTGGCCCAAAGTATATTGATTTACCCCATTACAATAGTCCATTTACAGTTACTATCATAAACAACACTTACTTGTAGGTTTAAAATTGTATATAAGACACATTTAATGTCCAACGTCAAATATTTTAGCGAAATGTTTATTTTAGATTGCGCTTTTATTGCGTTCAGTCTGTTTAGCGCGCATGCGCGTAGCAGCGCTCGTTCACTGTGAAGTTTAGCAGCAAAATGGAAATATTTGCATGACTTTCTAACATTTACAGATGGAGAATAAACTTGTGAAAAGTAAGTCATGCACTGAGGAAAACACCATGTCTCAAACGCATAAAATAGCACAAAATGTATGCCGTGTCCTATGGTGGATCGATTTGATCCATGATCGACCTCTAGGGCTGCGTAAGAAAAGCGTGCACGCGAAATTATCTTGACTAGGTATTTATGAAACCGTTTTAGCCCCAACTCACTTGTTAGGTTAATTGGAGTTTAATCCTCGCTTTTCTTAGCATCTTTTATGAAACAGCCCTCAGGTCATGTCGCAGCATACAAACAAACATAATACCTTTGCTTACCTGTTGCTGAGTAGAATTGGACCTTCTCGCAAAGTCAGAATAAACGCGATAATTTAAAATTGTAACTTTATTTTTAATCATTATTTAAATAATATTAAAATTGTAAGATCACTGTAACTGTTTGGTAGCTGTGTTTACACTTTCAAGTATGAAACACCATTTGTCATACCTAATTGTTTTTCAAGGTTTCTCATAACAGAAATGTAATTATTATTATGAAATTATATGAAGGCATCTAAACATGTGACCATGAAAAGATGACTTTTCAAAAAACAAAATGGTCTATGGCTCAACTTGCCCCATGCATGTTAGGGGTGAGTTGAGCTAAATCAAGAGGATGTTGAGCATTCTAGTAAAATAAAGACTGAACAATTCACTTTGTCAGGGAAAACATTAAAATATTTATTTCAAATTATCATTCGTATTATATGAAAAACATCCATAAACCCACTAGAAGAGGGTTTATTTAGAATGTTTTAAAGTCACCATGAAATCAAAATTGACAGTTCATAATTTTTTATGGAATATTTCAGTATTTATTATAAATGATTTATCCATGCATATCTTTAAAAATAAATCATGTGCCCTCCTTTAATCAAAATTGAAGCAACAACATCTTTTCTCTTCTCTGATGACATGTTTACCAGTGCACAGGTGGGACAACCTGTCACTCACATGAGATCAACCAAGAGCAAACCATAATGATCCAACGATCCAATCAATTCCCAACGGACAAAATCAAGATCCGCCCTATATTTTTTCTTGTTTGAGAAGGCCACCAGTGTTGCCAAGTCTGCGGTTTTCTCTGGGCTACTTTTACACTGTTGCCGCGGGTTGTTTTTCATGTCCGTGGGTTGAATCGACCCCAAATAACGTGATATTTAGCCCCTGGAATGAGAATTTTACCAGGGGAGCCCCGCCAAAAAAGCAGATTTTACCCCCCGGAATGCGATTTTTACTGTAGGACCCCCCCTGAAATGCGATTGGGCTAGTTTTGAGGAGCAATAGGTTGTTTGCAATCACGTGGTTCTGGTGACGTGCGAAATACCGGTGGAGGGCAAGCAGTGAAAATTAGAATGGAAAAGATGGAGAAAAGTCCTTTCTGTGCTGATTTAGAAAGGTATAAACAGAAAATCACAACATATGTTGGACATGATCTTTATGTTATGAAGAGGAGCGACTTTTCCACTGAATTGAAAGACTTTCCTGCCATCGAGGAGGTAGATATAGAGAATGTGAAGCTGCCGTCATGCCGCGTTCGGTTTTAGTCTGGGTTTGTTTATATCGCGCTGCCTTTCTACTAGTGAAGTTAGGGCAGTATTTTGATTTTCTGTCGCGATTGTGAAAAATGTCGCCATTGTAGGTCATTTATGCTGAATCGAGAATTGCAACAGGAGCTCACATCATCGTTCAAAGAAAAAAAAAACTGGAAAACAATTGTTAACTTTTATACGTGTAAAACACACTATTGGTTGAGGAGGTGACGGGAAGACGCCGTATATCAAATCTAATAGTCTCACTGATTTAACCCACTCCCTATCACTCAATAAAATAATCACATAGCTGAGTGTTTTTGAAAGTGTTGTCTTTGTTGTTGAATAGACTTCTGTCAGCTTGCTAAACATTTATTTATTTGGACATTTTCTACCATATGATGGCTGAAGCAGCAGCACGTGACACTGTTCTCATGGTAACCAGATCAACATTGTGAACGGAACACTACAAAACTGAAGTGAAAACACCAAATTATCATTCAATGGGATAAAATATCTTATCTTCCCTGCAAACGATCCCATGAAGAATGTGGATATTTAACCAAGTCAAAAACAAATAAGGTAAGCAGGTATCCATATTCATTTCAGTATCAGCAGACGCAAAACGCTATTAAAGGCGACAACTTTTAAAGCTAAAAAACGATGTAAGTTATAAAAAATGGTATAAGTTATGTAAACGATATACACACCTTCTGGGTTCTCAATTTTATCGATTTGAGCAGCCATAAACGACGCAAAACATACGATTTTTGATAGGATTCCTTTATAGAAAAATCACTCCCTGCCCTCCAGACTCATTCGCGCTGCTGCTGTGACGTCATGTGCAAACAACCTATTGGGCGGGTTTATTTGTGAAAACCTGGCAACCCTGCATTTCACTCACATATATGTCACAGTAGGGAAAAAAATTTATCACAACCTCCATTTCATGCCAGATTTAATGTTTGTAAGTGTTTCGTTGTTGCTGTTATGTGAAAGTACAATTACTTATTTATAAAAGTATCAAGAGGTCAGAAATTAAAAGAAAAATGGAATTCAAATAGAGAGTAAATTTTATTACAATGTTTACAAAAACAGCCGTTACTGGATTTAACCATCAGAGCAACATGCAAATGTGTGTGTGTGTGTGTGTGTATGTGTGCACGCGTTTTTGTGACATATCAGGACACAAATGTGTATAATGACATGGGTATGATATAGGTATTACAAGGAGAGGGTGACTTATGAGGACTTATAAATCATACAGAATGAGTTTTTGTGAAAAAGTAAAAGAGTGCACAGTTTCCTGTGATGGTTAGGTTTAGGGGTAGGGGTAGTGTATGGGGATAGAAAATACGGTTTGTACAGTATAAAAACCATTACGCCTATGGAATGTCCCCACAATTCACAAAAACGAACATGTGTGTGTGTGTGTGTGTATCTATTCTACACTTCCACCATAACATTTGCTAGGTAATATGTTTTTATAAGTGTTTCCTCCTTGAATTTGGATTTATGTTCACCAATGCCCCTTTAAAGTCTGCTGTCCTAATAAAAACAAATCTTGCTGAATCTGGCTGAAATGTTTTCTATATAGTCCCCTATATTCAAGTCTGGATCAATTCTCTCTTCCTTAGAGCTCTCTGAAGTATCAGAGCTCAGTGGGAATGAGGAAGAATGTGCAGTCTGTCTTTAAGTTTGAAAGTTTAATCCAAGGTCAATAATAAGATACCTATCTACATTTACTGTAAGTAAATGTGAAATGAAAGAATACCTGGGAAGTGAAAGCGCGTGAGTGTAGGTGTGCGATACGCTGCAGTTAATCTTAAAACATGTCAAAATGAATGACAAATGAAATAATAGCAAAAATGTTAAATGTTTAGATTTTTTATTTTTTCAATAAAGCATTTTGTATATATAATAAATATTTCTGACTTGATTTTTATTTGTGTTCATCCAGTCTTGCCTTTATTTTCACTTCTCAGTATTTCGTCACAACATGGCGACGCACTCAGATGCCAGGCTCGAATTAAAGACTGAAAACACGCAGGTACTGTACCTCAACCTGCTCTCTGTTGAACATTTATTTCAAATAAAATATCATTAACATGTCTAACGCTATGAAAGACTCGCTATACGCACACGCAGGGAACCTGTCGCCATAAATGTGTGTTATTTACGAAGGAAGTAGCTTTAGCCCGCTAACCAGCAGACAAGCCAATTTAAAAGAGCACTTTCAACTTACGTTATCAAAATATCAAGGCTAAACATTGAGATCTACAGCTGCGACGTGTTGAACTTATATCGCTGACATAAGTGACGGTATGGATTTTAATTGTGAAACTGTGATAAGATAATAAATGTGTTGAATGCACGCGCATGTGTGTTGAATGTGGAGTTAGCGAGTTAGCCTGTGGTTTACAGCTTTACTGATTTCACGCCAGGATTATTGTTGGTCTTAATATTTTATCTGAGTTATGATATACTTAATAAATAGACCTTTTAAACTTTTAACCCAGGGAAACTGATGAACATGAGGCTCGTTTGCCACCCATTTGGGGGTTTGGCTTGCCATAAGATTTAATATCGAAATTAACGTTAATTATTGTTCTAAATAAACAATATATGCGGCTAATATATGCTAGGAAAACGAAGTATGCTTGAATACATACTTTTATAACTTCATATTTATAAGTTTGTGGTGAATAATGTAATGGTCAGTGTTGACGCATTTTGTTATGCACAGATTATTAGTTGGCACGTGCTCATTTTGTTCATGTCTTAACCCGTTCCATCTCACTTATTTGGCTTGTTCTGGCTATATTGTAACTCTTTGGCTGTGGCTCTAACCTAGCAAGCTTTCTGTCTAGGCAGCATTTAAAACATGTGAGATGCCCCAAAATGCTTCCTATGTCGGGAGTTCACTGGAATTTGACACAGCCTGATTCGCGTGTGGCTGCTCTGTGTCTGTAGCACGTGTTCATCTCTCTTTTCCTGTATATGAGTTTGTTTCCAATAAAAATCTTGGCCACTGTACTTGAGCAGGTATCTTTGTATTGGATGCAATATATGCCACTTAAATCAACTTATATGTATATGTAAGTCAAGGGTTAATGTCAGTGTCAAAACTTCACATAGGTTAGCTTGGTTAACTTAAGTTTTTTGCATTTACACCATCAGGGCACTGAAGTCATGGAAGAAATCATCGGGGTCTGTGGTTTAGAGGCCAGAGGACTCGTTGAAGGAAGCAGTTCACCCCTGGATGTGGAGACTCCAACCCAGGATAACATGGAGGATTTTGCAGGGCTGGTGAGCAGTGAAGAGGAAAGAGGGGAGACGCCAGGAAGGGAGGATAGCAACCCTGATCCCCTCGATGAGGAGTTGGACCCCAAAGTTGAGAAAACCAAGAACAAAAAAGCATTCGGTTAGTATTCACCATTTAAGGAATGTTTCCGGTTCAATACAAGAAATAAACAGGGCCCCATATGACTTTAAGCCATAGATCTTGTGGTTTTAAAAGACATTTGTTTTTAAAGTTGTAATAGATGACTCGGGTTATTCTATGCTTAATTCTTCCCTTGTTGTCATAGGCAAAGAGGTTTTGTTGCTGATGCAGGCGCTTCATACTTTAGCCACCCCAGAAGAGAAACTTGCTGCCCTTTGTAAGAAATATGCAGACCTGGTATGTATTTGGGGCTAGAGAAATGATATTGCACAACAATAGACATATTTCACACATAATGTTCTTACAGAGAGAGTTCACCCAAAAAAACAAAACTAAATTTGCAATCCAAACATGCATGATTTATTTATTTCTTATTGAGGACAAAAGGAGATATTAAGAAGAATTTCCAAGCTGCTCAAAAGTGAAAAGGAAATCACTGCACATAGTATGAAATACTAATAGTGATATGTTGAAATGCATTTTTTACCGAAGCAAAATTGAAGTTTTAATTGATTTAAAAATCAAAAAAATGTTTTGGTAATTAAATTTGGTTAATTCTGTGTAATTAAATTTACATTTATGCATTTGGCATTATGCATTTAAAGGATTAGTTCACTTTCAAATAAAAATTACCGCAAGTTTTACTCACCCTCAAGCCATCCTAGGTGTATATGACTTTCTTTTTTCCTGATGAACACAATCGGAGAAATGATAATAAATATCCTGACGCATCCGAGCTTTAAAATGGTCAGTGTTGTATTTGTCCCGCCTTTCCTCCACTCTGATTGGACGGCTGGCTAAAAAGTGACAGTGATGAGTGAAGCGTTCTACTCAAAGTTGAACATTCTTCAACTCAAGGCGGCCGGTAAAAAACGCAATTGAAAACAATTGGAAAAGTACGCTAGGCGCTGGAAAAAAATGCTTTGGTGGACACATGGCCTAAGCGTTACCAAACGAGTATGAGCTGAAGAAAGTGTCTCCATCCACATCCATCCATCATAAACATATTCCACATGGCTCCAGGGGGTTATTGAAGGCCTTCTAAAGCGAAACGAAGCGTGTGTAAAAAAAAAAACACAAGTTATGAAGTAAAATATCTAGCTTCCGCCAGACCGCTTTCCGTATTAAGGCAGTCTGGCAGAAGCTAGGTATTTTACTTCATAACTTGTTAAATATGGATATTTTTTTTAAAAATTTTACACAAACGCATCGTTTCGCTTCAGAAAGCCTTTATTAACCCCCCGGAGCCATGTGGAATATGTTTATGATGGATGTATGTGGATAGAGACACATTCTGTAGCTCATACTCATTTGGTAACTATCATTATAAATATATATATAATATATATATTTTTTAATCAGTTCATGCATTCCCTGGGAACCTATGACCTTGGCGTTGCTAGCTCCATTCTCTACTGTTTGAGCTAAAGAAATATCGTCAAAACGCATCCTCATTGTTGTGCTTATTAAATGTCACTGTTTCAGTCAATGATTTTTGACCCTCCAAAACAATATTTTCTGTTGCCGGAATTTCAGTGCATCACTAAATACTTATGTGTCTTCCTGGGACAGCTGGAGGAGAGTCGCAGCATGCAAAAGCAGGTGAAGGTATTGCAGAAGAAGCAGAACCAGGTGCTGAAGGAGAAGATCCACCTGCAGAGCGAGCACAGCAAGGCTGTCCTGGCGCGCAGCAAACTGGAGAGTCTTTGCAGGGAACTTCAGCGCCATAACAAGAACCTGAAGGTAGAGCCACCAGAGTTCATGCACATTTGATTTGAAGATTCATGTTGGCCTTAGTTTAACCAGATAACCATTGGTGATAACAGGAGGAGAACTCTCAGCGGTTCAGGGAGTATGAGGAGCGGCGCAAGGAGGCGACGCTGCACTTCCAGATGACGCTCAATGAGATTGAGGCCCAGATGGAGCAGCACAACTTGCATAACAGCAAACTGCGGCAGGAGAACATGGAGCTGGCTGAGAAACTCAAGAAGCTCATTGAGCAGTACGAGCTCCGGGAGGAGGTGAGGCAACATCTGCCAAATATGTAAAAAGGCTGTTTTGCTCTGGTTGAGTCTTTCAAGTCCTCTGAGAATTATGAGGTGCAGAGGTTTAATTTGTTCTGTACTCTGTAAATGTTTAGGTGTTTCATTCATTCATATTGATTCTGAGATATGATATTTTAGTAGTCATGGCTCGCTGGGATGGTATATATTTGCTGCTGCCACATTTCATGGTTTTACAGTATATTTGCTTAATTCTAAACATGTTCCTCAGACATGCGGTGTCCTCAGATGTTTTGCATGTTGAGCTCATTCCAAATGTGCAACCTCAAAGGAAATCATTATGATGCAGCTGGTTCACAGAGTAAACACATAATCACATGTCTATGTATACAGGATTATGCATAACGTACACTGCTGATGATTTTAATGTTTTTGAAAGAAGTTTCTTATGCTCACAACAAGGCTGCATTTATTTGATCAAAATATTGTTTTCAACATTTATAATAAGAACCATTATTATTAATTGAGCATCAAAAATAATTGAGCAGCAAATCAGCATATTAGAATGATTTCTAAAGGATCATGTGATACTGAAGACTGGAGTAATGATGCTGAAAATTCAGCTTTACCATCCTAAAAATAAATTACATTTTAAAATATATTAAAATAGAAAACAGTTATTTTAAATTATAATAATATATGTATCACAATATTACAGCAGCTTTAAAGTCTGCGTGAACCGGAAGTTGCAAACGTCTTTTCTCCAGTGTTGTGACGTATTTCCAAGTGAAACGGAATATTGAATAGAGGGCAGAGTTTTACTTTAGCGTTCCTCCTCTCCATATCTCGCTCATAGCATACGAACGGTTGCAGGGGAGTGGTTTACGCGTTTTCAACCCAAGCCGTCAAACTGACGTTATCAGAGAAGGAACGCTATTCCAGACCGGAAGTAACTTTTCCGATTTTGATTAAAGATTACGGCGACAAACAATTTTTTTTCTGTGTATTAACTTGCACGGATTAATTGTTTACCACAAGACTAGTAATATGCACTAACAAAGTAAACAGGGTCAATTTTGATTTCATGCCGACTTTAAGAAATCTTAATTATTCCAAACTTTTTACTGGTAGTGTATATGATCACTTTATCAGGCTTTATTGTGGATTGCATAATTTCTGAGTTTACCACAACTAAAAAGAATATTTTATAATTTTTCAAGCTTTGAGTAACAGCATATTTTTAAAGAGGACCTGTTACCAAAATTCACTTTTACATGGTGTATGAACACCTGTGTCGGCAGTGTGTGTACATAACCAATGGTAAAAATATTCCACACAAAATATTTATATTCCACATAAATCATAAACGGTGTCTCAAAATGAGTCCTTTGCATTTTCTATACTGTAACAGTCTAACAAGAATGTTTATATCACGTAGCTGAGACAATCTAAATGTTCTGTTGTTGGCTTTATCAGTGAACACAGAATGCGTTTTTCCATTCCACTGCGTTACTTTTCAATTGATTTTCTATGTAAAAGCACCAGACGGACGTGTTTAACCATTTGCCATCTTGGAATTATGAGGTTCGTTCTGCATTCTGAGCAGTTTTGAGATATTGAGCTTCAAGGCTTTTGCATTCCATACTGCTTTGTGGACCCTTTTTTTTTTCAAAAAAAAGTCCCAAAATGTACACAACTTTATAAAAAAAATAAAAAAAAGCACAGAATAAGAATGTGAATAACTAAATTTTGTCACAAATGTCAGATAGAACCTTATTATTTTAAGGTTGCACTCTCATCCTGCATCTTTAAAAACGATACCAGACGAGGAATAAGGGTCTTATCTAGCGAAACGATTGGTCATTTTTGAAAAAAAAAGTAAATGTATATGAATGAATGAATGAGGCATTTATATAGCGCTTTCTATGTACAACTAGCCTGACTTCGTCATACTCATATTCTAGGCAGAATGTGAGAAAAAAACTTTGCACTCAATTGGATAGACCTACAACCAATCAGAGCAACGCAGTAAGTGACGTATGTTGAGCGACGCATAGTTGTCAACAGAGTTCAACTGCACGCACGCACGCTGGAACTGGAAGAAGTAGGAAAGTAATGAGTGTAAACGATCTTTGCCGCTGTTGTAAAAAAAATTTAAGAATTCGCGGAGTACTTACAAGCACGAATAACATTTTTGAGAGAAACACAATAGCGGAATCTAAACATCTTACTTCTCCAGCTGCAGTCATCGTTGGTGAAAACCAATTCAACCCAAGTGCTCTTTGATGACGTGGGTGGTTACGTAACCGCAGATAGCCTGTCCATCATCGATTAAAGCCCGCCCTGGCAATTTGATTGGCTCGGCCTTCTGGGAGCCGAGCATAATTACTCCACAATGGATCGAGTCCAGACCGAACTTCCCGTCCAAAAAATGTTGTGGGCGGGGTTCGGGCTGGCACCCAGGCTAATGTACAACTGTACACCCAAAGCGCTTTACAATCAAATCAGGGGTCTCTCCTCATCCACCACCAGTGTGCAGCATCCACTTGGATGATGCGACCAAGTGGATGCTTTATATAAACAAATGACCCTAAGTGCTTCCGCCAAAACGGCATTTCCATATTCTCCAAAAAGTTTATGCTGTATGTCCTATGCCTTCCCTATTCTACTTACGTAAAACATTTAACTTGCGCCGCGTTCGTTCCGTAAGTAGAATAGGGAAGGTGTAGGACATACAGTGTAAGCTTTTTGGAGAATACGTAAATGCCGTTTTGGCAGAAGCACTTAGAAGGTGAACATTTGTTTATATAAAGCATATACAGTTGTATTTTTTAATTTTTTAAATGACCAATCGTTTCGCTAGATAAGACCCTTATTCCTTGTCTGGTATCGTTTAAAGCCATTTGAAGCTGCACTGAAAGTTTGAAAGTGGACTAATCCTTTAAGGGAAGTTGTAATTTTCTAAGCAAGAGATCTTTTGTAGAATACTGAGAATGTGACATTTGTCTTTACCCAGCACATCGACAAGGTGTTCAAACATAAGGAACTGCAACAGCAGCTGGTGGACGCTAAACTCCAGCGAACGGCAGAGCTGATGCGAGAGGTGGAGGAGAAACAGCAGAGAGAACGAGAGTTTGTAAGTATCCTTGTAATAACCCTAATCCTGTTTCTGAGCCAGGGTTAATCCTGAAGGATTGGTACTTAAACCAAGGAGATCTATAATATGTTGATAAAGCTATCCTTTAGCATTCCCACTCATAATAATGGCAGTTGCTCGGTTTGAAGACCACCTGAAGTATGAGATTTGAAATCTTTGCTCATTGGTGCATTGTTCTGCAGCCAGGTTTATCTCAGCCAATTACCTAAACCATAAATACCACGTAACTAAACACTCTTGACTCCAGGAAAATTGGCGTCATAATACTGATTGGTTGATCTACATTCTCTGTTAAGCTTCTGAAGGATGCGACTGAGTCGAGACATAAATGTGAGCTTATGAAGGAGCAGGAGCATCAGTTAAAGCAACAGCTCACTCTGTACATGGACAAGTTTGAGGAGTTTCAGACCACCCTCGCTAAAAGCAACGAGGTCTTCACCACCTTCCGACAGGAGATGGAGAAAGTGAGTGTGTCCAGCAAAGGTTTCTTATGCTCACCAAGGCTGCATTTATTAGATTCAAAAATACTGTAAAAACAGTAATATTGTCAT
The DNA here is from genome assembly GCA_003731715.1 of Anabarilius grahami. Classification (NCBI taxonomy): domain Eukaryota; kingdom Metazoa; phylum Chordata; class Actinopteri; order Cypriniformes; family Xenocyprididae; genus Anabarilius; species Anabarilius grahami. Next base: position 1,474,407 of record RJVU01035287.1, read on the forward strand.
ATAATATTACAATTTTTAAAATAAATATTTTCTATTTCTAATATATTTTAAAAATGTAATTTATTCTTATGATAGTAAAGCCATTATTCCAGTCTTTAGTGTCACATGATCCTTCAGAAATTATTCTGATATGCTGAACTATTCTTTTTATCATTATCAATGTTGAAAACAGTTGAGCTACTTAAGATTTTTGTGGAAACTGATATTTTATTTGTCTACATTTTCACATTCACCCATGCATAAAGCTTTCAGACAATGAAATGATCAGTTCTGATTGTTTGAAAGACAATCAAAGTTTGTAGAAAATCTTGAAGAATATGATGTTTTGCATGACAATTTTATTTTCTGTGACTGATCAGATGACAAAGAAGATCAAGAAGCTTGAGAAGGAGACCACGCTATGGAGGACCAAATGGGAGACTAACAACCAGACTCTCCTGCAGATGGCAGAAGAGGTAAGAGGAATAATAGAACTGTTGTGTTATTTCTAAATTCTGTTTAGTAATTTAAGTTGTAGAACAAATGTGAATGTTTCTTCTTTCTGTACTGTAAATCTAAAAGTAATTTTAACTATAGACTCAATTGAAAACTTCCTGAGTGAACTGATGACACAAAAATGCAAATTTTCTTCCTGGTTTTAGTACTAGAAGCTGAACAACTATAGTATACACATCTCGACCACTCTCTTATTAATAAGACATACATTCATATTTCTTATAAGAGAGTGGTCAAGACATTGTTTATATATTCTACTGTTCAAAGGTTTATATACACCGACCAGGCGTAACATTATGACCACCTTCCTAATATTGTGTTGGTTCCCCTTTTGCTGGCAAAACAGTCCTGACCTGTCAAGGTGTGGACTCCACTAGACCCCTGAAGGTGTGCTGTGGTATCAGGCACCAACATGTTAGCAGCAGATTTAAGTCCAGAAAGTTGTGAGGTTGGGCCTCCATGGATCGGACTTGTTTGTTCAGCACATCCCACAGATGCTCGATTGGATTGAGATCTGGGGAATATGTGGGTCAAGTCAACACCTCAAACTCGTTGTTGTACTCCTCAAACCATTCCTGAACCATTTTTGCTTTGTGGCAGGGCGCATTATCCTGCTGAAAAAGGTCACAGTCACCAGGGAATACCGTTTCCATGAAAGGGTGTACATGGTCTGCAACAATGCTTAGGTAGGTGGTACGTGTCAAAGTAACATCCACATGGATGGCAGGACCCAAGGTTTCCCCGCAGAACATTGCCCAAAGCATCACATCCTGGTGCATGTGTTCCCCAGGTAAGCGACACACACGCACCCGGCCATCCACGTGATGTAAAAGAAAACGTGATTCATCAGACCAGGCCACCTTCCTCCATTGCTCTGTGGTCCAGTTCTGATACTCACATGCCCACTGTTGGCGCTTTCGGTGGTGGACAGGGGTCAGCATGGGCACCCTGACTGGTCTGTGGCTATGCAGCCCCATACGCAACAAACTGTGATGCGCTGTGTATTCTGACACCTTTTATCAGAACCAGCATTAACTTCTTGAGCAGTTTGAGCTACAGTAGTTCGTGTGTTGGATCGGACCACACGGGCCAGCCTTCACTCCCCACATCAATGAGCCTTGGCCGCCCATGACCCTGTCGCCGGTTCACCACTGTTCCTTCCTTGGACCACTTTTGATAGATACTGACCACTGCAGACTGGGAACACCCCACAAGAGCTGCAGTTTTGGAGATGCCCTGACCGTCTAGCCATCCGAGATGCCACCGTCATGTCGTCTAGCCATCACAATTTGGCCCTTGTCAAACTTGTTCAAATCATTGCGCTTGCCAATTTTTCCTGCTTCTAACACATCAACTTTAAGGACAAAATGTTCACTTGCTGCCTAATATATTCCACTCACTAACAGGTGCCGTGATGAAGAGATAATCAGTGTTATTCACTTCACCTGTCAGTGGTCATAATGTTATGCCTGATCGGTGTGTATGTATATATATATGTAATTTATTCATGTGATCAAAGCTGAATTTTCAGCATCATTACTCCAGTCTTCAGTCACATGATCCTTCAGAAATCAAATGTGTTGATTTGCTGCTCAAGAATCATTTTTTATTTGTATCGCTGTTGAAAACAGTTGTGCTGCTTAATGTTTCAAATTGTTACTTTCATTTGTCTCGTAGAAAACGGTGCGAGACAAAAATTACAAGGCCCTCCAGGGCAAACTGGAGCGTCTGGAGAAGCTTTGCAGGGCCCTGCAGAGAGAACGCAATGACCTAAACCAGAAACTCCGGGACCTTCAGGGCCCAGCGAAAGATCCTGAGGAAGAAGGTACAGGGCCTCCTGACCCCCAGCCACTGGGCCTCTCCAGCCAGCCCTCCAATCCAGAAATGGAGAGAGAGGTAGAGGGAGAGATGGAGGGTTTGGTGCCTGAAACAGAGCAACTTGGGCTTCAGAATGAGGAATCAGGCACCACATCATCCAGACAACTCATTGATGACTGAGCCTGGCCTTCTGGTGGCCTTTTTTTTTTTTTTTTTTTTTTTTTTGTGGAGGTATATATTTTTGTCTAACAATTATTATTATCATAAAATTTGTGAGGAAAAAGCAGGACATTAGTGAAGACGCTAACTGCTCTATACGTTGGTAATCCGCTTTGTGGCGAGCACTTTTTACTCCCTATTTTCTATCACATTGTATTTTCGTAGGAAATGGTCATGTGGTCCAAGATGGCCGCCATGCAGCTTTGTTCCGTATGTTTTTCTTTTTTCTTCCCCCTCCCCCCAATTCTGTTTTCCGCCCTTTCCTGCTCAGCTGTGCTGTGGTTGCACGTTTTTCGTTTCTCTTTAATAAAATGTAGCTCTTCGCTCTGACCTCTAGAAACTGAATAAATCATTTTGGATGCATATAATGTTTAATATTGCTATTTGAAAATAACCATACATAGTCAACTAGCCAGTCCAGCTCTAGATGACCAGATAACCTTGAGACTGGAGAAACAGGGCATTAATAACAGAGGAGAGATACATTAACACACACTTACTTACTCATTGGCACTTTGAGTCAGAGCCAAGACTGGTCCATAACAAGTCATTCTTCTATTGCTTTTATTAAAATGGACATGAAATGGACTTTAAAGGAAGATACATGTCTAATAAATAAAATAGGGGTCAAGACTTCTCACTGCCTGTGACTGGTTTTCATATGAGAATCTGATTAAGGGCTAGTTTGGCTTTGAAAAAGGCTGCTGCATCTTTAACAATTATGTGAAATACTAGGACAGGGTCAAACTATCTCACTGAGATTTCTATGGGAGGGACTTTTTTGTTGCATGACAGATGAAAAGAAATGCATCTTTTCAAACAGAAAACTCAATAATGATAGTAAAATGCCATGTGCATTTATATTACATTAATATTCAGTTCAACTTTGCAACCCCATTTATTTAAGAAACAGGGTAGTTTTTGTTGAATCAGGGTATCCAAGCCACTTCAAGCCAGTAGGATTTTTTCCCCTTAAAAGCAAAATTTGATCAAAAATTGTTTTTTTTTTTATTAATTTTGATTTTTTGGTTTTTTGTTTTTGCCACCTGTCTGAAATGGACAGGTTGCAATTTTTTACTCTTTAACTGGACACAACATTTTCTCAATTTAAAAGGGGCCTTGATGTATTTGATACTGGATATGCTGAATGTGATTCTCTTTTTTTGGACTTTATAATGAACAATAAAATGTCTGTAATTTAAATCTTTACATTCAAAATGTTCTGAAGAGCTGCAAACATTCTCAATATTGCAATGTAAAACTATGTCGAGAACTGAACTGATGAATGTAGAAATTGACAATTCCATGTCTAAACAAACAGCCTCACAGCCCTTTAAGATCTGGGCTGTGTTTCTCAAAAACATTGTGAGCTAATTTGATTTGAGGCAATGGTTCTACTATCTACTTAAGCTTACTATGCTTTTGGGAAATGCAGCACTGGTCATTATCAAGGACACAGGGTCTAAAAACACTTGCCTCTTCAGGTCCATTATAACATCTGGCTCTGTTCATGTCCTGATCTGAACCTCTCACACTGGCCAGTACATTCCTCAACACTGAATCCAACAAAACATACAGCGTTTTCATTCAGTGCGCTTTGAACATGATAATCTACTTTTAGTTGAATTAATCATATTAACCACAAATGGTGTGTTTTGTAACCAAATGTAGTGGATGAATGCAAAGTCACATAAGTTCAGAAGGACAAGCTGTTTTCTGAGAAACTTGTCTGAATGTGTTTAACTTGCCAAACTGTAAAACTCAACTATGGAAAGGTAGATCTTCACCAGCTTCCATCACTTCTGTTTTTGTTATATATATATAAAAAAATCCTGTATTTTTTTCCCCCATTGTCTAATAACCTCAAATTTTGGATAAGAATGTTGATCATAAGAACATCTCAGCACTTGATCTGTGTGGATTTCCTCAATGTAAGTTTCACCTCACTGTCAAATATTTTCTTATCTGCAGAAGTCTGTGAGCAATTATTTTGACATCTGTAATTGTGGTCATGTTAATTCTAAATTTGTGGAGTAGTTGGTACTGTCATTTGTATACTGTTTTTTTTTTTTTTTTTGTGGCAAAGCCCCAGTTTGATTCTCAGGTTATGCAAGAAATCTACCTCTTCAGGTATGACGTACTGTGAAAGATGCTCTCAAGAGAGCTTTTCTTTCTCCCCCAGCTCAGCCGTGACCCCTCTGAGATTGTACAACGCTCTTGTAGTTCTGTCTTGCTTTTCAATAAAACATTTTGTAGAATTTTCCTTACTGCGTCATACCTTGTTTCACCACATCTTCATGTGTCCACACACTAGAACTATTTAATGAACTTTAAAAACTGTAGCATTCACAAACTCAAAATACATAACTTCATATGTCGAGAGACAGGAAAAAATCTTTTCAGTTTATCTGCACTTTATTTTCATAAGTGAATTGGGTACAGACAATTAACAATTTAGGAATACAAAATCATTTTAAAAGTTATTACAAAAGATTTATTGCAAATTGACACCAGGTTTATGCAGAAAAACTTAAACTGTGATGAGCCACACCAGGCCGTAACTTCTCAGAAGTGATTGAACAAGTGGTGCAGTCTTTCTCCAAACCATCTAAGGCCAAACTTCTCTAGTGACATGGATGGGGGCTGAACCTTTTAGTCTACAGAAGGACCCTGTAATGGGTAAAGTATCTGGTATGTATGGAGTAGGAAGTAAAAGGATGGATTTTACGCAATAATACTGAAAAGCAAAAGCTGAGGAGTAAGAAGCCATGAAAAGGTTGTAGATTTTTAATGAGATCAGTTATGACGCCTGGCCCTCCAGCTCTGATGCGGGGGTGTCTGGCTCTTCATCATTGTAGATGTTTTCAGCCTAAAACGAAAGTTAATGATGTCAGCAAAAAGTCATAATATCAGATACTTTAAAAAAAAAAAACTATCATAAAGAATTTGTAAGAATCTACAGTTTTGCTGTACTTACCATCTGCCATACTTGCATAATGTTGTCCTCTGACACAGAACAGATTACCCAGGGTTCATTTGGGTTCCAGGAGAAATCAGAGATCTTAGCTGTATGCCCACCATGAATGAACTGCCAAAACAAAATTCAAGTACTCTTCTCATTATACGCTATTAGAATGTCACAAGTACTGACTCTTTGGTACCAAGCTGATACTAAAAGTTATAAAAAAAAAAAGATTTTGTACAGGATCAGTATTACTGTGTACTCAGTTGTAATGTTGTCATGATACTGGAATTTCTAACTTCGATATGATACAATACCACGGGGGAAAATTATATACTGCCATATAGATATTTTTAATAATCTCACCGTTTTTTGTACATCCATTGAAATTCTAGGCAATCAATATTTTCAAGCTTCAAAAAGTATAACACATCATAACAGTAATCCATAGGAATCGAGAAGTTTAATTCAAGCCTTCTGAAGAGAAAAGATTATGAACAGATTTTAATTTTATTCACATTGATCTATTACCATTACAAATATCTCTTTTTTTTTTGCTTCCTCAATGTATGTTTTTTACGATGGGGTAATTTTGTTGCACAATAGCTCACAGACAGCACATGGAAGCTTGATTTCAAACTTTGAATTAAATAGATAAAAAACAAAGTCAGTAATAAAATAAGAACAAATAAATTACAAACGCTAGTACAAATAAATACAATAGATTAAAGATACAATTGAAATAAACAGTGCTTTAATTTCTTCAGGTACTGTAGGTCAGGTAAGAAATACTACAGAAACTGTAAAAAGTACTCAAATGTAAAATATCACTGGATAGTCATCATCGTAAAAATGAAATACAGATTAATCCTTAAAATTAAAGTTTGATGAGCTTTAGAAACTTTTTTCAAAAATATTACAATCCTACAACCCCAAAACTAATGAAAATATGTAATATATTAATGATCAATTAATATATATATATATTAATTAAATTTGTTATTTCTACTAATATTTAACTTTTTAAATAGAAGAGTGTCATCGATAGTATGTTTTTTGCTGTGGTACTGAAATAGTTATCAATGTTCATTAGGGGTGCAATGGATCACAGTTGATCCATGATCCATATGGACCAGGCCCCAAGGTTCGGCACGCATTTGATTTGCGGATTAGGCCTTAAAGTGATAGCTGCCTATAAATACCTGCCGCTGTCTATGTCATTAATGTTAATCAAACACAAACAAAACAACTTTAACAAAGATTAATCTATATGTAATTTAAACAGTGAACACTATAAAAGTGTTATTTTACATTCAATGATTACATTTCTGTATCTGAATACAACTGTTAGACCTTACTTTACTTATATTGTATTTATCTATGCTTGTAATTTGTGTATTTGTTTTTATTTTATTACGGACTGTTCACTTGTCCTTAATAATGTTTAATTATTAAAGCTAGATTTTTGCTGTGGTATCAAAGTACTTAAAGTGGTGTTTAAGTAATAAATGAAAAGCAAAATTAGATTTACCCCCCCACCCATCCAATTTTTTTTTTGCTGATCATCCTATCCGTGACTTTAAAAAAAACGCAGTATAATTTGAACCATGAGTTTAGTGAATCGTTGCACCACTAATATTCAAATCATTATAGCTCTGTCTGTTAGAATAAATATTTTCAGCAAATCTATCTCGACTCACCAGCAGCTCAGGTGGCCCGTCCTCTGCGTCCTCCGCAGACTGCTCTTCTCCAATTTTACTAGAGGACATACAATGTAACAATGCAATCAATATCCAAACACAGTTAGCACCAACAAACTGCTCACATTAAACCAGAAATGTGCATTAAGAAAGAAAAAAAAAAAAAAGTTCATTTTCAGAAATTTCCTCAGATCAATTAGAAAATGCAATACCTCAGGTCCCAAACATTGAGGCGTCTGTCTGTGCCACTGGAGGCCAGGATGGTCTCGTTATGGGGAGACCACTGGACCTGTCAAGAGCATCAGCATTATTATTATAATATGTTATGTTTACATTCCTTAAGAATTGTATGTTGTTACATTGTAGCAGAATCTTGAGTGTTATTTTTTGAGTGTTACCTGGAAGATTTCATCCTTATGTGACTCAAAAGAGTGAAGCTTCAACTTCAGGTTACGCAGATCCCACAATGCAACAGTCTACAGCCAGAAACAAACAGTGAGCATGTTACTTTTTTTTTTTCCAAACTATTTTTTTTCCTCTGAATCATTCATCAAATAGCAGGGGTTCCCAACTTTTTTTAAACATTTTTTTGTCTCTAATTTAGAATATAAAATATATATTTATATACACTATAAATATATAAAAAAAAACAAATATAAATGAAAATGAAATGTAATAAATGTTTAAAAAAAAAAAAAAAGTATTATTGTATGAATTTAGTTTTTTTAAATGATGTATTTCAACAGTTGCCTTCAAAATTGACCTCACAAACCTGCAGTTTCATCAGGATCCCTGAAGGCCGAAGCATGTATGTGTAGCACAACATTTCTAACCATTTATAAAATCTAGTTTTAATGAAGTTTAAACAATTACATAAATATTTTTATCACTCATCTTCTGAAGAGAAATAGCACAGACACTGGATAAGTATGAAACTTTCTAGTGCGCATGTGTAAAGCACCTGTGTTCATGCACACTATCAAAGAGAGTATACTTTAAAAGTCTATGCATTAGGCTATATGCATACGCTAAGCTGAGCATCAAAACTAAGATCTACTTTGGGCTTAAAGGGTTAGTTCACCCAAAAATGTTCACCATCATGTCGTTCCAAACCTTCAAGACCTTTGTTTATCTTCAGAACACAAATGAAGATATTTGAATGAAATCTGCGAGATTTCTGTCCCTCCATGCCACTACCACTTTTACCACTTTTTAATTTTTGGTTGAACACACTCTAAGTGAATAACGTCCCATCCGCATAAGGAAGGATCTCTAAAGCAAATTCTTCCTACAGATGTATGTGCAAAAATGCAGACCTTGTCTGCTGAGCCAGTGGCCAGAATGAACTCGCTGTATGGGTTGAAGGACAGGCAGTTGACTTCGGCCGTGTGGGCATCCACAGAGTGACTGGGCTTTGATGTGTTATTGGATCGCGTGTCCCAGCTGTAGAAGAAAGACATTTCATTGTGTAATACAACTTAGTTAAATGTTTCTCTTTTTATTTAAAAAAAAAAAAAAGTTTTACAGTTTCACAGATTCACAGAGGGAGACCAGAACATTTTGCTTACTCACATCATGAGTTTCTGGTCATCAGCCACAGAGCCAAACAGCGATTCATGTAGAAGGTGCCAGGACACGTCCTCCACCACAGCTGTGTGCCCTGTGAAGATGGTCTTGGCATCTACTATCTTCCCCTCCTTTGGAACAGCACTGATGTCCCACAGACAGATTGTCTAAAGTTGAAGAACAACAGATGATGTTACAAGTTTCAAGTAGGGATGAGTCGATCTGGTACTCAGTATCAGAACCGGTCCTGTACGGGCCTTTTTTGTTGGATCGAGTATCGGTCAGTCCGATACTGTGCATTATGGTCGTTACTGTCAAGCTCTATAAAAGACAAAAAACTATTATAAAAGCTCCATAAGCTTTTTTTTGCATTATATATCAAGTCTTCTGAAGCCATTCGATAGCTTTTTTTTTTTTTTAGAAATATTACAAAATTACAAAGTTCATAGCAACATCATTCTGCATTCAAACTGAGTGCCGCGTTCGGTTACGACAGTCAGCACAGTAAAACTCTCTCCAAGATGTTGCAGTGTTTCCATTATTATGCATCATCTGAACATAAAGGTCTGTGCTTTTGTTTAAAAGGACTGCATTTTCACTCGCTACCAGGTGTGTTAGATTAAAGCACTGGAGCGGCGGATTGAATGAAATATGTCATTCACACGCATATAGTAACTGCCATTTAAAACTCGAATGAAAAAGGCTCAGTAAACTGTTGGGTAGATGCAATACACCAGGTATTGCGCACACACAATCTACTGCTATTCCTGCAGTTCCCGGATGTGCAATGTTGAATTTTCTGTCGAATTTGAACCACTGAATTTGTGGAAGCGAATTTGTAAAGCGAAATAAAATGGACCGAAAATTGCTTGTTGAATATTTTAAGTTGTATTGTTGGAAGTGAAATCTGAAAGGTGAATATACATTTTCAAAATTTTATTTAATGAAATTGTGGGTGAAATGTTTTGAATTTAAATATTCACAGCATAAATATATGACCATGTTGAATTTCAGCCCACATTAAAATGCAAAGCACATTTTTTTCCAATTAGTGCAATTCAACAGGCTTTTTATTTCAAACACTTTTGGCATTAATAAACTTCCATACATCTCTTTTTTATAATGAAGCACTGTACAGTTAGCAAGTTAGTGAGGTATAGATTTTATAAACTGCTCAAGAAGAAAACACTGTACTAGTATCGGATTGGTAGCGGTATCAACATACTCATGGTTGTAGTATCGTTATTGGTATCGGACATGAAAAAGTGGTATCGAGCTATCCCTAGTTTCAAGTACAAAACTATGTTAGGTCAGTTTGAATGCGAGATCACTCACATGGTCGTCTGATGCACTAAGTAAGTTTCCACTCAGGTTGGGGTTCCAGGACAAACCGTATCCCTCCTTCTGATGTCCTCGCAGTCTCAGGTCTGGACTACACTCTCCACTGGGGTCTGCAAATAGACAATTTAGACTTATTATTCAAAGCAAGTGGCTTCACACATAATTTTTATACAGGGCTGCAACAACTAATCGATAATAGACTAATCTGATTATTGACTGTCGACAGTCACGTCACTTTAAGCCGGGAACACATTTAACGACTAGCTCTAAGACTGAGCTCAACACAAAGCGATTATTTCCTTTGACTGAAGCAGATTTAAATACTTAGAAACAGATTTTGAACACCGACTGTAATCGCTGACTGAATGCAACAGGCTCTGACTGGACGCATTTGAGCACGATCAGTCATAAGTATCAATTTACATTCATAATCGGCCTTACAATCGTTAAGTGTGTCCCCGGCTTTACATAAGTGAATAACATTTCTATTAACAAAATGCATCTGAAAAATAATGGAGGCCAGAGTGTGAGCTGATGCGGGGCCAAAGTTGTCCTAAACATGAGCTTAGAATCTTTATATTAAGATACAAACCAGCTTAAGTATTTAACATGACTATTAAACATGATCCCGCGTGGCCTTTCCAACATGATTATGTAATGCGCATCGCAGAGCAGTGCAAGATGAGCATTTTTGGTTAAAAGTATATATTAGGGATGCACCGATATGATTTTTTTTGGGCCGATACCAATTTTAACAAACAATTATTGGCCCATACCGATATTTGTCACTTCCTCTCTTATTTGAAATTTTGTCATCCAAATAGATAGTATTTTGATCATGTTTTAAATAAGCAAAGTTCAAAAACACCTGCATTTAAAATATACTAGCAGGTTTATTGCTGCATCATCAAATATTTTTTAATGAACATGGATTGGATCCATTTAACATTCAGCAGGCCTGGAATGGAACACTGCTTTTTAGGTATAAGTTAAAAGTTTTCAGGTACAGATATAAAGTAAACAAATGTAAAATAGCACTGCATATTCTTCACTGTATAAATTAAATACATATTAATCCTTTATTGTAACAGACTTTATTGTGATTAATCTTCTAATTAGTTTTTGTATACATTTTAATATTTTTGTAAGTTTAAATATATATGAGATTGCACTATCTCCTTTACTAAAGCAGGACTCTTATTTTGACGGGTGTTCTAGTCTATGGACTGACAAGGAGAGCATGCAGTTCTTCAGAGATATTTTGCAGATTTAAAGTTTGTCCGTTTATTAAGCATCCCCCGAAAAGGCATAAGATCTGTATGTATTTATTTACTGTTAGTTGTAATAAGTGTTTTGAGTAATTCGTTGTATGTTGATGATAATGCAACGGAGAGAGAGAGTTTAGTGCGCACTTCTTGTGCTCTGTAATGTTTAGCTTTTGTAGTGATTTGTTTGGAGTGAAAAGAGACTCAATAAACTAAATAAAACATCAGTAAAATTTTGGTCATCATTCGGATGGGGTCAGCAACACTTATTAAAGTTACAAAAGATATTTAGTCAAGAATAGTGTGCGATCTTTTGTTATTTTATTAACTTTAAAGCGCAGACAGCAGTGCTAGGATTACGCAACAGTCATTATAAAGCTCAGCGCCTTCACGCAGTTAATTAATAAACCATCAGTTTGTTATATCTGCCTTTTTCCAATTTTTTTTTTTTTTTTAGAAAATGACTGATCGCTTCACTACATAAGAAAGACCCTTATTTCTCAGCTGGGATCGTGTAGAGCCCTTTGAAGCTGCACTGAAACTGCAATTTGGACCTTCAACCCTTTGGTAACTGTTGAAGTTCATTATATGGAGAAAAATCCTGTTTTCATCAAAAACCTTAATTTTTTTTGACTGAAGAAAGACAGACAAACATCTTGGATGACATGGGGGTGAGTAAATTATCAGGAAATTTTAATTCTGAAGTGAAATAAGAAAAAGGCTTCTTTGGATCAACTGAAAGGCACTGACCTGGTTTAGATGGGTGTTTGGTGTAGTCAAACACCAGCACGTCAGAGGTGGGAGTCTTGGTGGCGATGATGCAGGGGTTTTGTGGCATGTATCTGGCTCTATTCACTTCTCCTTCATGGTTGATCTTAATCTCAATCTCGATCTTTCCGCTCACTGACCCAAACCCTCCAAACTCTGGAAAAAGACGATATACAATCATTAACAATGTCCAACTTCTGATCTCTGTCCCAGTTTTATCAACTTTATGTGTGAAAATTATCAGTTTGTGGCATTCAGCTAAATAAAAAATTAACAGCCAAATTCATTGGCCCAGTTTACACTTGGTATTAAAGGGATAGTTCACCAAAAAATGAAAATTGTCTCATCTTTTACACATGCTCATGCCATAAACCCGTAAGACTTACGTTCATCTTTGAAACACAAAAGACGACATTTTTAATGTAACTTGAAATCTGTATGAACCGAGCGGTTTATTCCAAGTTTTCTGAAGAGACATGATTGCTTTATTATGAACAGATTAAATTTATACTACACATATAAACACAGATCAACACACAAACATCAACCGTGCCTTGCTTTTCATATGGATTACTTTTAAATTGTCGTGATACTTATTTTAAAACTGTGCAATTTTGGATGCATTTAACTTTCAATTGAGAGACAGAAATCCTAAATATTAAAAATATCAATTTGTGTTTTCAAAAATGAACAAAAGTCTTATAGGTTTGGAACAACATAAAGTTGAGTAAATGATAACAGAATTTTCATTTTTAACTGAACTATCCCATTAACATCCATCTTGGGATATAAACACTAAATACAGGTATAAAAAAGATCCATCACATTCTGAAGTTGTCAAAAATGCATGTGGCCGCATCATATTTGTGGAATGACTCAGTCTTATTGATCAACTGAATCTGGATTTCCCCCCAACGTCCTGACCATACCTGCTGAAGAAACACATACATAAAATAGATTTTAGTATAATGACTTCTACGCAAACAAGAATACAAAATTAGCATCCATTCATTGTCAGATCAGCTCTAACCTCCTTTCTCGCTGTCGTAGTGGGACGCATCAAATTGAGCGTCGTCATTAGGGATCTGAACACTGGCGATGACTAAGTGGTTCTGCTCATCTGAAGTGTGTGTGCCCAGCACCAGCCGATGAACCGCATAGTCCTTTCCCTCAGGCCTGCACAATGATAGACAATGATTTGTAGAGTCCTAGTCACCTGTTATGTTTCAGAAGGTGGACAGGATAGCTCCTGTATTACCTGTTCACATCAGGAAGCCACTGCACCGTTAAACTCGGCCACTCGAGCGCATGTGTCATGACAAGATCGTATAGGAACGGTGTGTTTTTCTTCCAGATCTTGTATTCCTCATTTATTACTCTCTCCTCCACTGCATCATCATACACTGAGAAGAGAGAACAGAAGGATAAATTCAGGTCACATGCATCCAAATGAACACATTTCAGAATAACTGCATTGTGGAAGTGCAGTAGGTAGTAAAAGCTTGCTTTATTCTCATAAATGAGCAGTAACTTAAGTGTAACATGATAAAGTTGCCTAACTTATAGTTACACCGCAGCATACGAATGATGGAGGGAACTAGGAGAACAACGGCATTTCGATTTGCTTTGAGAAACCATTATCTGTATTATTCAAGTCAGTAGAATCATTTAATAATGGCAGTATGTTTAAGTTAACCGTGAGTACTTGGTAAAGTAACACTCATTCATTCTCGTGTTTGTATGTGGGTCACATCCATTAGCACTTTAGGCTAAAGCTAGCAAACTCTGTCAAAGAAAAAAAAATAATGCACGTAATTCACTACGCAAAAAGTTTACCTTCTTTGTCTGCCATTTTGGCGTGTTCTTCGGCGGGTAGGCCACTGAATTAATTATGGGGTATAAAGCCAAAAAGCAGGAAAAAACAGGTTTTTAGGGTTTTACGCTCACGCCTCCGTCACTTGCAATACCAGTTCGCGCATCCCAAAAGCGCAAAATCTATGAGCTAGTGCTGTCCGATTCACAAGCGAGTCATTCCTTTGAACCGATTCTTTTTTTATGATTTGGTCAAAACGATTCACAAAGTGTTCGTAAATCACTTACAGATGGCTTTTGGTGTTAAAACTGGTGATAAACGTTTAGTATTTGATTCAGTTATAATAATTGCTCATAATTATATTCATGAAGTCAAATGGAATGGAAAATATCTATGTTTGAACGATTTAAAATGGACATTTAAACATATCTCTCTTGTTTGTACAATATGCTTGGTTCTCAAAAAAATGCTTGATAGCCAGCTTTGCTGAGTAGGAAAACTGTGAAATGTATTGACAATATCGTGAATAATAAATACGAATTATTATTATTAACACTGGGAAAAACAAAGGACATGAAACAAAAAACATCAGTGAACATTTCAGTTCATTCAATTGATTCATATTTAATCGAACGGGTTAATTGAAACGAGCCGTTCATATGAATCGATTCGCTAAAGTGAATTGTCCGCCAATGCTAAACTGAGCATGCGCGTTTACACGCTTAGAGTACGACGATAAATGTGATGTCATCTTTGCGCGCGCTTTATGTGATTGGTGTGAAATGTGTTGCCTTAGTGGAGCGCTTTTGCCGTTGTTGTCTACCTGCGTAATGTGTAAATAGTGGTTTAAAATGACAGATAATGATTGTTGCTCGATTCAGACAGACCCGTCAGAGACGCAGGACTCTGAGAGTCGCTTAGATGAGTGTGAAACTGCTGCTGTTGTGCTCAGGTGTTGTATGGGGCTTTTTATTCTGTAGCTATGTTTAAATTATTAGACTTTTTTTTATATTTTTGCTATTTATTTATCACCATTTATTCATCACCATTTATTTAAACTCATTTTTAGTCAAAAACAACGACGAACTGTTCTTAAACGAGAGAGAAGGAAAAGGAAACGTCAAGCTCTTGCTAAAATAAGAGAAGCAGGTAATTTATATTTTGATTATAGATATGAATATATATATATACATATATATGATATATC